>CM034154.1:226197370-226797370 GCA_019776745.2 Taxus chinensis
ATAAATATGTTTTGAAGGCCATCTAAATGAAGGTGTATAATTTCAGGGTGATCTTTTTTATGGATCAAATCAGGTCCACTAGGATCATCTTTGTCCTGTCTGAAGGATCAAAGAAGACAAAGAATACAGCCCCAAGGGGAGATAATTGAGCAAGTAAGTCAATTTTATGTATTATTGTCATTGTGTGTTGTCAGTTTACATGTATCATTTCATCATTGTATCCTTTGTCATACATGGAAAAGTCGGAGATAATCTATCAGAAACATATAGTTGAAAGAGTCATAGTAGGTGTGTTTATCATTTGGTTGCCCATCAATGTTTCTGAATGATGGTTGCCTTCAATGAAAAATGGGCGAGATTTTTGGCCATTGTGGGTTAGTGTTGTCACTGATGTCAAATCACCATTAATGGAAAATGGTGTCATGGTGTTGAATGATGTCTCCGATGATGATGTTATTCAGGTGTCAAACATATGAAGATTCATGTGGTTTGGTGAAACACATGTACTTGTCCTAGTGCTTGGTTTTCTAAGCAGTTAAGTCATGGTCTTGAGTCATCTATGATGTTTGTTGGAGTGTTTCATGATATAACTAATATGCTCATATGACATGTGATACAAGTGTCCTATGAGTTTTCATGAAGGTAATTTTAGGTCAAGTTATGTGGTTACAGTGGCTGAGTCAGGTCATTTCTAGACTTATTTCTAGCCCTGAAGTACAGTCCATATTGAAGTAGAGATGTGAGATTTAGAGTCCATAATGATTTCATTGTTGTAGCACATAAGTAGTCAACATGGTGGTAGTATACCTTATGATTTATGGTGAGTTTTAGGTCAACAATTCAATGAAGTTATGATGCATATTTGAGGGTCCTTGGGAAGCTACAACGATGAGAAAATAGGTAGTTTAACACATGGGTAAGTCAGATGTGGATAGAGAATTTGAGAGCTATCTGAGATATATGGTGATAATAAAAAGTTATATAAGGTTTTCTTGGTGCTTCATGCAAAATTTTAGGTGGTTCTAACGAATAATTTTGAAGTTATGAAATTTTTGGTGAAACCGGGTAAGTTGCAGTGTCTTTTTATAGAAAAATTTAACCTTATAATGCTCGATGTGAATTGTATGATTTGCATGGGAAAATGAGATATTAGTAATATATTCTAAGGTCATTTATGAATATTTTGAAAAAATAATTAGGTGGTTTGATTGTCACATTTTTATGAACGATCATTATGAATCTAAAGTGGTTTGAAACCCTAGCTACAAGTAGCTTTTAGAAGAAGATGTATACTAAGTCTGTATTGATTTGTTTTTTCAAAGTAATGATTTGATGTTGTATATTACTCTTAAATATTTCTAAAAAGGTATGGTAGTAATTGTGGTGATGAGTGGACCTCACTCAAATATGCATGTTTCTGAAGAAGTCTAGTTTGGGACAAGGTTGTCTAAAGGAGTTGAAAACTAAATGATCATTATGGAGAGTATGTGAGTTTTTATTGATGTAAATTATGGTTTTAGGTCATGGTGATGCATTTTAATGGTAAAGTATACTTTATTTGTGTTGATTGGTCAAAGGGTAGTTTTGGGGCAGTTTCAGGTAGTTTGTAGAGAATTGCTTGGTTAAAAGCCTTCCACTTGGAGTTGGAAGGAGTTACAATATGTTATGGAAAGAGGGTTTAGAGGGATTTTGAGTGGTATAATTTTTATTTCATGATGAGGTGTTTTGGTTGTTATTCTAGGCCAGTTTATGAGAAAGAAGGTTTCTTACTTTTTAGGATAGGATTGTTTTTGCTGAGAGATTGAGTTTATTGGAGCATGATATGAATGATTTGATGATTTCTACCACATGGAAAGTGAAGAGAGGTGAATTTTTCATCTATTTAAGGAATTTATAGGTATTGAAAGTATCATAAAGGGTGCAAACTAGTTGAGTTTGTAAAACTAGTTTTTGGGAAGCATGATTTGGTGAAGAGTAAAGTTGATGTGGTTTGAACATATGATTGTTTCATGAGTTATAACTTGGATATACGTGATTTACATATCCTAGGAATTCCATATAGTGGTCACATGCCATATTTTAGTTCATCTTAAGTGGTCTTGAGGCCCAAAAGTAAAGTCTGGATGTTGAAAGCAACTGTTTTGAGAAGGAAATGAGCCAGTGGGCCCATTTAATGAAATATTTGATTGGTTAAAGTAAAAGTGTGACCATGTATGATGTTATTACGATATATTATTAATTTTTTGTGAATTTTGGAGGATGAACAATTATGGTTTTTATGTGAGTGAATTTTTCTCATTTTAATGGTAGGGTTTTGAGGCTGGTTGGTGCATGATAAGTGGATTTTGGCATGGACGACCCATATAAGTCATATGTGATTATTGTAATGAAGTTATATGGATGTTATTATGATTATTTTTTTGTGCAATAGGTTTAGGACTGACATTGCTTGGGTTTTAGGAGCTTGACCAACTATGGTTTTGATGTGAGTGGATTTTTCTCATTCTAATGGTACGGTTTTAAGGCTTGTTGGTGCATGATAAGTGGTTTTTGGCATGGCCGACCCATATGGGTCATATGTGACCATTGTAATGAAGTTATATGGATGTTACAATGATTCTTTGTTCATGCAAGAGGTTTAGGACTGACCTCTCTTGGGTTAGAAGGAAGAGAAGGCTATAAAAGCAAGGTTTTGGGTTCATTTTTGAACTAGTTCTCTTGGAGGGAGAAGTGCAACCATAGTGTGAGTATTTTACAAGTTTAAAGACATGATTTGAATGCTTATCAGATGTGTTTTCAGGTTGAGGAACGTTTGAGATCATGTGACCAAGAGATTAGAGCCAAGGCACGATGAAGAAGAAGAAGAAAGAGCAAGTTTTGTGAATGAGGGTTTGAGCAAGGGTTTGTCAGCTAAATTAGAGATCTCAATCAGTTGTGGCAGAAAAAAAATCAGAGATCAATCATCATCAGGTGCCTAAGTTGGTGCTTAGTTAACCTAGGGGGTTGTATCCTCCGTGTGGAGTGGGTGCTTCACTAAATTAAGGGTTGGTGCTCCTTGTAGGGTTGGTGCTCTACTAAACTAGGGGTTGGTGCTCCTTGTGAAGTTGGTGCTTCACTAAATTTCTTTATTGTGTGGCATCCATGCCAAAATCACATATGGTGTTCTTGTGTTGTGTACTTTGTTTTATGCTTTTATGATTGATGTTGCATATCTTAATAAGCACACATGGATTTAAATGTTGTATGAAAAATCTAATTGATGAATGTGTGATTTGGTTAATGAATTAAAAATCATTGTAGGATTGATTCCCCCCAAGTACATTGTGATTCCAACATCTATATTTGTTTTGAAGTGCATGAATAGCTCTCCAACCACATTGTATTATTTTTATCCTATGTATATCCCAATTGAGCTTGTCATGAAAGTTAAGGCCATGATACTTGTTTTTGACACCATCTCAAGGGACCCTCTAGAAAGCTAAAAATCGGGGTGTTAAACCTTCATTTTTTTTTCAAAAATCATGATTTTTGTTGTGTTAGTGTTTACCTCCATCCCAAATTCCTTGCAAAAGAGCTCTAGATCCTAAAAATGGTATCTAAAATCTTGTATTGCTTATGCCATAAAAATTAGGTCATTAGCGCACACCAAAAGCTTCACCACATACTTAGCCAAGTGGACCCCTCCTCCCAAATATGTTTATCCAATCTTCTATCTCATCAATGTATAACCCAAATATAGTCAGTGATAAAGTGCAACTTTGTTTGACACCTTTATCACTTCTAAAACACTCTAAAAACCCCATCTACATTTTAATTTTAGTTTTGACTTGAACATATAATACATGAACCACTCTTCTTTAGTCCATTAAGAACCTTAGTTCCTCCATCCCACTCCATAATTTATTTTTGAAAACTATGTCAAGTACCTTTTAAAATCTACAAAGCAACAATATGTGTTCCTTTTTGTATCCCTAAGGTTGCAGTCCCATGCAGGGGCAAGGCAAATGATTTTTAGTAGAAGTTGCAAAGAACTTTTAGGAAAAAATTAGTAGCCCTGTGGTCCCATGTAGCTCTAATATTTTCTGCAGAGATTCTAGAGAATATTAATTATGTTTTCTACAATAATATTTGTTGTTGTCGGAATAGTTTTGTGGAGGAAGAAGATTTGGATTGGAGGTTTGTTAACAACTAGCCAAAAAAAGTGGAATTTAGGTGTGCAAATTTTCAGCCCCCCACTAATTCCCATCGCTGAAAGAGACTTATTTTTGCAGTTGCTACTCCACATTTTAAGGGTGAGATTTTGTTTTATGCAGTGGCTATAAAATTAAATATGCACATGACTACCTGAATGCAAATTTCCATTGCAGTTGCCCCCTGCATGGGACCACTGCCTAACCTTTTTAACAAAGTGTTTAAGCATGAGAAATTGATCGCTAGAGAGTTTTTGGGTATAAACCCTCCTTTTCCTTTTTCCCTCTTTATTTTATAGTATTCCTTGTTTGGCAGGGACTGATAAAGTAAATGATTTTGAAATATAGGGGAGAGACACCACTAGTTGTGCAGGCTATGTTTAGTTGTGTCCATGCCACGTAGACCTTAAAAAATGCATCATCACATAGTTTGGGTTCCGCACTCCTTGCAAATGATAGATGGGCTTGTAACTATTTAAATATGCCACGTGTTTAAAGGTTTTAATTTTATGTTTAAAAATTGTGAAGGATCTTAGTTGACACCCGTAATTGAATATTTAAAACTTCATTTGTGGACCACGCTACTGTAGACACCTAAAATTAGCACCGCTAATTCTAGTCTCAACGTCCGCCAGTCATCCTTCACCATCACATTACACCCTTCATATGTATTAAATATTAACATTAACATCATCGCCATACTTGCATGAGTCCACATCCATCATTAATTGAATTGAACCCTCCATTTATTAATTAAACAACACTCCATGACCTAGGTCACCCACCTCTACCCTTTAAATAATTTAATAATTATGTCACCACATCCCTATCTCTAAAATAAATAAATATAATTAATTATACCCTCACACCTCACCATATCAACTCACCTACACTCACTAGTTGTAACTAACTAGTTTACTAACCTTCCACAAATATTAAATCCTAACCACTTCTAAATTATCCCCATGACGACTCATCCTAACTCACTAGATGTAACTGTTGTCAAAATTTCACCCCCCCTGGGTAATTTTGATAACATGCATCAGAATATTCAAGTCCCAGGCACATTGATTGATTCAGAGCAAACATCATGTTTCTAGGGTCCCTTCAGGAAATTTTCTAACTCTCCTGTCCAAGCTGAGGAGAGCAAGCTCTGAGAAAATTAAAAAAAAATAAAAAAAAAGTTGCAGAAAGGCAAGTAGGTTGATCCAGAAAAAATGGTGAAAATCGGCTAAGTCCTAGTCCTAGGAGCAATTGGGACATCTGGGACAAAAAGATGTAGATCGGCTGAAAATCCTCCAAGCGGCCCAAATACCAACAGGGACATCTGGGACAAAAGTACGCAACGGGCGCGAAATGCCGGTTCGACCAAGAGAAAATCGACTAACTGCTGAGAGGGACAGTTGGGCACATCTGGGACAAAAAGGCGTGAACCGACCGAACCGGGTGAAATCAGCACAAACAGTCCGAAACACAATGGGACAAAGTACGCAAACCGGCCAAACCGAGTGAAAAAGGTCGAGGCAGTCCGAAGCAAAGTGGGACAATTGGGACAAATGGATGCGAACCGGCTGAACCGGGTGAAATCAGTACAAACAGTCTGAAACACAATGGGACAAGTGAGGCGAGTATGCGAACTGGCCGAACCAGGCAAAAAAGGTCGAGGCAGTCCAAAGCAAAGTGAGACATTTGGGACAAATGGACGCGAACCGGCCGGTTCGCACGAAATCAGCACAAGGAGCACTAAGCATTTGGGACATCCGGGATGAAAAGATGCGAAGGGCGCGAAAGAGCCGGCAGGGCCGAGAACCAACCAGATCACGACACGTGTCTCAAGGAGAAAAGTCAAAAGTCAAAGGGCAAGTTTTAAAAGGTCAGCCCGAACCAATGGGATAGTGCCACGTGTCCAAGTTTAAGGGGCCCACAAGGAAATTTCAAAAGACAGCCCGCTGAAAGGTAGAGGAGAGAGAATTGCTCATCCAATCAGAGCCTGCCACGTGTCATCTAGGTGGCAGAGCGCGGAAATATTTCAAAATCCGTTTTCACCTGTTTCGTGCCCTAATTCTTCAGATCACCATAACTTTCGATCCAGAGCTCGGATTTCCACGTTCTTTATATCAACGGAAAGCTTATGAAATTCTCTACATGATTCTGGGATCAACCTTGAGTTTTGGTGCAGTCTGAAGAGAGAAAATCGAGAAACAGCTCTGACGCGTGTGCACGGCCAGAAGTGACATTTCAGTGGCCAAATTAATGCAGAATGGGTCGCATTCTCCTCCAAATCGGTCAAAGATGGCAGGGTATGGGTTGGTAAGGTATCCTATGCCGTTTTAATGTGTTGGCATTCAATGAGGAATGGGCTTACACATTTTCCCACGTTTCTGTCCCCTGGGCTCGACCCATGCAATGTAAAAGCCAGACTTGGCTCAATAGATAAGGGTTGTTCATTCTTTCTGCTCTGCCCTCCCTTCTTTTCTTCTCTAGGGTTGAAAATGGAGTTCGAACCTCCTCCCTGCTCTGTAATGGCGTTTTTTTCCTTTTACTAATGGAATGATGTTCTGTGCAAACTTCTGGAGCAACAAAACGTGTTTTGTGATGCATCTGTCCATCCTTCCTCATTTTTGCTTGTTCTCTTCTTGCCTCTCTTCATTGCAAGTATTTGTGCATGTTTGAATGTTCATTGCAGGTCTGGAGCTGTGTTCATGGAGTTTTGGGACATTTTCTGTGTGAAATCTATCCTTGGGCCTGTGATGCATCTGTCCATCCTTCCCATTGCTCACCTCTCTTTGTCCCATGGCAGTTTTGATTGATGTCCAACATTCTCCTTCTCTGGTGTATCACCGTTTTAGTGTAGGCTTTTGATGTTTTTTCCTTTCTCTCTCTCTCTCTGTCTCCTTGGCATGGTTAGATTAGGATTAGATTAGCTTGCCTGCACTGGAATAGCTTGTGGCAGGTAGTTTAGGAGCAGGAACCAGCCTCTCTCTGGAGATTCCTCTCTCAGTTTCACAAGTCCCCACGCTTGGAGAGAGGTTTCCATGTTGTGCAATCACACTGGATGCCTGAACATCAACCTAGAAGCCTGATGTGCATCTAGGGGTGCTGTGATTTTGCACTAACAGTTTTGGCACGCCCGGTGGGACCTTAGAGGTCTTTCACTTCATCTTTTGCAGGTTGATGTGTTCCTGTGAAGATTTCAGCCTTTGGAGGCACTTGCAAACACATCTGGCGACTCCATCTGGTCAACAACCATCTCTGAAGTTGCAGACCTTCCTTTCCATTCATTTCCATCCATTTTTCATTCATCCTTCTTTCCATCCCTTTCATTCTTTTCCATTCCATGAAGTTGTGCAACCATGACTTCATTTCCATCATGGAACTCACATTTACAACAACAGCAGTATTTTCCACTTCCAACATGTTTTACAAATCCTCCAGATCAGCATGCATACTCATATGAACAGCAGTGCCAAAGTCAGTTTGGCAATGAAGCTTCCCAAGAGCAAGAGTATGCATACAATGAAGACCATCAGATCCAAGATGCTGGTCTGTTAGAGAAAATACAAAAGATGGAGGTGGGGATGGTGCAGTCCAGGGCTCAAGCACAAATGAAAGCTTTTGGAATCGGTTGTGGAGCACCCTGTCCATGGGTGGGACCTTTTCCAAGGCATTACAGCCCTCAGGAGAAACTTGACTTCATGATTGCAACGCTGCCTTTGCTTGCAAAGTGGATTGAAGAAATAGAGGTGTATGAGAGGAGTATTCAACAACCTTGTCAACGGGTAAGCACACCTTCTCATGCCTTTTCTTTTCCTCTTTCCCAATCTATTTCATTTCAGCAGTGTCAAGTTTCAAACCCTCCATCTATTGTCCCAAGTGTTGAATCCATGTCTCCACCTCTCAGTCTTCCACCCCATCTCGATTCTTCTTTCCTCTTCCCTTCCAAACAGTCATCCCCTCCACAAGAGCTAAGAGAAACACCCCCTCCTCCAAAGAAACAAGAGGTTTCACCTCCTCCTCCACCACCACAAAAAAATGTCAAATCAGTTGAGTTTCAACCCATCCCTCCTCTTGCATTCCCAAATCCATGTTGGGAGGATGAAAATCAGAATGCCAGTCAAGGAAAACAACAGCAAAAAGAGAGTGCCAACAAAGATGAAGAAATTCAAAATCTGAAGAGTTGGGCTCTTAGATTTGGGGATGACAAAGATCCCCTTGATGGTTAAGCCTACAGAAGAGGCTGAGGTTGAACAAATGGTGGTGAGGACTGATTTTGTTGGAGAAGAAGATCTTGCAGTCCCAACTTGTCCTCTAGAGCAACAAATTGAAGAGTTTGACTTGACAAACTTCATGCTGGAGGAGGAGTTCAATCAAGAGCAAGATTCTCTTCAAACATTGGAGGAAGGAGAAGCTGCTCCAAATCCAAAAGAAGAGGAGAACATTCCAGTTGTGGGGGAGAAAAATGCAGATTCAAGGGCTTTGAGTACAAAGCAGGTTACAGAAGAACCTTCAGTTCTTCTTTCCACTTCATCTCTCTCAAGTTCTAGTACTGAAAAGGAGTTTGATCTCTCAAACTCAATATTGGAGAGTGAAGGAAACCATGGTGGTCAAGTTGTAGATCAAGAGGACACCATGGAGGAAGTTGAAAACGAGCAGCAGGACAGCAATGAGGCAGTTTACCTGTCAGATTTGGAGGACTGTTTTGATGGAGAAGAGCCGGTTGAGCTTTCACCTTTCTCTCTTTCATCATCCACATTCCAAACACCAGAGCCTGCTGCCATGAAGGAGAACTTTCATTTGCAGCAGCCTGCATCTTATAACAGCCCTTTGGAATCAAAATTGGAAGATTCTAATCTTCCCTGTTCTTCATTAGAGTAAGAGAAAGGACAGAAGAATTTCACCATTTCTTCCACATCATCCATTCAAGAGGGTCTGCAAGAAAACTCCATTCTTAGAGTTGAAAATCAGAGCTATGGGCATATCAAACTGATCAGACCTTGCCCAATCAGGTATTTGGATTCATTGGAGCCAAAGGAGAAGCCACAACCAGTCATGCTTGCTTCTGAGCATGAGGATGAGCTACAAAGTGTCAAGGATCACCTGCCATACCTCTCCAATCCAAATGCAGAGCAACTAAAAGAGGTATTGGATTTTTCAGTTGATACCTTGATGATATGGATAGAAGACCAGCTCCTTGTCGATTTTCCATCCATCCAAACAGCCATGATCAGTGCCAAATCAATTGCATGGCTGCCAATTTTGAAGAAAGGAAGCTATTTCTCACAACCAGTTGCAGGGTTTGTTTAGCTTGCCTTTGCTTCCAGTTAGAGTAGAGAAGCTATATTTTCTTTTAGCAGAAGAAGTGCTTGTGCACACTCTGCATGTCCATTTGGAGCATGTATGATTTTCAGTTTTGTACATAGTTTTTGGTGTTGCTGGTTTTGCTCTTGCACAGTTCTTTCAGTGGTTTTGGTGAGAACAGCTCCATGTCCGGTGAGTTTCCAAGTGGCTCAGAGGGTAGGTTTTCAAAGTTCAGACCAGTTTTCAGGCTTGCTTATGACTCCATGCCCAATGGATTGCTTCAGGCTACTGATCATTCATCTAGCAGGTAGATGACCCCATTGAGTCGCCAAACTGTTGTCAAAATTTCATCCCCCCTGGGTAATTTTGATAACATGCATCAGAATATTCAAGTCCCAGGCACATTGATTGATTCAGAGCAAAAATCAGGTTTCTGAGGGTCCCTTCAGGATAATTTTCTAACTCTCCTGTCCAAGCTGAGTTAGGAGCAAGCTCTGAGAAAATTAAAAAAAAATAAAAAAAAAGTTGCAGAAAGGCAAGTAGTTTGATCCAGAAAAAATGGTGAAAATCGGCTAAGTCCTAGTCCTAGGAGCAATTGGGACATCTGGGACAAAAAGACGCAGATCGGCTGAAAAGCCTCCAAGCGGCCCAAATAGCAACAGGGACATCTGGGACAAAAGTACGCGGCGGGCGTGAAATGCCGGGCGAGAGAAAATCGAAATGCCAGTTCGACCGAGAGAAAATCGACTAACTGCTGAGAGGGACAGTTTGGGACAAGTGGGACAAAAAGGCGCGAACCGGCCGAACCGGGTGAAATCAGCACAAACAGTCTGAAACACAATGGGACAAGCGGGCCACGAGTACGTGAACCGGCCGAACCGGGTGAAAAAGGTCGAGGCAGTCCAAAGTAAAGTGAGACATTTGGGACAAATGGACGCGAACCGGCTGGTTCGCATGAAATCAGCACAAGGAGCACTAAGCATTTGGGACATCCAAGATGAAAAGATGCGAAGGGCGCGAAAGAGCCGGCAGGGCCAAGAACCAACCAGATCACGCCATGTGTCTCAAGGAGAAAAGTCAAAAAGTCAAAGGGCAAGTTTTAAAGGGTCAGCCCGAACCAATGGGATAGTGCCACGTGTCCAAGTTTAAGGGGCCCACAAAGAAATTTCAAAAGACAGCCTGCCGAAAGGTAGAGGAGAGAGAATTGCTCGTCCAATCAGAGCCTATGCCACGTGTCATCCAAGTGGCAGAGCGCGGAAAAATATTTCAAAATCCGTTTTCACCTGTTTCGTGCCCTAATTCTTCAGATCGCCATAACTTTCGATCCAGAGCTCGGATTTCCACGTTCTTTATATCAACAGAAAGCTTATGAAATTCTCTACATGATTCTGGGATCAATCTTGAGTTTTGGTCTAGTATGAAGAGAGAAAATCGAGAAACGGCTCTGACGTGTGTGCACGGCCAGAAGTGACATTTCAGTGACCAAATTAATGCAGAATGGGTCGCATTCTCCTCCAAATCAGTCAAAGATGGTAGGGTATGGGTTGGTAAGGTATCCTATTCTATTTTAATGCATTGGCATTCAATGAGGAATGGGCTTACACATTTTCCCATGTTTCTGTCCCCTGGGCTCGACCCATGCAATGTAAAAAGCTAGATTTGCTCAATAGATAAGGGTTGTTCATCTTTTCTGCTCTGCCCTCCCTTATTTTCTTCTCTAGGGTTGAAAATGGAGTTCGAACCTCCTCCTTGCTCTGTAATGGTGTTTTTTTCCTTTTACTAATGGAATGATGTTCTGTGCAAACTTCTAGAGCAACAAAACGTGTTTTGTGATGCATCTGTCCATCCTTCCTCGTTTTTGGTTGTTCTCTTCTTGCCTCTCTTCATTGCAGGTATTTGTGCATGTTTGAATGTTCATTGTAGGTTTGGAGCTGTGTTCATGGAGTTTTGGGACATTTTCTATGTGAAATCTATCCTTGGGCCTGTGATGCATCTGTCCATCCTTCCCATTGCTCACCTCTCTTTGTCCCATGGCAGTTTTGATAGATGTCCAACATTCTCCTTCTCTGGTGTATCACCGTTTTAGTGTAGGCTTTTGCTGTTTTTTCCTTTCTCTCTCTCTCTGTCTCCTTGGCATGGTTAGATTAGGATTAGATTAGCTTGCCTGCACTGGAATAGCTTGTGGCAGGTAGTTTAGGAGCAGGAACTAGCCTTCTCTGGAGATTCCTCTCTCAGTTTCACAAGTCCCCACGCTTGGAGAGAGGTTTCCATGTTGTGCAATCATACTGGATGCTAGAGTGATCAACCTAGAAGCCTGATCTGCATCCAGGGGTGCTGTGTTTTTGCACTAACAGTAACTAACTAGTTTACTAACTTTCCATAAATATCAATAAACTACCCCTAACTAATCCCTAACCACCTCTCCACACCTAACTAGTTATAACTAAAACAACTCTATAAACCTTCTCAACTAACCTCTATCCTCATCCTAGCTAACCTAGTCTTAGTTCAAGTCTCTCCCACTTCACATCCTAACCACTTTTTAAATCCTCCAAAATCAAGACCAAAATAGTAGGAAAATCGCTTCATTTGATCCCCAAACTTAAACTGCCTATAATCGCCAACGATTCACTCCTATTAACTCTATAAATACAAGCTTTAGGCCTCTATTTGATGGTGGATGGCAGGTGGATGTGACTCTAGGACTTCATATTTTTTTCTTCTATGTATCATAGCCCTGTCACAAAAGTCAAATCCATCACAACAACAATCAAGACATCAACAATTTCTTCTCCAATCTTTGGTCATTTGAACATCCAACAATCAAATTCAACAGTCTGTCAATGTTTGCTATCTCCCTCTCTCGGGCAACAACACTCTCTCAACTTTATTCATTAGCTGGAACAAGGTAAGTACCTTCTCTTTTACATTATCATCATGTTCACTTATCATTTGATAGTTTCAATCGACTTTATCTAGTTTATCAACAACTTATACACATTTGCAGCAATCGTCGGTGATTTGCCTAATTGCTGATGATTCCCCCAATCGCCAGCAATTCCTATCTGTCAAGCTAATCAACACCTTATCTCACCTTTTTGATATCCAGAGCTCCATTTTGATTACCACTCTGCCTTTGCAAGTGTATGTTCAGTCATATCAAGCTCCTTTGAGCCATATTTAGCACTTTATCAATTATCTAAATCAGATTTATCATCTTTCTCACCTTTGTGAGTGCACAACTATCTACATCATTGTTCATTTGAGCCAATTTGTGATTCCTAGACTCCCTTTGGATCAGGTATCACCATCACACCATCATATAAGCCTTAGACCATGCCAATCCCTTTTTCTTTGCATTGTTGGTTATATCATCTGCTTACCATTTTTTATCATTGAAAAATTAATTTCTTGAATGTGGAATGACATCCTTTCGAGGAAGTCCATTCACTTCCAGGGGCTGGTATTTTCCTGGAAATCCACCATATATTTTACCAACTCCATCTCGTGTAGTTTTTGTGATTGTAGATTCATTCGCAGGAGATGAGCTTGATCTATTCTTCCACAAAGTGCAACATCAAACATCGTCCATCCACATCCGCGGGTATCATGGAAACCCCACTATATCGAGGTTTAAAAGGTCTTATTAGCTTGCTTGCAAGCACATGTTGAAGATTAGTACGATTTATCCCGAACAACTGTCATCCAATACTCCACACTCCACCACCTGACATTAAATCACCCACCGCATTGCATTAAAATCTCTACCATCATGCATTAAACACTGTGTCATCTGTGATTATTAACAATGTTGTTGGTTTTTAATTTCTCCATCGCAAAAATAAACCCGGGTAAGGACATGTGTAAAACCACTTAGAAACCAGTGCAACACTACAAACCACCAATAGTGGCAACATTTTTTCCAGTTCTCAAGTTTTCTAACACCTGTTTGCAACATGGTTGTTTAAAAATGGAGAATGCGAGTTTGTAACACTAGAAGTGTGAGTACCAATGTTGTTGCGACCAGCTGTCAAGGTTATGAAGAAAGCTTAAGAAGTAGAAGAAGTTGAATTGGCTCCTCTCTGATAGTAGTTTTATTACTACTATTACTAATGACAGTCTGACCTTCCATGAGATTTCTTCAACGAGGTTGGCCTCTTTGCATGTGTCGTTCACAATACTTCTGGTCTGGAACATCTCTAAAAATTTACAATCCTGCACAATCCTTTTAAGGTGCCAAATTGTGCATTTGAAATTACCAGAGTTCATTGTAAATATTTTTGGAGTTGTGGATTTGAAATTACCATAGTTCATTGTAAATATTTTTAGAGTCCTAGATTTTGGTTCTTATATATCTTATGTGAATATTTTATAGAATCAAAGGGGCATTCAATGATACGATTTCCAAACTCCTAGCGAAGACAAGTGATTGTTGAGGAAGGTGAGGGTTAGAGCCTCACTCAAACAATGAACGTTCAATGTTTATGAACACTGCATACTTAAGGAAATTTGTTTTTTTCCATTTCTATTGAATATCTTTTGCCAATGCCATTTATATTTGTTAGGAATAACTTGTTATTGTGAACATTAGATATTTATATATTTGTGTGTGTGCAAATGTGTGTATATATATATATATATATATATATATATATATATATAATATATATATATATATATATATATATATATATATATATATATATATATATATATATATATTGTGTAAGTAAATAATGTAAGTGAGTTGTAACTCACGTAGATAAGAGTTGTTGAGATGTGTTGAGTGATTAGTGGATCATGAGATATTCTAGGGAGTAGTTTGAGATTGAAGTTGACTCCTTATATTGAAGAGATCAATCTTTTATATATTGTAATCTCCCTTGTCTAATAAAACATCCTAGATGAATACAGAAGAAATATATTAGTGTGCATAAAATTAATAATTCTCATAATTATTTCCTGTGCAAGTCTGGTTCACAGTTTATAATATTATTTATTTTCAATGTTTACAGTTATCATACATAAGGTTTAGTCATTGCATTTTATAATTTTGGACAAATATGTTCACAATCAACAATAAATTGATATTGAAAAATAGGAAACGGGAAAAATAAGATATACATATATATTAGTGTACATATTTTGGATTACAAAACATAAGTAAAAAACTACATACAAAGACCATTCAATACATAAGTTGAATGGTTTATGGAACAAAAAATTACTGTCATATTTGGATGTAACAAAAAAACTACATTGTATTGTCCTCTAATATTGTTGATTTTTAATTTGGTTTCCCTGGTGATGTTGGATTTTCTTTCC
The DNA here is from genome assembly GCA_019776745.2 of Taxus chinensis. Lineage (NCBI taxonomy): Eukaryota > Viridiplantae > Streptophyta > Pinopsida > Cupressales > Taxaceae > Taxus > Taxus chinensis. The sequence continues at coordinate 226,212,184 of CM034154.1, forward strand.
TTGGTGATATTGATTTTTCTTTCCTTGCTGAAAAGGAATTTTGTCCCCCTAGTGTTGAAGGATTTGGTTTCCCTACTAATGCTTGCATCCATGGTGGCATTGGAAAGGAGTTACTAGGACTATATGAGCTTGCGTGAAGTAAATGTGGTGATACATACCAAGAGGGAATTACACAGGATTTATTAGGAAGAGATGGAGGTGTTTCAATTTGAGCATAACATGGGGGACTTGAATATTTATCAGATCTTGAAAAAGCATTCAATTATCAAGCTCCATTGGTGATCTTATGCGCATTCTCTTTTCATATTCCTTTAATTGCAACTTTTCATATTCTCTTTTCATATTCCTTCAAGTAAATTCTGAAAAACAATACGCAACACTTAGTTTTTTACAGTTTAAATTAATTAAAATAAAGTTATTTGAAGCAATTTTAAATATATTAAAATGAATACAAAATTAAAAAAATCACTGTGAATTGATAGCATATAACTAGGAAACTTATGGAGTTGAGCATAATCTCCCTACTTGAGTTGCACACAAATTCTACTCTAAATATGCCCCTGCTGAAACCATTTGAGTTGTAATAGGTCATTGGCCTTTTTATAATATGATCTTCAATTCTGATTGGTTAATTTTGGTTGACATGGATCCAAACATGAAGCTAGATCGAATGGATCCAAATGATTTGAAATTTAATCCAATGGATAGTTTTTTTTGGTTTATTTAATTAATTTTTTTGAAGAAATCATTACTTAAAGTGAATTGATTGTATTCTTTTTTTCTCTCATGGTAGTGAGTTCTTAAATGCTAAGTAAGGTAAGTATGACCTTTATGTCATTGATTTTTATGTAGGTAGTTATTGGAGATTGAACACTTTTATTGCAATTTAGTGCACAAAGCCTTGTGAAGTGACTTGCTACAGTGGATGTTTTAAATATGTTGTACATATAAACCAGTTAAACTCCTATACAAGTTATTGTAAATATTAAAATGTATTAATGAATGAGATCAGGGTGTCTGATTTAAAAGAAATCATGTTTGAATAATAATAATATCATCTATTAAAATTTTGAATATTTTATATTTCACTTTTGGCACCTAGCAATTATTTTAAGAGAATACATTTTGTCCAATACTATCTAAAGTTATTGGACATATGGTCTCTCTCCTCTATTTAGGTGGCTGGCGAGAAAACTATTCCGTGATGTAAATGATTTTTTCGCCTAGGGTTTTGGGGGTTCAGGGTTTAATAAACAGACAAAAATGATCAATTTTCAATCCAACTCTCAAATATACAGCCGTTACAGGAAATTCTGTGGAGACAGCACGTAAAATGACTGACCTGCGACCAAATTGCTCCCTGTAACTTAATCACAGATAGAGATGCAGAACAAGCCTTAAAAACAGTTTAATCATGAATCACTTTCAATTTCGTTCAGCGCACATTCTGAGGGCACTCTGCAACAAAATCAACTACACTGGAAAAATATGGAGAGTTTCAGGTCAGTCCATTTCTAATCCATTGTTAAACCCCCTCTTCAAATATTCTTCAATTTTCAATCTCAAGGCAAGCAAGTATTCAACAGAAGCTTCTGAAGATCAAAAAACACCAGCAGACAATAACAATAACCCCTTTGTCTCTGATCCATCCACCCCCCCTACTGAAAGGGTTTTAAGGCTTGTAGATGACATTGCTGGCCTCACATTGAATGAAGTTACTGACCTAACAGATGTGCTTAGGACCAAGTTTGATATTAAAGAAATGCCGATTATGACCATGATGATGCCTGGGATGGGAATGCCTCTAATGCCTGGGGTTGGGGTTGGTGCCAAGCCAGGGGGGGAATCCAAAGCTGACGAGAAGAAGGCGGCCAAGAGCTTTTTTGATTTGAAGCTTGAAAGTTTCGATGCAGCTTCTAAGATTAAGGTTATCAAGGAGGTTAGAACATTTACCGATTTGGGTCTCAAGGAAGCCAAAGATTTGGTGGAGAAAACCCCTGGGCTTTTGAAGAAAGGAGTTAGTAAAGAAGAGGCCGAACAGATAATTGCAAAAATGAAGGATTTGGGTGCCAAAGTTATCATGGAATAGTTTTAGCTGAAGCTCAAAGTAAATAGGCTTAGCTTGTTCGGGTGAAAAGTGTTATGAATTTGGTTGGATTGTGGTAAAATTTTCTTCTGACATATTTATCTCAATGTTATTCAATAATTTGTAATTGGCGTAGTAATAAGAACAAGTTTGTTTTGCGGGCATGATTTGTGTATGCATTTTCTAGCACGTTTCTGTTTCCTGATCACGCTCATGTTTGGTAAGAAGCCTGTGATACTTGTCATGGAAGTTTCATATCCTTGTAGTGCTTATTGTCATATTTATGCCTGTATTGTGTACATTCATTTAGATAAGACGTATGGCAACTCTGTGCTTTTTGAGCTTTCAAGTCAGAGCAAACAAAATTTCCGCACTTAGATTTTACTACCAAATGGCAGTTTAGCTAGATTATAAGCTTATGTGATTGTTATATTTCGTAAGACCCTGTTTTGCTTGAAAATATGTGCTATTGCACTATGTTCAACACAAAATGTCTTGCAGTCTCTGTTCAATGGTCTTGTGAACCTGGAGTTTTATTGAAAGCATTCTGGCCAACGAAACATTAATGAAAGGTGCTGGTGGTTTTTGAAAGTATGTTATAATCTCTGAATTTGTTACGAAGATTTTCTGGCATTGTTGATAATGCAAAGTTATAGTTTGGCTTTAGATTTGGAGTTGTGATTGATTTTTTATTAGTTGAATATTTTGTCATTTTAAATGAAATACAACATTTAGTGTTTGAATTGTTATTTGAATTGTTTATAATAGTAGGAAAACATTGAAAAGTAAGTGTGGCATTAGATCAAGATCATTATTATTAGAAGTATACTTATACAAAACATTGGGAGTTGCCCTGTACTACAAAAGGTGGGGGTTTTTCAGGTAACAAATTTCTTTCATTCCATCGACAGAGTTTTGTACAAAAGGTGGTTGCGATTCTTGAGAGGCTTGTCATGTAACAAATGCTTTTGATCTATTGACAGAGCTTTCATGCAAGATAATTTTCAGTTTCATCAACTATACCTCAGAACATTACTTCCTCATTTGTTAATTGTTGTAGACCTCACAAATGATTGTGACAATTTTATACTTAAATCCTTCAGTTGTAGCTCATTTATGTTTTTAGCATTGTATCTAGTCTGACAGGTTTAAAATTTTAAATATTGGAGCCCTACATTATGTATACAATTTGAAATCACATTTTCTAAACTAGCTGTGAGATTTTCCATGTGTGTTGTGAGATGACATTTATTTAGTGGAGGAAGTATATTGCATCTTAGGTGCCATGACTTTTTAAAAACGTAGAATTGGTTGAAGCTAAAGATGGATTCAAACATCTTGAAATAAATTAGTAAGTGCTATTCAGGCAAATATGAAATCTTATTGTCAATAAGAGCACGACCTAGTTGATGATTATTATGTTGCTGGAGAACTATTCATTTTTTCTAACAAAGATTGCATAAGTAGAGTGAGATTAACGCCATAAGTATATTCTAGGATAAGCTAGTCAAGGGAAAATGAAATAAAGCAAACAAAGGCTAAAGATTGTTTCATAAGAATAAAGCACATAAATCCAAGCAAAGGTTAAAGGTCGGTTTAGAATAATAAAGAAGAAGATAAATATTGTTTATAGTTTATTTAGACACACTTGCTCGAAGGTTTGAGAAGTTTAGGAGATTGCTTTCTACATTCTTGGCCAAGTGCAACACCAATACTGCCTTGGAGATTTTGGGCCTGAGCTGGCATCCACATCTTCTTAGGATAGTTTGCTTATCTTATGTATTGGCAGAAGTAATAAATAGGATCCTTTTTCCTCAGATTTATTGAATTTTGATTTTGGTCTAAAATATTCAATTTTTATTATGATTTTTTTCAGACAATTTTTGCTTTCAAAATTTCAGCATATAAATTTGTCAGATTCATATTCAGTTTCAGTCTTAGATTGCAGTTTGGATTGTGAAAGCAGTATCAAAGCACTTTCTTGGCCTTCTGGTGGTAGTTGGAACATCCACAATGGCATTGCCATCATCCACTCATGAAGGTGAAAACTGGAAATCAGAAATATCATTATTTGTGAAGGCTATCAGATATCCAATGGAGACCATGAAGAAGATGAACAGAACCATAGGCACGTTGGTTCTGTCAATAAATATAGAATGTATAAATTAAATGATGTTAAAGAAGAGGATCATCATGTGCCTCAGAATCAAAGAAGAAGGGCGAAATCGCACAATTGTTCTGAAAATTCTTTTTTGAGGAATAAGAGAGAACTCAAAGAAAAGAGGAAAAGGGAATAAGAGGGGAATTGATCTGTTAGATCAATCAAATATTAGTGGCGAGGATTCCCATCCCCAAGTTCAATGGGTTGGATAGCATTATTAAGCCCAGAGCTTGGATTGTTAGAGCAGTGCTTTATGCTAAACCCTAAGGTGAATTATTAGAAAATTCAGTTTGCCACATTACACCTAGAGTCACTGGCATTGGATTGGTGGCAGATGGTTGAACATGTGATAGAGGAGGGTGAGGATGGTGGTCACCAAACATAACTGACCAGGAAGAATTTGTAGACATGTTTTTTTAATAATTTTGAAGTCTACACCCAAGAAGATTATTCTTGGCCCTCAAGAAAATGAACTACAAGGGACAATAACATATTATTCTAGAGGAGATCTCTCCATGTTGTGTGGTTGCTATGTATATTTACAAAAGGATTCAAATCGGGGTTTCGTCAAGGCTTTGAAGCCAAGTATTTTGGAGGAAGCTATTCAACAAGTAGAGGCATATCCAAAAGTGGCAAGAAGTAACTACACCACATTTCAACATCAGGACTTCCATTTACATGTCACGAGTTATTTATGAGTCAGTTCATGTGCTACTCAGCCTGGAATTAAAAGTAATGGATCCAACAATTATTTTTGATTTAAGATCTAGATGACTTTGTTATAAATGCAAAGAAGTTTGGTCCAATGCTCATAAGTGCAGGTTACCCTAGAAAATTCTAATGCTTAAGATTTTAGACGAGGCCCAGAGGATTCAGCTGGAGAGGAAGATGATAATGTAAATTCGAAAGGTCCTAAACAATAAGATATTTCTGGAGTCTCCCCTCAATGCCATCTTAGGCATTCCACAGTATCAGATCTTAGAGTGAGGCAAAATATAAGGCAAAACACCTTGGTTTTCATTGACAATGGCTGCACTCACATTTTTATTAAGAATAAATTTGTGATTTCTTTGGGTATACAGGTAAAACCCCTGCAGAATTTTCAGCTGTTAATGGTGAGCAACACTATGATGGAATTGTAAAAGGTCTCAACTTTAGGTTGGATTGCCATGAAATTATTTTTGATTGTTATGTGGTATCTATGGGTAGATCATGAGAGTTTAATAGCTGTAAACGCTGGGTAAATATCACATGAATTATGGTGATGTTCTTGATATTTGAAAAGGACCAGCAACGGATTGCCATAAAAGGTTGGAAGCCTGGTGCAAACAATTTTTTTCATCCTGCAAAATAACCAATTTAGGTAAGGTTGAGCTGTTGTCTATGTTGGATGAGTGCAATACAAAGAAATGGTTGCATGTTAAAATTGTGGAAAAACAATCAATAAGATGCCAAGATGTACAACAATTGATTTCTGAATTTGAAGACATCTTCAGAAACTTGCCTTATGGATTTCTAGCAAAAATAGGATCAAATCACGTTATTGAGTTGGAGCCACGGTCTAAAGTTAAAATTGGTAATTATTTCTCCGTGTTGACATCCTAAGTTTTTCAAAGATGAACTTGAGAAAGTAACCAAGGACTTATTGGAGTTGAGACTTGTTGTACCCGTCAAGAGTCATTTTGCATCAGTGACCGTGTAGTTGAAAAAGAGTGGATAATTTTGTATGTGTATAGACGACATGGAATTAAATAAGAAGATTATTCAAAGTCGATATCTTATTCCACACAAGTTATTACCTATTTACATGGGGCCCAAGCAACCATCTCCACTAAGATTGATTTAGTTTTAGGTTATCATCAAATCAGGGTTAGGGAAAGTTAGCAATACAAGACTCCCTTCAAAATCCATCATGACTTTAAGGTAATGCGTTTTGGGCTCATAGATGCCCCGACCACCTTCCAAGGTACTATGAACTAAGTTTTCAGGCTTATTTTAGGGATAATTTTTGTGTGTATTGTCAGATAGTATTTTGATCTACAATAAGGATATGGAGGAACATATGTGTCATTTATAGAATGTTTTAGAACTCTTGTGACGTTCCAAAATGGCAAAATGTGAAATTGTGTGCTTGGGGCACATTATTAGAAAAGAAGGGTGAAAGTAGAACTTGCTAAGAGTGAAACCATCTTTGATTGGCCCAACGACTGAAAATGTAACTTAGTTAAGAGGATTTATGTTTTTGTGTAGTTTCTATAGGAAGTTTGTAATAGGTTCTGGAGGACTTGTGGCTCTACTTACAGCTCTAACAAAGAAGATTAATTATTTTGGATAGAGGTCGACAAAAAATTCCTTTCAGACCATGAAAAAGGTAATGGCATCCCTTCCAATTGTAGCACTACTAGATTTTTCACAACCTTTTGTTGTACAATGAGATGCTTCAGGAACAGGCATAGGGCAGTTCTTTTGCAGAATAGATGGACTATCACCTTTTGAAGTAGGAGGTTGACAGAAAAACTTATGTATGGTAAAGAACTGTGGGCTCTCATGCATGCAGCTGAAAAGTTAAAGTATTAAATGTTGGGTCAGTTCTTCATCATCAAGTTGGATCTCCAAAGCCTTAAGCACTTAACCCAAAATTCTTTATCCAAGCATCAAGTCAAGTGAATAAACAAGTTACAAGGCTTTGATTTTGAGATTGATTAGAAGTTATTGATAATAATGTTGTTACAAATTCCATTTTATGAGTGACAGAAGTACAAGCTATTTCCATGGCTGAATAAGGCTAGAAAGAAGAGACGTTGGCATGATATGCCAAGATTGAAATGCCGCTGCTATGCTACACGACCCAGAAAGCATCCAATAGGATGACAAGTATACAATGTTTTATATAACAAGTACATATACCTGTACCTAATTCTAAATTGAAGAAACTACTTAAGAATACCATTTTTCACTTGCTGGTCACACTTTCTTAAGACCCATTACAGGATAGTATTTGACTGGAAGGGGCTGAAACATGTGGATTTTTTTCTGGTTTCTTGTGAAACTTGCAAAAGGAATAAAACCGAGATTTTGAGAAAACTTTGTTTCCCTTGCCCATTCGCAATTGAAAGTGGGGATCAATTAGCACACACGTCATTGTGGGAGGGAAGAACTCTATTGATGTAGGTTAACTCGTTGATGAAGTTTTCCCATTTGATTTCCATGGATGTTTCAAAAATGGGGATATATTAGCATATAGTTCAATATATGTCCACCATAGCGGGAGGGAAGATCACTTCTTATGCAGTGGTTGACTGTTTGAATAAGTTTTCCCATTTGATTTCCATGGATGTTGCAGGTACCGATAAAGCTTCATAATTTTTTTTTTTATTGATTGGTAAATGGTTTTTTAGGAGGGACCATACCCCAGATTACAAAAAAGCCCAAAGGCTAGAAAGAGCATGACGAACAAAGTGGTTTTTTGATGAGTGGGGACCACACCCCAACAACGTGCCTATCAACTAGATAAAACAAAGGATACATAAGTGGTTTTTTGATCCGTGGGGACCACACCCCAACAAAAAGGCCTAAACTTCCAGATAGAGCAAATAAAAAACAAAGGCAGAGACAAACTGCTAGGATGAAGTAAAAACGCAGCGAAACAGTAGCTATTGAACAACTACACAACCGACACGAAAACAACATAAAAACTAAAAGAACAAGGAGGACAAAAGCCTCCTAAGACATTGCTGAAAAACCTTTTTCATATCCTCCAACGCCTTAAACAAGTTCAGGGCTAGAAGCTTTTCAGGATCTTTGTTGCTAGAGGAGATCACCTTCTTCGCAGCCTTGCCCCTTCTCCACAATTCCTCCAGAAGGCCACTCACATCGCAAATTTGCTTAACCTGAGTATGAAAAAAGTCGAGGAAGGCTTTCTACATAGTGAGACGATTTAATTGCTTGGAAACAATTTTGTCAACAATGGCTTCCCAAGCTTGCTGCTTCTTAAGCAATTCTGCCAATTTGGTCTCAATATTCTCCAACTCAGGTTGTTTTCCCTTGGGATTGAATTGAGGAAGAGGAACATCCAGGGTCTGATTAATATTCAACAAGCTCTTAGCAACATCATGTTCGTTGTTCTTATCAGAGCTTCTAGCTGGTGGATAGGGCTGCCTAAAATCCTTTTAGATTTGTTTGAGTGGGCGGGGGGAGCGGGGTGAAGGAGGAAGGGTCGTTGGCCACCATTTCATGACAGTAGAGATGGATTGGCATAATGACACCTTGATGAAGAGGCTAGGTTCTCCTATGGGTGCGCACTTCATGGATAGACTTTTCAAGGGACTGAAGTATATAATAGGCCAAATTAACCCTAGGAGCACTGCGAAAATGATTCAAAATAACCAAATGATGGAGGGGGAGGGTAGAGAATCGACCTTCCAAAGTCACATACTGAACAACCAAGCGAGCCACTTCATCGTACGAGGATGGGATGGAGGAACAGATGATTCCGGCCCTTTTGATTTCCAATTTCTTCGACCCTTGAAGGAACTTCTCCTCTGCATTTTTGTCAAACTTATTGCGGAATAATTTAATGCCATCTGATCCCAATCCCGTAACAAAAGAAATTAGATTCTCATTTATAGGGAAGTCTTTGCCCCTGTATGTAAATACCCTGTTTTTCCAATGCTTTGCAAAGAGAATAGAAATGTGCTGGTCATAACCCTTTATCCTTTAAATAAAAGTAGTAAAGCAGTCGACATCAATGGCTTTCCATAGTTCAACATTAGCTTGCCAAGAAGGATCGAACACAGGTTCAACCCTGCATAGTGGGCCTCCCATGTTAACAGGGATTTGGATGCCGTTAAACAGAGGACTAACAACTCGAAAACAATGACCAACAAGTAAAATGACTGCACAAATGAACAAGCCAAAAAACGATATGGGAATCTATGAAATGGCCGTTGGGTGAGAGGAATACTCGAGCGTGTGGGCGCCGAGGTGGCAGTAGACCATTTGCTCGGAAGAGAGATCAGTACAAGCCGTAGAGACAGCTGTCCAAGGCCTCCTTTTAGATAATTTTCTTTGCAGTCTTAGGGATTTCTTCATGATTTGCCCAAAACTTGTAATTATTGCAAGTTACACCCACGTTAGCAAAATGATCCGCCAAGTTGTTCCCTTCACGATAGGTGTGGTATATGCTAACATTGATTAAACTATTGCAAATATCCTTAGCTTCTTGTATGAAGTCTTTGATATTCCAATTGGAAGGAAAAAGACCCTTAATATTGTTGATAATGTTGAGCGAATCCCCTTCCACTATGAGCTTGGTAATATTAAGCTTTTTAGCTTCACGAAGACCCCATAGTGCAGCAAGAGCTTTTGCATAGTGGTTTGACTGGGTCCCCATAGGTCCAACATAGGCCACCATGATCTTCCCCTGGTCCTTGCAGCTCCAGGGTTGCCTTTGGAGGTACCATCAAAGTTGAGTTTGCACCAGTCATCCTGTGGTGGTGTCCACTTGACCAAGGACCTGTCAATGGAGATATGCCTAGCTGGGATGCTTTCCAAATCAATATTCCAATTCTCTAGGAACCTCTCTTCGTTCTTTGGGAAGGATTGATTCTTGGGAGGTTTGAATTTTAAAATATTCTCTTTCAACTCAACTGCGATTTCTTTCAGAAGTATTTCCCTGTTGCTTGTAATGCTTCTGAAGATGAGAGAGTTTCTAGCTTTCCAGATTTTCCATATTTATGTGACATATTTATAGGTTATATGGACTTCTAAAGAATATGTTAAGTGATCGAGGTACAATAATCATGGGCAGTTTCTGGACGGTGGACTTGTTTAATTATGTTGGGATGAATTCAACCCCTGGGTATTGGTTATCAACTTCAAACAGATGGGACAGACAAAAACTGTCAATAAATTTCTAGAAGGATATTTGAGGAACTATTGCAGATCAACAAAGTTCATGGCCAAAATGGTTGCATTTGACAGGGTTGATACAATAACATATATCATAGGACTATTACATGTCACCATTTAAGGCATTGTACCATAATGATCGTCCCTTGTTGATTAGTTTGTTTGTTGAAGACACCCAAGTGCCGGCTGTGTGGGATTTCCATGAAGAGAATGGGGCCCAGATAAGATGAGTATCCTACAATATTCAACTCTACAGGCAACTAAACGAGAACCTTAAAGTGGCCCAGATAAATGAGTATCCGACGACATCTAACTCTACATTTGCCTTGGGGAAAGAGATTTCAAGGAAGGGCATTGTTATGACACTTGAGAACTTCGTTGTATTTCTAGCAAAGAATGCCAAGTTACAATAAGAGTAAAGCATAACTATATTCTATGATAAGTCTAGTCTAAGGAAAATAGAATAAAAGAGTGAAGCCAAACAAAGGCTAAGGATTGTTTCCAGAGATTAAAGCATAGGATAAAACGAAGGCTAAAGATTGATTTAAAAGAATTAAACGAAAATAATTCCTATAGAAGGATAAAGAAGGGATACAAGTTTATTTGAACACGCTTGAAGTTTTGGAAAGTTTTAGAAAATTCTTATTACTTGTTAGTCAATTGAAGACTAACTTTCTTGGCTAAGCATGACGCTCATACTGCCTTGAAGGTTTTAGGCCTGAGCTGGCGCCTACATCTTTTCAAGATAGTTTATGCATCTTATGGATTAGATAAAATAGTAATAGAAGTCTGTTTTCCTTTGATTTGGTAATTGTTGATTTCAGTCTATAATATTCAAAATTTTGTTCTGTGTTTTAAGACAATTTATGCTTTCAGAATTTCAGTTTATAAAATTTTCAGATTCATGTCCAGTTTCAGTTTCAGATTGCGTTTTGTATTGTAACACCAATCTTCACTTGCTGCTCAACTTTGGCCCTTCAATTGAAAAGAGTATTATTAGCATGTCTTTGATTGTTGTCGTATTTTTTTGTTTTTTAGGATTGATTAGGTGTGTTTATGTTTCTTAACATATAGCTCAAGGCATTACACAAAAACTGTGTAATGTATGATGGGAAACTCACATAGGGTGGCAGTATTCTAGGTACAAATGAATATTGGGACAACTGGAAAGTAATGGACTGAAGACGTTACCTTGGCAATGGGAAAGATAAAAAGAAGAAGACGGAACAACTTTCTCCGCTAACTGGATAAATTTTAAGATTTCTATGTCATTTTCAGAAGGATATGTGAGAATCGCTTGCCTTTATAAGAACTGAAGTGTACAATTGCTCTGATCAAGGAAGAAAAATTAACAAAATCTACATCAAGGGATGCAGTGTTAGGAAGCAATCAAAGTATACTATTTGTTGTTGCATATGCTTGTTGACTTGTAATATTGGTTGGGGAGAAATGACACAATATATATGGGTGAAAAGGACCAGCAGATTTGGGGATTTTAGAAATGCACTTTAGGACATAATATTTAATGGAACAGAAGTTCATGCCTTATATTGTTGTGGCCTCAAAACTGGGAGTTGGGTACCATATTGGCATTCCCATTGCTCAAATAGCTTTTGAAATGCTCCATAAGAGAATATTTGAGGCAAAAACAGACTTGTATAGCTGTGAAGAAGTGCCATAAATGAGTTGAGAAGCCACTTCAAGGGCTTTTGAATCCATGTATAAAAGATATCATGGTCCATGCCGTTAGATGACTTAAACAAATGTAAATCTTGGAGAAAACATTATTGGTTACAAGATCTCAACCAACTTATGTACTTATTATCCTGTTATCTACGATTCTTATTCATCTGATATCATTCAATGTGTTTTTGTATGTTCTTGGAATTTGTTGTTATGTAATAAATTATTGTAAAATATTTCTCTAGATTTTTTGGTTGTCCCTTGTGATTTGGAGGGGTCAGTGGAGGCAGCTCTCTCTCTCTCTTTCTCATTCTGTTCTTGTGTGTGCGTGCGGAGACATCAAGTGAATGGGAAATCATCACAGTTGAAGTTTTATCTTGGATCCTTATGCAAGGATATTTTTCAGGTATTGGGGTCAACCCATCTTCCTTAGCCTGTTGTGTTTCTCCATTTATTAGTATTGGAGCTGTCACCCTCATCATTTATTCTATATTATTAAAATCTAGTATGAATCACTATGTTCGTGGTAGATCATGTAATCTTGCTCATCCATATTTCTCATGGTGCCTTAAGCTTTGAGGAAGGGGTTTCAATTTGAGCACACATGGAGGGTGGGTGAAATTTGGGTATTGCACCTTGTGGAAAGGGAGTGAAATTTGGGTATCATAAGTTGTTGATCCCCATGCCCAACAGTTCATACATGTAAAGTTGCCAATATTCAATGGTGATTATTAAAATAAATCGTGGTAGTCATATATGTCAAACTCATTTGCAAGCCCCTTGCAAGGTCTTATAGTTGATGTCAACCAACTTATTTCCCTATCCACATCCCCGTTAGGTTTTAGACAGAACTTTGATATATAAGCATTTGCTATCTCATGACAAAATCACGTAAACATGTTAAAATTGGTTTTCCTTAAAGAGCTATCACAAATTTTAATATAGTCCAAATTAATACCTTTCTCAATGGTTGTTTCTGAATGTTCTAAATTGGCATTCTGTTTATCAATCCAATTAATATCTTTGGAGTTCTTGTTCAACCTGGACAACGAAGTAATTGCCATGGATACAATAGTCCAGACAGTTTTGTTTATGAAGAAATCAACAGTAGAACTCTTGCTACAAAATTCCTTTCTTTTTGATTTAGGAATTTTCAAAAATTGTTTATGATTGTTGTGTTCCTCGATTTTATGGAAAATCATAAATGCATCCATAAGATTTTGAATTTCATTTTGTGAACAATATAGAATCTCACAAACGCAGTGGAAACATTTCTAAAAATTCATGATGACCATTGAGTTGCCTTGTCGTTCTCTTTCTTGGGATACAATTTATTTTTCAGATCAGTTTTTAGTAAAACATAGTTCACTATTTCAAAGATTATTTAACTGTAATTAATACCTAGTATAATTATTCTTAATTATTTCTTAATATCTTATTTCCACTAACAAACAAGAGCATGAAAAGGGAAGTTTGAGAGATCAATGATTCCTCCACCCCCCATATATTCCATTATTTCTACGTTTGAAAAAGTAAGACAATTGTTATATCTTTTACACCTTAAAACATTATTTGATGGTGCACTTGTTTCTAGACTAGTAATGCTGCAAGCATGTCATTCAGAAAGACATCCTTGTTTTGTTTTTGCAGAAGGGGTTTATAAGCATTTTTCACTTTACCATAAAGTTTCTCCTTTTTTAAAGTTTTGGTAAATTGGTGAACATTCATACCTGCAATCTTTCCTAATGCATGGTGGAATCCAATATCAAGCTTAGAATACTCGTTTGGCTTAGAAGCCGTGATGGAGATATATTTTCCATCAGATTTCACATAGGATTTGCATGACATTTTTTAATGATGGGGCTGCATTATTAGCGGGACATGCCAGGTGTGTGCCGAATCCTGGTCATAAACATGGCAATTTCTGGCAATGGCCTGTTGGATTATCTTGAACACCATCTCCAAATACAAGGAATATTGAGATTTCATTGTTCCCCCAATTACTTTGGGGAAAAGGACGAGTAAACAATAAACTGGTCTCACCCCCAATCTCAAGAAATTGCATAGAGACTATATGTTTAAAAAATGAAAACAAATACAAAACACTAAAAAACATATCAACTAGCAACAACATAGACATACCAAATACATATAAATGCACATTGGTTACAATTTAAACTAGATGAATAAGTATCATAGATCGTAAATGATAACTAGTAAGTGAAGTAGAATCCATTGTTTTCTTTATTAAAGTTTCACATTTGAAAATTCCTCATAAATAATGTTTTTGAGAATTCCATGTTAAAAATTTACATCAGAATTCTGGGCATTCATATTAGAACAATATGACATGTTATATAAATATTACTTTGTTCCTAAGAGAGGTGGGGGTACGTATATTGGTGTAGAGAGGGGGCCACCATTTAAATTAGGGTATGTGAGTAAATGAAAGAGGGTACGACTATATTGTATATGAATGTGGTTACCAAAAAATTGGGCGACTATATTGCATATGAATGTGGTCACCAAAAAATTGGGTACAAGTATTAGAATGTGGTCCCCATCCCTATACTAGAGTTTCCTTGTAACTTTGATAAATAATAAAAAATAAATTTGGAGTACAACTCTAGTAGTAATGAATTGGGAAGAACAATTTCTGAAACAAGTTAGGCTTCTTAGAGAGGGGCTATCTTCAATACCTAAGACAATAACCCTAAATAGGGATCCGAACTTTACCGATGTTGTTTTTCAATTCACTTATGTCAAGAATCCATACATACAATTATATAAAATAAATGTCAATTTGTCATTTAGTCAACATACCTACTTGGTATATGGGATCCCCTCGTGGGAACAAGGGAATGTTTCACTTTACCTTTGTGCATGTCTATTTTTGTACCTTCACAGGGTTCAACTTTATGACGATTCCAATAATGCAATGGAAATTCAAATCAAACGAAACCCTCTTGCACATTTATGGGCTCTTATCTATTGATGTAATTGACATCCTTTGCATCCACATCATTGTTTTACATATGAGATGTTATCATGTCCCTAATAGAGTGGACGAAACTATAGACGGACTAGTTCCTTTCTACATCAACTAACTATTTGAAAAAAGACAATAAGCAATCTATCTAGGTTTAGCGAATACACCAGAGTGTGTATGGCTTCCACCCAAAATTTGTTAGGAACAAAATTGTTCTCTAACATGCACTGTGCCATCTCCACAACAACATGGTTCTTCCTCTATTCCACTCCATTTTGTTATGGAATGTAGGGTGTGGTGTATTGTCGTAGATTGTCCTCTTGAGTACGAAGCTCAAAATAATCACTATAACAAAATTTACCTCCATTATCTGATCAAAGGGTTTAAATATTCTTTCATGTTTTTTTTTGTACCACGACCTTGAACACCTTTAAACTCTTCCAATGCATCAAATTTCTTCTTTAAAAAATGCACCCTTATCTCTCTTGAAAAGTTGTCTACAAAAAACATGAAATACCAAGACTAGAGTTTGATGTAGTCTTCATGGGTTTGTACATGTCAGCTTGGATCAATTCAAAAAGCTCCATTTCCCTCTATGCTTGACCTTCATTGAATGACACCTATTGTTGTGTCCTTGCCTGACATGCTCCAAAAATTAATTGCTGATTCTAAATCTCTAGAAGGCCATCAACCAATTTTTCTTTAGGCAGAATATAATGATTTTCAAATTTAAGTGGTTTGATGCCAAAGTGTGTTGTTGTCTTGGCCATTCTTGACCATCAAAACATGTTATTTTCCTTGTATCAATTAGTATGTAAACAAGATGTTCTTGATTAAAAAAACAACTTTCTTCTTTCTAACTTTAGCAACAATATAACATTTATGATTGCTGAAAATCACATTCAAATTAGGATTGTGGTTCATAGTCTCAGTGATTGAAAGTAGATTCTTTTCTAGACCAGAAACATAGAAGACATTCACGAAGAGCAATGTTTTACCTCTCAATGTCATCTACACATTTCCTTTGCCTTCAACCTTATATTCCTCTCCTCCACCAAAAACCGGAGTTAGAAATAGATATCTATATAAAGTCAAGACATCAATCTCTCTTGTTTGTGAGACACTTGGTCGAACTTGAATTTATATACCAATCAATCTTGTTCACACAATCCCTATTATCTCTAGCCATAAAAACATAAAATTCATGTTCTTTATGTTCTACAACATTGTCCTCCTTAAGCCCTTAGTTATTTTTCTCATCTCATGTCCGTTTTGTACTGAATTTGCTCTTGTGACCTAGTTTTTTTTTATAAAAGAAGCGTTTGAAGGTTTTGGTTTTTTGAGTACTTGAATTTTGTCTTGCTGCCGCTCTCTATTTTTACAATCTTTTTGCATGGCAAACTTCCCTTCGCCCTTGAAGTTTTTGGCAAAATCCATCTCTAGACCCTAAGTCCTACTGCTACTACCAATCTACCTTTTCCACTTGTCTCCCTGCAATAATTTAGTGCTCAAATCTTCAAATTTTAGGTCAATGCTAGTACCAATAATATTTAGGGTTTCAATAAAGTGCTTAAACCAAGATGGTAAACTTTTTAGGGTGATTACCACCATATGAGAAGGTGAGCCTGCACGATGTCACATTAGTTGACATTGTGGGATTACCATCTTAAGAGATAAATAAGTTCCACTCGGGTATTGAGAGTAGAATCAATCAAATGATTGCGAGGAGAGGTAGGGACAAGCAAATATAATGGCAATAAATGATTACTCCATTGGTTATGTTGCATGTTCTAGGATGATTCTTGATCAACATGATTTAATGTACACTTGAGCATACAAAGGGTGTCTTGTAAGGTGAGATAATTCTGAAATCCAAGCACCTTCAAAACTGTTGGGCATCGACCATGGAAAGCACGATGTGAGAGGGGAGTTCAAGCAACAATAGGGAAAATGGAGGGAGGGAATATAGGAAGTATACGAAGCAACATGATTTAATGGAAGCTTGAATGTGCAAAGAGTAAAATAATATGAGAAGTGAGTATGAAGGATGTCATGTTAGTTGACATCTTGTCATTTCCATATTAAGAGATAAAAATGTTCCACGAGGGAATCAAGAGTAGAAACAATCAAATGATTGTAAGGAGAGGTAAGGACAAGCAAACTTAATGATAATAAATTATTACTCTATTGGTTATGTTGTATGTTTTTTGATCTTTTTGCTTGTTTATTTTTTATTTTTTGTTTGTAAGAAAATAACGAATAAGACTAGGCCTTTCATGCTCTAGCTAGTTGATAGGAAGAGAGCTTTCCAACTTTCATTTTGTAACTATCTCTTACATAATAAAATGACGAACATACAATTTACTGAAAGTACTATATCAGAATTACATAAATTAAATTCGAAATCTTACACTTTTATTCTTGCTATTACATCCATTTAAATAGGAGATGTTGTTCCTATATTTAAGGAGACATAATCTCCATAAATATCTCCACACATAACTCCTAAAACAACTCCATGCTATTTTACGTGAGATTTTGTTTTCTCACAAAACTAATATTGTTAATGAGTTGTTTACTCAACAACTCATAACAATATTTACTCACCCACTCATAATTACATTTACAATAATGTAATTAATTATTACAACACATATTATATTATCCTAGATAATATAATCACTCACATAATATTCTATGTTCACACTACAACATAGATATTCCTAACATTCGCCCCCTTAGTGTGAACATGGCGTAAGAGCTCCTGGAAACATCGAACTTGTCAGAGTAGCCGTTGCTACTGGATCTTGCTGCTAATGATCATCCTTGTTGTATGAACATCTTCATTGACTGATCACCTTCCAATGAAGTACCTTACACCCAAGTATGGCAGTCAGAGGACCGTATGATAGTTAGAGGATCGTACATAGATGCTTTGCCTGTGTAAGCTGAGTCAAGCAGTTTACTTCTTCCACACCAAATAGACAATCAAGAATTGTTGGTAGTCTATGTGAACACATTAAAATCAAAACATGAAAATAGTTTCACCCCCTTGTATATAAACACACCACATCTGTTTGCGACCCCGTCGTTGGTGAATGATGAGGACGCTGATTGTCCTCCTTCCTCCATTGCCTCCTTCCTCCAACAAGTGAACTATTTACCATAAGAATTCCTCATCACTAGGAAAAGAAAGTTCCTCATCTTTAGAGTATTCATCCTAATCAGTTTCTTCTTCAACCAAAAGAGCTTTTTGATCTATTTTGTCTTCAAGTAGATCTTTTGCCCTCTTTTTACAGTTCAAGGCTACATATCCCGTTTCATTACAATAATAACATTTCATTTTACCTTTAAAAGGGAAAGGTTTTGGTTTGAACTTTCCTTTCTTAGATGAAGTACTTGCTTTATTCTGTACATACATTACTTCTTCATATTCTTCATAATTACTCTGATCAAGTAATGTGAAGATTACTCCTAATATATAGAATACATAATTGAATCATGTACTTTAACAAATTTATATAGAATACCTTTGAACCTCCAAGAAAGCCAAGACTCTGTATTAACAATTTAACATTATTGGAAATTGGAGAAAACTTCAGTAGAAGAATTGATATGCTGAATTTGATAACTGCATAGTGAAATACATATTTCTTCAAAAATACGAATTGGGTTCTGCTGAAATTTCTGTTGTTGTTTCCTGACAAACACTTGGTTTTGTGTACAAAATTATAGAAAAACCCAAATCCGGAAATAAAATATAGAAGCTATTCTTTGAGACGGATTTGATCAAGAAAACACTGAAATTTCCCGCATCAGACCTGCTCTGCTATTAAATGAAAATACTAAATCAGAATTGCATAAATTAAATTCGAAATCTTACTCTTTTATTCTTGCTATTACATCCATTTAAATAGGAGATGTTGTTCCTATATTTAAGGAGATATAATCTCCATAAATATCTCCACACATAACTCCTAAAACAACTCCATGTTATTTTACATGAGATTTTGTTTTCTCACAAAACTAATATTGTTAATGAGTTGTTTACTCAACAACTCATAACAATATTTACTCACCCACTCATAATTACATTTACAATAATGTAATTAATTATTACAACACATATTATATTATCCTAGATAATATAATCACTCACATAATTTTCTATGTTCACACTACAACATAGATATTCCTAACATTTACAATGTGTGTATTCTAGTTTCTCTTCATTCCTTCTTTGTTCACATCTTCTAGCATTGGTAGTAGAGTGGGTCAAGTGAGGAGGAAACATAAGGAGGTATTTCAAGGGAGAAAGAAGGCACACATAAATATAGTCAGAAATCATTTTTTATCCATTAGAGCATGTCAGAGGCACTTACTTTGAAAAATGTCATAACAAACATTGTTAGTGTGTAAAACCAATCAAGGGGCACATTATTGCAAGGGCAAAGTCATGCAAACAAACCAATTCAAAATCCTCATCCATAGACCCATATGACCCAAATTTTGAAGTTTTTAGCCATCATTTGCATATTTACATGCATTTTTCAGTTGCAGTTTCCAAAAATGCAATTTTAGGGCATTGGAAAATAGTAAATAACACAGTATATGTGGAGAATGTTATTCAAACAAGAAAACACGAGTTACAAATTGCAAGGGCCCGAATTGAAGGTGTCTAGGGCATCATTTCTAGTCATTCTAAAGATTCATATGCTAGGGCATAATATGATATTTTATTCTTGAGAATATATTTGATTTTACTATGGCATAAATGTTATGAGACATCTACAATAATTTTCATACATTTGTAGCCTTTTAAAAAAGGTTTCAAAATAGTATTGGGTGTGTTCATTTGAAGTTCTATTCAAGATTCCTTTGGTGTTCAAAGAGACATTTGCGAACAAGATTAGATAAATCTTACAACTACACTTTATTTGTTGATCATAGTGGTTTAAATTAAATTGGCATTATGCTTTTCTTTTAGATGCACGACTACAAATGCGACACAAAAGGCGATCCTCACCATGAGAGTGCATTATACTCAAGAAACTATTGTAGAAGATGAGATAAAGACAAAGGGGATGTAGTTGTTATTGAAGATCCATTGATGTTGGAAGTGGTAAACAATTCACTAATGAACAATATGTATATTAAAGAAGCCCACACTTTGTAGAGAGGAAGGGATATAGTGTAGATGAAGCTAAATATGGATGACTGCACAATTAGTTGGAGAGTTTAGAAATCTTGGGAATTATACCTCTATGAGGGTCACGAGTCAATTTGATGGAGCATTATGTATGCAGCTTGACATGGATTGTTGTTCAATAATTCATGAGGTTCATAATTTGGAAGTTTGCTGGGAAATTGGGAATTCAACTTTAGAGCTACACCTTTTAAGAAGATTACAAAGCAACTTGATAGAGTTCTACTTGGTCAAAGAATTGTTTTCAAAGAGAACACTTCTAAAGAATGTGTGGCCATGTTTGGTTATGTTATTTTAATTTTCTATTAGTATGTTTTTTTTGCTTTTTGTAGTATAAGCCTTAAGAGGTTGTACTATATATAAGACTTGTAACCGGGCGGATGCATGCACAGACGCCCGATTGCATATGTAGTCGGGTGCCTGCATATGAATATCTAAATATAAATCTCTAATTGAAACTTCACAAATATGAATGGAGGTAACATCCGTTCACCGTATCAAATGTTATAAGACTTCGTAGAGAAAATAAACATGAATATGAACTATACATGAAAGTTATGGAATTACTATAATGAAGACAACACAATTGAGATTTATTTGCAAACTAGTTTTATTCATACGGGCTCCATTTCATTCGCTTAAAATTCAATTGAAGAAAATGAAGGGTTTGAAGCAAAATGGTTATCCTTGAATGTGTATGATTCAATCGTTAACGCCTCCATGCTTGCATGATCCTACCGTTGATGCCTCCACAAATGCAGCTGGCCCCAACTGCCTATGTAGTTGGGCGTCTATCCATGCAACCGCATGGTTACATATATGCGACTCGTGCCTTACAAACATAATAAACCCCTTTACAACCCTTAAACAAACCCTAGCCCTAGTTCCTAACCCTTGTGTATAGTTTTGACCTACACATTAATTGCAGTCAGGCAGCTAAGTTACATAGCCAAGCGTATGAGTTACATAACCGAGTGCCATTAATAATGCATTCGGGCGTCTGCAGTCAAACATCAATAATAATGGTCAAACTCATTCATACCAATGCAGTCGGGTGTCAATTATAATGTAGTCGGGCGTCTGCTTATATATGAAATTTATATTTTTTATTACTATATATTGGCAAATGTACTCAATTTGTGTTTTGAGGCATTAACGATATACATGCATATATATGAAATTTATTTTAAACACTAGGTGAGCCGACCCGCAAAAGTAATTTGCACCTAAAATTTTTAGGCGAAATGCTGCTCCGTACGAATCCTCAAAATCACCAAAAGCAAATTTCAAAAATGTAAATATTTGTGAATTAGAAACGAATCGCCACTAAAATTTTCCCTGTAAAAAAATTAATCTAGGATTTATTTAATTAGTTTCAACAAGATCTCCCTAAGATTATGTTGTCCAAAATAACTACCATAGTTATTTTGGCAACATACATCTTCACTCTGACTCTGAAGTTCAAGCTCATAGGTTGCGCATACTCTGGCGACTCCCTTGGCATAATTTTCTTGGCTACGATTCTTTTGCGCACCCTCGCACACCCTTCTTGTTTCTTCTTTGTACTTCCTCCTACCATTGCTCCCTCCTATGCATGCTCTATGTGCTTCCTCCTTCCCCTTTATTCTTCTCTCTTTCCATTTCCCCTTCGCGCCTTCCTTTTGCGCACTCGCCTTCCTTCCCACAGTTCATGCATCTTCTGCACACACCCTTGATTTTCCCTCTAAATTAGCTAATTCCCTCACATGCTTCTTCTGCATTCTTCCCTGATGTATCTTTCCCTTGCTTTGTGCACTAAACACTTCTTTCTTGGCTTGCTCCGCGCATGCCTTCTCTCCTAGCGCCGCACACTCTCATTTAGATTTCCTGCACCCCGCTTGCATACTTGTCTCCTACAATTATGCATCTATTTCTTTCGTGCATGTTACCTATGTGCGTATGTCCTTCGCTTTTCCCTTTTGCGCTTATTGATTTTCGTGCACTTTGCACATTCTTCCGTGCCAATCACTTGTGCCACATCATCACCAACCAGACTTGAGTGCAACACACAACCTATCAATGCACAACACATGGAAAAAAAGAAAAAAAATGAACAGTTGGCTGATCCTCCAGCCAGTCAGCGCATGCCACGTGTCATTGTGTGTCTAGTTTTCACTTTAGAATTCATATCATCATAACTTTTGCTGCAGAGCTAGAATTGATGCGCAATTGGTCTTGTTAGAAAGATGCTAATGTGGGCTACACTCCAAATCATTCAAATTCAAATATTGGTGGGATTTGGTAGGTAAGAAGTGGGGAAATGAGTTTTAGCATTTAATGCATAGGTCTAGTTACCCAACCACCCAAATTTGATCAGATTTGCCCTCCTTCCTTCTTCTACAAGCTAAATAGATACGGATAGGTATATCTGACAACATTGCAGGTGGATTTGCAGATAGTTATTTCTTACTGTTGGTGGTTGAAATTTAAAATTTGAGTTTCCCTCTTCTTTCTCTCCTTCTTCTCTCCTTTTCTATAAATATCAGATCAAGGCTCATCGTAAAAGGTTGGACTCCTTTAGTTTGCTTAAGAGCTCTACTCCTAAGCATTTTCAGTTGCATGCCTTTAGATTTGGTTTCTGCATGTGGATATTGGCCTCATTTACCATTATAATCGAATGTGCATTTTCTGGAAGTAATAGAAGCTTTGTTTTGTGTCTATTCTCTGCCTTGGCTCATTTTTGTTGCATCTCATTGCCTCTCTTTTGCATTATTTGTTTGTTGTGCTTTCTCACATCCCTTGCAGGTTTCTTTTTTGACTGTGCCCCATGAAAATGATTGTGTGAATGTGTTTCAGGCTATGATACATGTGTTTATCCTCTCTTTGGGCATTCTCCTATATTTTCTCTTAAGGCTAACTGTGTTCTTCCCCCTTCTTTCTAGTGCTATCACCTCCTTTAGCTTATTTTTCCCTTTTTCCATGCATCTCCTTCTAACCCTGGTCACTTGGAATTTTAGAGTAGTGATAGGTAGGCACATTTCCCTTCATAGGATTCGTTTTAGCAGTAGAAATAGGTAGAGGAACCGACCTTCTTCGGAGGTCTATCTCAAGCATGCAAGGTCCCACAACTTGGAGATAATCCCATGTTGCCTCAAAACCCTAGTTCATCTTGATTTGGGACGGGTGCAATTTTGAGCTCCAAAAAGTTACATTTCAAAAATTCATCAATTTGAAATGATCCCCAATGGATCATCCAATGATTTCATCAAACAATGGAAGATTTTATATAATCAAGAAAATCATCATCTTGATGATAATTTTTTTTCCAGATATTTCTTGAGGATCTTGTTTCTATTATGTCATATAATGTCGATCCTTCCTCCTGTCATGCTGGAAGAGGTGATTGAATAGGCCAAGTGATAGAATTACCTTATGCAAGAATTAAAATACCATAGAACCCCAGTCAATGCCCAGTTTTTTAGGTTTTCAAGATTTTGGGACACCTCAACATATCAACATAGCTTACAATTTGCAGTCAAACCTCTAGACCCCAGTCAATGCCTAGTTTTCAGGTTTCTGGGTCATTAGGACATCTCAACACTTTGACACAAAAGTTATAGTTTACAGTTAAACCCCCGACCCTCAGTCAATGCTTAGTATTTGATGTTTTCAAACATATTTGTCAAGTTTCAGGCTTTGACACCTACTCGACATGCTTTGGGATCTAACACCTTTTGAGGTTTGGCCCTTTTTGAAGATGTTTTGGGCCTTACACCTTATTTGTTAGGTCTTCGAAGGTGTCAAGGAAGTGGAAAAAACTATTTTACACATCAAGTTTTTATGCAAAGTGGAGATTATTTTTTGCAAGTAAGAAACTTCGAACTTTCATAACTTTCAGCAAACAAATCCGTTTCAGGTGCCATTTTTTCTAAAGTGCAATTTTTTTTAGATCTACACATTGGTGATATTATTTTTCCTTGTAAAATTAGGCCTCTATAGTTTCAAGTGGGTTACATATCTAAGTATTTTAAGCACACACAACTCAACATATAACCACTTACTACAATGGATCAGTCTTATGTTCCACTTCTTACACCATTCAATTATCATGAGTGGAAATTCAAAATACAAATCCTCTTGAGGAGTAAAGGCTTACACTAGATCACCATTGGTACAAAAACATAACAACCACCGGATGTAGAGAAGGTGAAGTGGTACAAAAAAAGTGTTGAGGCCTATAGTCTTTTATGCATGTCTATGTCTCCCGACTTTCTCTTTTATATTGAATTTGTAGATACTCCTAATGATGTATGGACCACTTCAGAAGGACTCTTTTGGAAGCAAGACATAATTAGAGGTCACAAGTTGGAGAATGGGCTCATCAGTTTGATCCCTGGTAACTTTGACATGATACATGTCTTCTTCACCAAATTCAAACACTCAAGTTACATTTGAAACTATGTGGAACAAACAAAATAGATGATAAATTAGTTCTTTCCATCCTTGAAAAATTGGGTTCTAGCTATTTTTTCTTCACTTCTACCTTTCACTCCACCAAGAGTGACATGGGATCTACATGTACCATGTTATCCTTGGAAAATTTTGTTGTTGACTTAACTTGGGAGAAAGATAAGATTATTCAAATGGGTGAATTGGAGTCCTCTAAATCACATTCCCTACTTGCTTGCATGAGAAAAAGAAGGCTTCAAACAAAGAGAAAAAATAGAATAATAAGGATCATAACAAAAATAAGGATCAAAATGATCCCACCTCTATATCAAAATCCATAACTTACTCTTCCAGTGTTAAGTCCAAGAAAGAGAGGATCAAATATAGGTATTGCACAAACAAACATGATGAAAGTAAATGTATGAAGAAGTATATTAACCACCTCAAAATTATTCTTGAGAAGAACAACATAGGTGTTCCTAAGTCTATCAAACTGTCTTCATCAACCCATGAATCCTCCAAGGAAAATGATAATGGAAAATAGAAAGGATAAGAATAAAAAAAGGATAAAACAAAGGGAAGAGACCTAGTTACAGTTGTGCCACCAACTCCAACATGGGTTATTGAATCTGGTGCATCACATCATATGTCCTCTTTACATGTGGAGTTCACTTCCTTGGATCCATGTGACATGCCCACTATATGTTTGGGTAACGAAACTTCTGCACAAGTTTTTGGGAGAGGGTCTGTTATAGTGAGTGGAGGAACATTCAATAATGTTCTTAATATTCCATCATTATCAACTAATCTCTTATCATTCTACCAGATTACTCACCTTGGTCATGGCATGCATATTGAGTTCACTCCAGATTCAGTGTATGTCAGAGAGTTGCAAAGTGATGTTATAGTTGTAGTGGGTGTAGTCCATCATTATAATCGACTATATTACTTCTCTCACTTTTTCCTTCAAATTCTTCATCGTATTTACATATACTTAATGAAATTTCTGATCTTGAGCATATTTATAATCATGACGACTTCTCTTCATACACACATGACTACACTAGTGATAAAGACCCACCTCCACTATCTCTTTGTCACCTTCCAAATTTTGAGGAGTTATTTCTTGATCCACCTCCTTTTGGTCCACTGTAGACTTTTCAAGGAGTAGACACCTTTATTTAGGACTCATCAGACATTGGATTGTCTATTACACATTTTCAGGGCCTTCCACATTCCTTCTATGTTGCTACTTCAAATTTATCATCCCTTCATGGATTAGTTGGCCCTTTTACTTTACATGAGGAGCATAGTTCCTTCTCTAAGAACCAAACCTTGGATAAAGATCCATTAGCCACTTGGCGGACTCATTCACTTTTCCATGGTGATCCAATCTTTAGTACATATAATTCCTATACATGTACCTCTCAACAAATATATCAATGATGTCCCGAAATGCCTTGTGTTCCAGAAAGAAGTGTTGTCATGTCTTGGAACATAATTCTAGAATTTTGAAAATCTAGCGCACTCTTCACTTCTTTCACTTTTGATCCACAGTCACTCCGAGATACTCCTTTGAAGGATATATGATAAATACAGGAATTTGTAGCTTCAAGTGGGGAATTCTAGTCCTACTTTATTTGCCTCTTTCTTTTAGAGGGGATTTTTTCCCATTGGATTTTCTCCTTTCCTCCACTTTATGATAGATATGTATTGTACATGGGTACCTCATCAGACATTGTTTCTAAGACCCACCTTTTCTTCTACCCACCTAAGCTATGCTTAAGGGGGATGTTGGTGTAGGATTTTTTCCACTATGTGGTTTTACCCACATGGTCTTATTATATTACTTAGATTAATCACATGTTATTAGAGGAATGTACTTAATTTATTTTCTAATTGTGAGTTGAGTTAGTTACCTTTTTGGGTGACCCAATTTCTCACTATATAATGCAACCTCCTATGCTTATTTTGGCCGAGGATTTTATGAATGAATACTAATGAATGAATATTTTTTTCTTCTCTTGGGTGTTTTTGGATCTCACTACCCCACAAAGGTTTTTTCTTTGTGCATTTGATCCCATCCAGTCACAATACTTGATTGTGGACCGCTCTGAAACTTTAAAACACCCTCAAATCAGCATCTCATGCTATTAACCCTAAAGCCCTTTCTAAAGGAAAATCCATCACACATTCCTCTTTAGAAAATGATAATCAAAGTGTATTTCTCATAACCCGCACCACCACCCTTCTCACATGACAAACTATTATAGTTTCTCCCCACCCCTTGCATCATTCCTTCTACAAAAAAACCATTAGGATCCTTTAATTTTGAACTCTTTTGTTGGTGGTACATCACTATTGTCCATCCCCATGTGGATTTAGGGATATTAAGAAGGATTTACTTGATATCTTCCTTGGACCTCATTTTTATACTTATGTATTAAATATAAACATTATGATAAATATCAATCCCTGGTGTAAGCCCATAGGTATCACCAATTAGTTACCACTCATAATAAAGGACCTATAAAAAAATTGTAGGTACGATTGAAGGGTCCTAAAATCATAATTACCTCAACTCACAATATGTAAATGCAACTAAGGTTAATTATTGATGTACTCCCACACAAAGATCTAATCTAAAATCTCAAAATTCATCACTTGCTAACTAGAAACTTACTAATACTTCCCATGAGAAATCCAATGAAGATCTTGCTCCCTCAGTTTAGCCTCATCTCAAGGATTCAATATAACTACCCTCTAAGCAACCTATTCCTCCATATTTAGATAAGGTTTCCCACCCTTACAACAAATCTCATCTTGTCATGGCTCCTTCATTCATATATAATCCTCCTAACTACTATCATGGCACTTACATTTGGCCATAATTAAACTTCCTTGACAAACTTGATTTTATGACTTACAAGATCCCTCTAATACAACTCATGCATGCATCCCTACATCATCATAGATTCATAATGAAATAAATATTCCATTTATAATATGCCTTCAAATTAGTGGAGAAATATTCTTCCATCCCACCATTTCCAAACCCCAAAATTCACAACATTGAAACTACTAATCCTCCCTCATCTTCCCAATATTCTTGGCCTATAGACATAACATTACCTAAGATTTATATGATTAATGACAAGGTATTATTTTATTTTTATAATAATCCCCTTGTTATTAGTGTCATCATTCATGATGCCCAAGTAAGAAGAGTCTTGGTGCATAAGGGCTCAGGAATTAATGTCACTTATTTCCCTCTCATTACAAAACCTCATATTTTCTGATAGTGACCTTGATCATACCTAACTAAATAGTCATCAATTTTATAAAACCATAAAAAATTCTTGGCTATATTTAGATCTCCTTATTATTATTGGTCGTAAGACCATCCACACCAAACTCATGGTTCTCTATATCCTATTTCCTATGATATTTTAGTAGGAAGACTGTGGACACATCAAATACATGTAGATGCATTGTCTAGGTATCAATTCATGCATGTAGATGCATTGTCTAAGTATCAATTCCTTAAGTTTATCCATAACAACCAATGGTATAGGAATGATGTTGATTTTAACTGATGAGACATAATTGTACCTGTTTCTAACAAGCCCTTTTACATTCTCACTACTCCTATGATGCCTATTGTTCAATATCCTAGTTCTATGACTACAAACCTAACATTCATGTCACATTAACATATTCAAATGATTATGAACCTAATGAAATAAAAATAATTGTAAATAAGAATAAGTTACCTAATACCATTACATTACAACTTCCTCTAATTATGATACCACATGATTGATTTCATCCCGTATTAGAATCTAAGGAGCCTCCTTGTAATTCCACTACCTATTCTTATAATGATGACAATCCTTTTGAATACAACAAAATCAAAATTGTTTACCTCTTTACATACCATCCTCCTCTTTCCTCTTTTTCTTTTACTAAAATCGATATTGCTTCCAAATATGACATCTTTGAATTTGATATACTTGATTGTGAAGATCTTATAACTCATCCAATCCACCCATTATCAACGAGGAGTACATATTATCTCATTTTGAATCCCGATGTCTAGATTTTTTTCATTATCAACATAATTTATCAAGGGTGAATGTCTTAATCATGATACCACCATGTTTTTTGCATCATATGACTCTAGTCGTCATTCATATAATACTACTAATAGTGAGAATTATAAACTTTACTTTACATTCCTCTAACTAATCCTCCTCTCCTAGATACCCCCTAGAACATAAAAAAAAAATCCCATTTTTCCACCAAGAAAAAACCCCAACATTATCCTTTCCCTAATTGGATTGTCCATGCTATAAATAGACCCAGTCATGTTCAAATTAACACATAAAGCTTTGATGTTATCATCCAATCTGTGTGGTGCTTGAATGATATAATATGTGTCATTTCACTATCTCTAGATGC
Organism: Taxus chinensis; assembly: GCA_019776745.2. NCBI lineage: Eukaryota > Viridiplantae > Streptophyta > Pinopsida > Cupressales > Taxaceae > Taxus > Taxus chinensis. The sequence continues at coordinate 226,241,108 of CM034154.1, forward strand.
CATCAAACCTGCATTATTAAATGTTGATCCCATTTATATATAATTTAACCTAGATACTAATATCATCCACTATGATTCTAACATGGTTGATCTTGTTAAGAAAAAATGTTCCTTCATTGTCCCCTTATCACCAAATCACCCTAGATTCTAAGGTCCTTGATGTTAGAAAATTCAGTTCCTATCAACACCATGATGGTAAGTGGTATGTGCCACTTGAGATAAAATTTCAATATAATGGTCTACTACTTACCCTTGACAACTATGAGACTATCTTTGAGATCCTTCATGCATGTGAGGATGATATTCCTTGCAAACACTATAAACTTAGTCACCTCTTCAATCAATCAACTCTCTTAGATAATTTCATTGTTGTGGTTGATCCCACTTGTGAGGAAATTTTCAAGATTCTTGAAGCTCTCTACCATTTTCAATATGGTAATTCCATGTTTATTGAAAATACCATTAATTTCATTAAGCTTGATGAAAATCTAGCTCGTGTAGTCATGTTAGGAGACTATTTTCCTCACCTTCATGATAAAATTATGAATTCATTCATAACAATAAGGGGGGTTTTACTTAGGGATACTCTGACATGCCTGAAATTTATCTTAATATTGTGGTAAATAATACTAAAAATTATCCTGATGTTGCACCCGTTAGACAAAAAATCCACAATTTTCCCTTAAAATCAATAAACATTTCCACAAGAAACTTGTCAAGCTCCTTGACACCAAGTTTATCCACCCCGTTGACTATTTTTATGGGCCTATAACATCATCCCCATTCAAAAAAATTTCACATTATCCATACACATTTCATTTACTTTTATAACCTTAACCTTCCTTGTCCTAAGGATAACTTCCCTCTACCTATTATCGATGCCATCTTCAATTCTACAGTGGGATGTGAGATATTATCTCTTATGGATGGTTTTTTTGTATATAATCAAATCCAAATATCCCTTGAATATCAACATAAGACCACCTTCACTACCAAATGGGGCACTTAATACTACATTCAAATTCCGTTCAGCCTTTAAAATTCCAAGGTGACCTATCAACGAGCTATGACACACATATTTCATGATATCATTAATAAGATCATTGAATTATGTGGAGGAACTTCTCATCAAATCTCCATGCATAGAGAATCATGCCCACAACATAGGAATTTCTCTAGAATGCCTTTATAAATATAAGATTCACCTCAATTGAGGAAAATGTATCTTTTGTATCACTCAAAGAAAACTCTTAGGTTTTCTCATATCCAAGTGAGGAATAAATGTGGATCTCACTAAGATAAAATCCATCTTTGACATGCCCAGTCCTACGTATTTACCATATATCCACACTTTTCTATGGAAATTTTTGTAAATATAACAATTTGCTCCCATATTTACCTATTGCACTCACTCTGTTAACAATATCCTTCAATAGGGAATTATACTCAGATAGACCAAATATTTTCAACAAGTGTTTGCTAATTTGAAAAGGTCTTTCCTCACCACCCCTACCTTGCAATCTCCATCTATATACCTCCCTTTTGTTCTTTATAATGAATCTACCCATGTTTTTGTTGGGGAAATATTGGCCCAAGAGGATGAAAAAGGTAAGGAACATACTATTTACTACATCTGTTGAGCTTTTCTCAATTATAAAACCCAATATATATTTGTAGAACAAGATTTCCTAGCCTTATAATTTTTTTCCACTATGATTTAAAACTACCTAATTTATCATAATACCTATGTCATCATTCACACCAACCCTCTTTACCATCTCTTATGTTGTTATTTATATAAACTACATTGGTAAGTGGATGACAATCTGCATGGAATTTTATCTACACATTATCATTCAAAAATATGTCAAAGGAAAATTCATCACAAATCAACTCAATTCCACTCTCATTCCTATAACCCAGCCCATTCCATATGCTTTAAATTATGAGGAAATATTATTCATTGAGGGTACGGATAAGGTCCTAATAATTAAGGATTAATACCATAGCTTTACTATCGATCTTGAGGTGCGGTCCCTCATATGCAATGATGATAAACCTAATACTGAACCCACAAAAAAAACACTAATCTCGAAAAAGAAGAAGAATCCATTGTCAACCTTCATGAATACACTTGGACTCCCCATTTTGAAAATTCAAAATTTCGTTAGGGATTTGGGGCAAGATGTTTTCTCACCAATCAATTAGGTAAGAAACTTATATTCTTTGCTTTACTTGAATTTGATGTAACTAATAACATGGTTGAATATGAAGCCCTTATCCTGGGCATGAAATCCATTATTTCTTATAATATTACATATCTCCATGCCATGGGAAACTCCCAACTTATCTCTCAATAATTGATAAAGACATTTCAATGTAGAAGAGACAACCTTAAGGCATATCATGATATAGTTCAAGAATTGGCTCTGTTATTCACATCCTTTACCATAAAATCTATTTCTCAAGAATACAATGCCTTAGTTATTTCCTTAGCCTCATATGCTACCTAATTTAAAACTCTCCTGGATCTTAAAAAATACCTTTATATGTTTCATATCCATAAAAAAACCCTTCCATGAAGCCTTATCTTGATTATTCCCTTGTTTTCAATATTTAAATTGTCTCTACTACCCACAGTTCATGTGAAAGAGACATCATCCAATTTCTCCAATATCAAACCTACCCTATGGATTTTTATCACCATGAACAAACCAATATCCACAAGAGATCCCTTAAGCATGTCATTAAGAATGAGATTCCCTATTTTTTTTAACTTTAAAGGTACTCTAATTTAATGTATTACTAAGGATGAGGTCTCTTCTTTCTTAATAAAGTGCATGGAGGAATTTGTGATGAACACTGTAGAGACCACTCTACCACCCAAAAATGATTACATATGGGTTACTATTGGCCTAATTTATAATTTGGTACATATAGCTCTACTAAGAAATATAAACCATGCCAATTTCAAGATGATCTGATTTGCTCTTCACTAGATGAGCTTTAGGTACTCGAGGCTCCCTGACCATTCAGTATAATGTTAAGGATTGGATTATATTGGTAAATGTCCTCAATCATAAGATATACATACTTTCATCATTACTACCACTGAGTAATTCACTAAGTGATTTGAAGCTATGCCTCTCACCAATGTGGCCAGTGTCAATACAACAAAATTTATCCTTAACTAAAACATTTTCTGCATTATAACTCCCCACATAGTCATCTTTGACAATGATGGGAAATTCAAATGTAAATAAATGGAACAAACTTTCACTAATTTCAAAATTAAGCATAATTTTCAATCCCTTATCATCCACAATGTAATTAACAAGCCAAATTAACTAAAAAACCATTAACAAGATTCTCTAAAAGACCATTCAAGAGTCATGTACCAACTGGAATTTGAAGCTCCATCCACTCTCTTTGGGATTACCATATTAGTATCTATACATCTTCTAGGGAAACTCCATTCTCATTTTTATAATGTGCTAAAGCAGTCCTTCCACTCAAGGTGGAACTACCTTCCCTCTACATTTATCTCCACAAGATCATCCTAGATGAGGAAATATGTGGTTCCCATCTACATGCTCTTGATTTACTGGTGAAAAACACTCTAATGCTCTTCACCATAACTGTATATGCAAAGAACACATTCGTAAAAAACAAAATAAATTTTTTAGGCATTAGACAATAGAAATCAACACTCTCATCTTGAAATTATATTACACCCATGATAAATAAGGTAAATATGACCAAAAGTAGTGGGGTCCCTATCTCAATAAATACATCACTGAACCAAGTGCCTATTGTTTGTAGACCAATGAATTTCACATATTTAAAGAACCAACAAACTCTCAATTTCTCAAGAATTTTTGTGCTTGATTATCCCACTTCCTTACTTGTACATGAATGTCTTCTCTGACATATCTATATTTGACAACATTTTCCAAACTAACTACTCATCAATTTTAATTTTATTGTATTTTCGTCCCACTTAGATATTTATGGCCATTGTATCCTATCTTGGATACTTTGGTAATCTATTTCTCTACATCTCCATGGCCTGTTAACTTTATGGCATTGCATCCTAATTAGCACTTTTTTATAATTATAACATCTACCCATAGTTTTTTGTGTGTTTTTCATTATTTTTATCCACATTTGAGCTATTATCCTCTTTATCCACCTTCAAATTATTATCTCTATATTATCCTTTAACTTAACTTCTTCATATCCATTTTAGAAATCCCATTTATTCCTCCAATGGCCTCCTAGCTTAGTGATTTATATCTTATTTTACTAATTATCTTCTAGTGTTTCTTTTCATTCTTATATCTTTAAGGTTACAAAAAACCATTACGCTTGCCATCAAAAATTCAAGCAATAGTGGAAGATAAGTATGAGGTAGGTATATTTCATTTAGTGGAGTTCATTATTATTTACTACACTTACACTAGTACACCACTTTTAACATTTAATTTCAATTTCAGGTGTTGCATAGGTCTTTTTTTGACTACCATATCATGCTTCACTATTATGACATGTGATGATTTTTTTGGGGGCATATGTATACACCTCATATTTTATGTTTTCTAACCTTTTATCTTATACAAGGGCTATTGATGCATTATCCTCCTGAGTGGGTGTATGAAGGGGCCTGTCAAGATTGGGGGTGATCGAACTTGGTCACATGGGCTAGACCACAACATATTTGAGATATAACACTATGTTTTCCTTGTTGCCATAGATATCATATCCTTATTTTTCTTTCTCCCTTATTCACATATTACCATCATCATGTCCACATGTATCAAACTTATTCATAGTCTTCCCATTGTTTTTTCTCATCTTCTTCATGTATTTTGATTTCTCTTCCCTCCATTCCACATTGATTTAAACCTTCGACTTATTTTTTCCTCTAAATCCAATGAGATAAAACATGTTTAAACATGTTTATATTTGTGATTTTTACCATTGAAAAGATTGACCACATATGATCTCATCAACCATATTTCAAATATATATATATATACATATATTATCTTGTCATTTCATTATCAAATCATCACATAACATAGAAGGTTTTTATGGTCTAGAATGAAGGAGAACTCTAGATTTTCATTGCTATCTTGGGAAAAAGTTACCAAACTAAAGGAAAATGGAGGTTTGGGTCGAAAATACATCAAGTATATGAACTTGGATCTTATGGCCAAAGTTGGGTGGAGAATGATGAGAGAGGAAGGGTTATGGAATAAGATTCATAAAGCTAATTATTTGGATGGAAGTGTGATTCAAGATGGTTTTTGGGCCATATTCCTCTGGATGAATTTGTTTTTTGGAATGTGTTGATTAAATTTCACCCTTCTCTCATAAGTGGCATCAAATGGGATTTGGGGGATGATTCTAAAATTTTGTTTTGAGAAGACTAGTGGTTTAAAGAGAAACCCTTATATAGTATTATCCATTTCGTTGGGGTGTATGTTGGTTTCATTGAGTCTATTGAGCCCTTGGTGAAGGAATACTCGAGAAGAGGTGAAGAAGGGTGGGAATGGAAAAAAATGGTTTGGGATAGGGATGATCCTCTTATTATAGGGCAATTGATTTTTTAAATAAAGAGTTATAGGGTGTGCATATCCCGGAAGTCATCTCTCAAGATAATTTGATTTGGTTGGCCATGGATAATGGTTTGTACTCTGTGAAATCATGATACATGTTTTTTAGTAGACTTGACTGTCCTATCTAGCCCTAGAAAAACATTTGGGACAAGATCATCATTCCAAAGGTGAATGTGTTTTTTTGGTTATCAATACACGATAAAATTCTAATTGTGGATAACCTTAAAAAATGAGGTATGTTGATCCGCAATAGATGTGTGTTGTGTGAAATTAATATGGAAATTGTTAACCAAATGTTAAAAGAATGTAGATATACTTATTTGTTCTTTTCCTCCTCATTTTGAGTTTTGATCCGGTTTGGGTGCTCTCATACACTATTGCTGACCTAGTGTCTTAATGGAATGTTCATTTTATATGTTCTTGTCTACGTGAAGCATGGAAAATAGACCTTCCACACTATTTCTGGGGATTTTGGAAAGAGAGAAATATGTGAATATTCAAAGGTGTGAAGAATTCAGCATATAAAGTTGGAACAAAGATCTTGTCGGCTATCTCTAAATTTTTTTCTATAAATCATTTTAATGATAGTTCTCTGGTACCTTCTCATGAAAGAAAGATAGTTTAATATTTGGAAATTTTCAATTGCTTAATCTCTTCTCCTTCTATTAAAAAACACGAGTGGTGTGGTTTGTTTCCCCTCATGGGTAGATGAATCTAAAATTTTATGGCTCCTCAAAAAACAACCCGGGTGCAACTGAAGGTGGTGGTATACTAAGAACTAGTGAGGGTCATTTTTGTGGTAGACTACGCTTGTCTGTTAGGTGTTGTATCCAACCATGTAGCTGAGGAAAAGGACGCTCTGGTTATGCCTAGCTACATATCAACATATTCCTAAATTGGTGATTGAGGGTGATGATGAGTGTCATTGATACTCGCACTTTAATTATATAATATCTGTCAATCCACAGTGGTGTCCATGGCTGTTTGCAACAAAGGGAACAATAGGATTTTCTCTTAACATGTAATTAATAATGGAATTAACTAAATAATATCTAACTGTAATTATAAAAATGAAATACATTGAAATAAAAGAATATTAAAGACAAAATTTTAAAGGTACAAAAAATAATTCAATGCTAGAATCTTAAATAGTTGCATTATAAAAGAAAGGAAAACATAGTAAAATATACCTTTTCATTTGGGAGGAGTGATCCTTGTTCTTTCCCTTCGATCAGGTTTAGCATCCAAAGTTACACAAATTTTTTTCCCAATGAATCCATAATTTTATTGAATTGAAAGAACCGTCTTTTATAATCATAAACTAATTGAACCAAACTTGAATCTTAATATATTAGTCCTCTTATACAAGAGGAGTCCTAGTTATTTTAGAAGAGAACTATTTTATTTGTAATTACTATCATCTACTTAACTAGACACTGAATAAAACAATGACTATTATTTTTTAAGGATTACAGTAGTGGAAGGAGTTTCTATGTGATGTTTGTAACTAAAGAGGAGGACCAAAATTGGCTCCTTTGAGAAAGTCAACCGACATTGGAAGATATTTTAGATCTCAAATTGATTCCAGATAATCATGACAATCATAAATCCATAAGTTTCTATATTCATCATGTTTCTAAGAAACTGGAGTTAAAATAGGGATATTGGACCTCATAATCTGCATGAAGGTAGGTTGAGATAGTAGCAAACATTTCATGATCATGTCATTGTGATGCCAGTTGGATCAACTTATAGTTTCAACTATATGAGTTACTCATATCCTATGTGCAAGTTCCTTATTTCAAGGAAGTATGAATTAATGATCTGGATGAGTCATGCGCTCCACGACAAGTCCTGCGCTAATTTAAAGGAAAATCCTACACTATAAGTCAAGTCCTGCGCTAGTAAACCAATGAGTCCTACACCATTTTGGAATTAAATCCTATGATGAATTAACACATGATTCTCCAAATAGGTTGTTGATACCCATAAAAGAGTTCATTTAGCCATATTTACAGAAACATTAACAAGAATATGCACAACATTTCCTTCCAAAACATATTAAAGTATTAATTATAAACAATCAATATTATACATCGTGTGATATGATATCAACATAATATAAGGTTTTACATGGGTTTAAACATAAAAAATTGGGATTCATCACTCCCCCAGACTTAAGGTTTAGCAGGTCCTCTTTCTACCTATTCAGTTGTTCCACTATCCTTGAACAATTATATTCATTGGCAAATGTTTGCCAAGTTTCATCTAATGAAGTATTAGAAAACACAAATTAATCAATAGCATTTCTCCTCCAAGTGTTATAACTTCCCTCTAGCTGATCATCTATAGAATCCCACCCTGGCACTAGTGCATTTACTAGCAGATGTCTATGCCACATGCCAATCCACTTCTCCTATAGCTATAGAATAATTTTGTAGACTTATTTGGACCTTTTTAATGACCAATGGAGGTTTGTTGGTGAAATTATCTCCTTATTCTTGTAAGGTTCTATAAGAAGTTTATATCTTATCTGACATGTGAGGAAGTTGACATTGAATATTGGTATTACCTACTCCCTAAAATTTTTGACACAAGTTTTGAGAATATCTATGTATTTGTCCACTAGACGTAAATAGTATACTTGTGACTGAAACATGTTAAAGAACCGAATAGGGGCAGAAAGGTCATGCCTCATTCAGAGACCAATTATAGATTCTTCTTGAACAAATGTGTCCCTTTGATCCCTCCATTCACTTTGGTACTTGAGAATAGAAATAAATGATCTTAACTATACCTCTCCCACATAAAAATTTATGGGGGGATATCAATTTTCTCAGGGAGAAGAAATTTGTGGACATAGAATTCACAAAGAAAATTCTTTTCAACATCATTCCCTAATGTATATGCACCTAAAAACTGCTTATCATCATCAAATTCAATGTCCTGCATAACACGGGCTCTTGATATTTTCCATTTGAAAAAATGTTCTTTAAAAAATAATGCATAAAAATTGGAAGGAGGTTTACATGAAATAACTTGATCATATAAACGAAAAAACAATAACCACATTTTCTTTGAGCAATTTTCTTTCCTCATTAAAATTATTATTTTCCTTAGAAACTACCCTAATTTTGTAACATTCTTCCATCCATTTGACCATCCCCTTCAAAACAACATGTTGAGGAAAGAAAAAGTCAATTTGAGTTGCATGTTCTTCCATGACCATCTGCTTTGTTTCTTTCCTAATTTCCTGCAAGACTACAAGAGATGTGATGAGCTCCTTTTTTCTGACCTGAAGGGAGAGGGTTTATTGCTCTTTTTCTTTTAGGGATTTCTGGAGTTGAAGAGTTTCCTCTTCTTGTTGTTCTATAGTCTGATGCAACTGTTGAATTTTTTAGTTTTTAGTAACCTCCAACTGAGATAAGTTGATTTCCTTTGCCTCAAGAAGTAGTTGGAGATGAGTTATTATTTACTAATATAATTGTAGCTCAAAAATAGATTTTGGACAAGGACAATACTTGTGGAATGATTATATCATAATTAGGGGAGAACTAGGTTCTCCCTCTAGCATAGGCGCTTTCCCTTTGTCTATGATAGGTGGCTCTATAGATGTGGATGGGGAATGCTCAATTTATTTTTCTGTATCAAGAATAAAAGATGATACCTATTTATAAGGAGACACAGGTGGGGTTTTTACCAAGGTTTGCATTATTGCCACTACTTCTTGTTCTTCCTGGGAAGGAGCAGTTTTAGTTGGGGTTTATTGTAGGGATTTTCTATTCCTAGAGGTCCTGGGGCACTTTTTAGGTCTCTTTGAGGTAGAGGGATTTTTACCTAGGATCAAACCAAACTTTAGGGAATATTTCTTTTGGAATTTTAACCATTTCTTAGGGCTGTGCCTCTTCATAACAAAATGATGTTTGCAAATCAAATGAATTAGGCCTTCAAATTTTAGGTAGGAAGCCCCCTAATGGAATTTTTCAGTGGTTGAAAGAACAGAGTCATACAAGAATTGAGAAAAATTTATTTTATACTTGGTCTTTGTTTTTCCACGGTGAAGATGTTTTAGGATTCTCAATACATGGCCTAAAATGATTTCATATTGCCCTTCACAAGTGAAATATTCAATTACCCATTTAAAAATTCTAGCCCATATTTCAGGTAGAGTGTTTATTTTTATACCTTTTACCTTCCCCTTTTTTTCTACCACCAATTCCAATTTTTTCTTTTTCCCAACTGAAAACCTTTTAATAAGCTCATAATATAATGTCCTATAACTAACTGCTTTTCCTTCTTCAGGTATACTAGAAAGATGACTAATTACAGTTGGGGTAAATAGAATTTTCTTACCTTGAACAATGGAGTGCCATTCCTCCATGTTTTTAGTGAAATCTTTTGTCATCTCGGGGTTGAATTCCTCATATGAAAGTAGTAAGTCAAGACATCTCGTTTTTTCAAATATTTCTACTGACTCTGCATCGGATAACAAGTCCATTGAACTTGCTGGTTCATGCCTTAATCTAGGCCCCATGACTAATTTAGAACATTTAGGTAAAGGGCACATGAATGGAAATGCAAGGTTTGTAGGGATGTCAGTGAGAAAAAGAGTGAATGGTGGCATAGGAGTGCTAGATTGGAATTTGGAAAGTGATAGCGGAGAATAAATGGTTCTAATTTTAAAAATAATTGAATTGGGAAAGGTGTGATTGAATCCCAAAGTGATGATGAAATTGATTGGGCACATGTGGCGGTTATTATGGATTTTATGGGGATTCCTGAAGCGTGGGAAGTTATGGGAAATGAGAGAGACAATCAATTTTCCTGAGCATAATAATTAATGTTTCACAAATTAAAAATTTCCAACATTGAAGAAGGGAATTAGTTGTACATATGTGTAACATCTTTGACATGGATATTATAGTGAGGACTTCCACTCTTGACATTGTAAATTTTGACAGGTGATTTGTCTTAGGAAGGAGTACTCTTAGGATTTTAGGAAATCATGTTTGCAATGGATAAATCATTATTTGTTGAAAAAAATTATTTCTAGTTGTGAATTCTTCTTAATTGAAAATAATGCTATTCATCTCTTTGTACAGTTTAAATTCACTTTTAAGAAGGTGATGAACTTGTATTGTGTAGAATTAAATTATCTTATGTAAACAATAATACCTTGGATCAATTCCATTGATCCAAGGTATGCTTCAGTTCTTCTTACCTGCTCGTCTTGTTGTCTTGACATTCAAAAATGGAAGGTAAGCTTGATTGTGACTTGTTTTGTTTACCATGGTGAAGAATTCTTCTTAGGGGTCCTTGTTTGACATCAGGCTTAAGGGTGATAAGCACGGGCCTTCTTGTTAATAGTTTTAACACTGTATATCGTATAGGAATCATAAACATAATAGTAAGTTAGTAAGGTGGATAGCATAACCTAAGTTGGGATGTTCTATACTAAGTTGGATTATAACTTTAGGTAATTAAGACCTACCTAGGAACTAAAGTTGATTTCTAACCTAATAAAAATATAACCTAAACTATTGCTGACCTAAGGGATGCCTTCGGTTTTCAAGGCATTGATTGGAATTTATTTTGGTTTAAGTGCTACAGACTACCAATTTTGGTAGAGGCATTGGGAGTTTAGAGGATGCCTAGTTGGCATCCCCACTAAAAGGAAATTTCGTGAAAATTTTGAATTAAAGGCTCGCCAAACTTGGATGGAGGTGGCGTGAAGAATTAGGAGGGAAATTGACTGTCCTTTACAATATTGATCTCATTTATGGTGAAGAAACCACCTAGGAGAAATGCATGGTGAATTTTGGAAAGGTTTTTTGATATTTAGTTCATTTAATTTTTTTTTCTGCATGGGGTTTTCCGTTCTTCAAACTAGTAGTTAAATTTTTGATCTATCTATATTCTTAGCATTCTTGTGCTATTTTTGGATCTTGTGGAAGTATAAGAAGAAAAGGAAATATTGGACTGGTTGACGTCGCTTGGAAAAAGAAGAGACTTTTGAGGCTCGGCTGGGAAATAATCTACAAATCGAGAAGAAGCTCTATTAGGCATGATAGGCTCTACTCATTAAGTTGTTATTCTTTTTCCTAAATGTCTTCATTAAAATAACTTTGCTCTTGCAGAACAAATGATTTTTTATGTGTTGTTTGATCTTACTTTCAAAACTTATTTTATCTGTATGGATTCACTGATATGGTAGAAATATGTCCTGGGTTTGTTTCCTTTGTTAAAAAAAGAATTAATCACGCTTAATCCTTTGTTTGGACTTGAGATGTTGTCGAATCTTGAGAACTCCTATTGGACTATACTAAAACTACGTATTAGGATTCACGGTTATGCTAGAAAAATGTTTTGGGATTTGTTCTTTGTTAGAAAAAGCTAGTAAACATGTTTTACTTCTGTTGAACTTGAGACATTGTTAAATTTGAGAAATCTTGTTGGACTATATTGAAACTAGTTAGTAGGAGTTACTACTATGAAAGAAATATGTTTCGGGTTTTGTTCTCCCTTGCTGGAAAAATGATAGAATCATGTTTAACTTCTACTTTAACTTAAATGAAGTCAATTATTTACTTACACCTGTAAAGTTGTGAGAAGACTTGTTAGTGACTTTTCTGATATTGGGTTTGAACGAATCTCCTTGAAACAATCTATATGTTTAGCATGGTTGATAGTTTACCCTACTGGTGTGATCTGTGGAAAGGTTTATTGAAATTTTTTGCATCTTTCCTGAAGTGAGTTTGAGTGCTTCAAGAGTTTACTTATCAATTCATATTTTTGGGATTGATTGGTTCTTTTTATTTAAATTTGATGTACAATTGATACTATAGGAACATGGTATCTTAGGTTGAACTGTTGAATAACTCAACCCTGTCTATCTTAAGGAAATGGACTATAACATTTTTGGTTTAGTAATTCTTCTTTTGAACTCAACTTTGAGCACCTGACTTGGGGTCGTGTCACTGTTTGGTTGTTTCTCCTTGTGGTCGAATCTGGTCGGGTTCATTCTTCCTGAACTAGTAGTCTGTTCCATTGATTCTTGTGATGTATGTGGTTCTGGGTTATCTTGAATGGAAACTTTGACTATTAAATCTTGATCTCACCTTTTTCATTTCACCATCAATGGATTGGAAAGTTTTGTGTGTGTTGTCACTTTGAAAAGTAATCATGGCCGAAAAAGGGTAATTTACTTCAATGTTACTCTGTCTCTCCTTTGTTTGGAAAAACTAGAATAACTTCTGGAGTTGATGCTATGAACATTTGGAAAGAATGTAATGTTTAGTTGGTTTTTCTTTTGCTTCAGATACCATTATTTATTTTAAGCTCAAGAACAACCATTTTTAGTTTATAGCTTTTGCACTACAGCTACTGTTAGCTTTTGTAAATAGGGAAAACATCATTATTTTGGTTTCTAAATTTCATGTTACGGTTGTTGATATCGATTTTAATATTGAATAGTTCTTTGTGTTTCAATGGTTGTTGGAGTTGAATGTTTTCATGGCTTTAGACAATCAAATCTATCTCGGTTATTTTCAATCTCGGTAAGTATACCTCTTTTAGGGAAGGAATAATGAGATCTTATCTCATCTTTATTCGTTGTTATCCTTTACTTCTATTCTGAGTTAAGGTATTTGCAATACCATCCTATTTAAACTATGAAGGTAGATATAGGTTGTTCCCTTTCTCTCTTTTCATTCATTCTCTCACTTGTATTACTCCTGTGAAAGGAGCTGACTTGTTCTATTTGTATTATGATGAAGGATTTGCAGGGTGGGTAGCTGATGGATAAATATTTTCTTTCCTCTCCTTGACTGTTACATTGGTAGGGATGTAATTGTTGTGATGTGTGACTAGTTCTAAGTGCATGTAAATTAACTTCATCCTTTGTCAAATCAGTTGATGCTGATCCTAAAAATTTAGGCTAGAGTTTGACTCTGAACTTGGATATAGTTTCTTAAATAAGAAACTCTTACTTCAAGGTGTTGTTGGTTCATCCTAAATTTTGGCATAAAGTTAATTGAGCTTGGCATTAAATATTTTAGGATGAAGTAAGTTAATGATGTGTAATTTGAATTATTGTTCCATTTAAAGTAATTCTATTTCTATGAATGATTAGAGTTAGTATCCTTTTTGGTTAGATGGAATGAATCAAGAGATGAATCATAAATATTTGTAAATGAAATGCAGTTAGTGATCTTGTTGAAATATTATTTATCTGAAATAATTCTTCTATGAAATCATCGGTTGAAAATTAATTTTTGATTACATCGTGATCTTTTCTTGATGTTGATATGGATTATCACTTTGTTTCTCCCTCTTATGACTGCTATTTATTTATGTTGTGTCTTTCTGTAATGCTTTAACTATTTCATAAAAGTAGAGTTCTTTTTATGAAATATTTATTTAAAAGTACATCATTTTAATGCTTAGTGCTTATCATGATCAGTTCATTAACTGACCCGTGCTAGCAATTTTTGCAGATGGACTTCGTAAGTGGTAAAAGGGTGTCAAGATATTTTATGATGTAACTTTTGTTTACCAAAAGAATGGATCATTTATGAGGAAAAATGATTCATTATTAAAATGTATTATAGAAATGAAAGTTGTAATTTTTATAGAGCTTATTGTTACTATTGACACTAAAGATGACTATAGTGTTTGTACTTGCAATGTATGAATTCCAATTTGATAAATGGAAAAGTTTGTGGGTACATCTATACTTGATGTGTCATCTTTTTGCATGTTCTTTGAATAGTAGCGATAAGCTTATCTATGTTCTTATATATATATATATGAAATGAACCCTTTTGGGTTGAATTAAAAGGAATTAGGTGGTTAGGGTACTAGATACACTACCCCTTTTATTTAATGCAACTTATCAAGTTGGCATTCATGGTTGATCATTTAATTAAATTACTTGGGTTTATTAAAATGACGCTAATGGATAAAAAAATCCATTATGATAACTTGTATAATGTTAAGAGGTTACAATGAATCCTATTTCTTAATAAGAAAAAGGAAGACGACTATTTCGTAATGATAATCAGTTTGTTTTAGAATCCTTTGGAACTAAACCTAATGTTGTCTTGGAAAGAGGAAGATGTACTTCCTCTTGAGTAATACCTTAATTTGAATGAAAAAAATGAAAGGTATATATAAGTATATAATAGTAGACTTCATTTCAATAAAGTCTATTATAAAATAATTTGATTCAGAACTTAAATAAGCTAAGTCATGGTTAAGTTAAATAAGTGAACTATATTGTTAGTATGATGATTCTGTTTGTAAAATTGAATCCTAAACTAGGAAGTTAATGAATAAAAATCAATCTTGATGTTTCTGTAAAGCAATTACAAATAATTTATTGCTGACAACCTTAATGGTTAATGAAACTAGGGATTCAACATGGCTGCTGTAATTAGACTTTAATTAAAGAAAATAATTATGTAATTAACTTCTTTTTTGTGAATGTACATCTAGATGGGATGAATTTTTCAGATGTTGGAACATACCAACTGCAGCACCATACCTCCATGAAGACTTGGGTCTTCATGAGGATACTATGTTTCAGTTGACATGTTGTACTACCCTTTAGAGTTGAATCATCTAGATCTACATAAACTCGGACTTGATCTTAGTTTTACCCTAGGTTAGGTTAGTAGTATGATCTAGTGTCGGGGGAAACTCATGATGAATTAGGATAACTAGACACATGCAATTGACTTAGGTTGATTTAGTATGTCTATGTACCCTTAGTCACTACGAGTAGCCTTCTACACTAGACTATGTTGCTAACCTTGGTTAGGGTTAAACCTTGAACAAGTGGACTGATAGGAGTTAGTGAAGACCATTCTAGATAACAAAATGAAGTGGGATGAAGGACATATTCCCTTTGACGAGTATGTTGTCTAGGAGTATTAACATGAATAATATGTTGTAAATATTTGGCCAAATTATCACAAACTACTGGTTGCGTTGTCCTATGTCACCTAGTTTTAAGAAGCGAGATTTTAGATGAATATTGGTAACGAGTATTCAGATAGGCTTCTTAAATAGAACACTTAACACCCCAAAAGGGTATGAGGACCAGGTATACCTAGTATACAATTCAATGAGTTAGTTAACATGAGAGATCAGTGTTTCACCGAGTTATTACAACTACATATGGTTATCTATTATGGGATTGATTGGTATGGAATGTGTGTTCTAATTTAGAACAAAGAAAATTATTAAAAAAAATTAAAAATATTTCCCTTATATCTAAAGTCTTAAAATGGGAATGTTACATCTTGGTATCAAAGCTGAAGGTTGCAGCTCTTGGACCTATTGTGTCCATAATTTGATAAAACTTAAATTTTCTTGTTAACAGAAAATGGTTAGAACAAGAGGAAATGTTGCACCTATTGTGTCCATAATCTGATAAAACTTAAATTTTCTTGTTAACAGAAAATGGTTAGAACAAGAGGAAATGCTGCAAATAACCCATCACCCAGTGGAGAAGCATCTCCTGCCCAAAAACTTGACGAGATCCTTGTTTCCCTGTTGGACACAAGAGATTGTTTAGCTGTACTTGAACAACAAGTAATGGGAAATGAGGTGGAGGAAGAAGATACTGGTAACAACAATCAACCACCTCCTGAGGACAATGCCAATGTTGGAAATTTTGGCATTGATAACAATAATGCAGCCAATGCTAATGCTAATGCACCTAATCAACCTGAAAATAAAAAATGAAAGATTGGTGACTAAACTCACTAATGATATAAAAATGATAAGTCCACCCAAGTTTGATGGCACAACATTAGGAGATGGAGCTGAGAACTAGCTCAATGAAATGGAGAAGTAATTTACAATAAGGAACTTCTCGGAAGAAACAAAAGTAATATGGGGAGATTATCAGCTTTCCTATGAAGCATCTTCATGGTGGGACAGTAGCAAGGCTGAGTTAAATATTGATGAAACAAATATTACTTGGGATCAATGTAAAAATTATTTTAGGAAACGATGACTACCACAACTTTACTATGATCAGAAAATGACTGAATTTCAGAACTTAGCTCAGGGAAAATTTACCGTAACTGAGTACTGGGAGAGGTTTACTAAGGTTCTTAAGTATGTACCTCAATACCAAACTGACGAGAAGTTTAGAATACAAAAATTTATCATGGGATCAAATCCCATTATAGGTGGTGAAGTAGATGTTCACAAACCAATCACTATAGAAGGGGTTGTAGAAAAGACCATAAGGTAGGAGCAGAAATTGAAAACGATCTTTGCCCATAAGGAGGAAATTAGAAAAAAAGTTCCAAACTCTTCTTCGTCTCTTACACCCAAAAACGGACAATGGAAAAATTTTGGTATGATTTTTTTTTATTGCTGATAACAACAAGAAATCAACAACAAATAAACCTGCTGCTAATGTGTGAAATAACTTTGTCAAGAATAATAATAATGGACAGAAGACCTATGGGAGTCAGAATGATAACTTTAAGGTTGGAAATAAATTTGAGCCTAGGAAGGGACCTGTAGGAGGCTGCTACAATTGTGGAAAATATCATTACACAAATCAATGTCCTTTGAAGAAGGATGACTGCAATCAGTAACATAAGATACATGCTGCAGTAGCTGACAAACAGGCTAAAAAGGAAAGCCACACCCATAGAAGTTCCAGGTAAGTTATTTGGTATACATGTGACTATAATTTTTGATACTGGAGCTACTAAATGTTTCATTTATATTAAATTAGCATCGAAATTAAAAATAAAAGATGGAAAAATGGATAAATCATGGGCTATACATCATGGAAATAATGCTATTTTCACAGTTAGTATGTGTCTTTTTGGAAAAGTCTTTACTTGCCTAGTTTTCCACTGAATTTGACTTTTATGTTTCTCCTTTGGAGTATTATGATGTAATCATAGGTGTTAACTGGTTAGCTGAGCATAAATAAAATGTTAACTATTTTGAAAAACATATTAGTTGTTTGGACGACCTGCAGAAAACAACATACATTTAGGGTATAAAATGTGAGATTTTAGTTAGCAAATTGTCAGCTATGTAACTTAAAAAGGAAAAAAATAAAGGCTACACCCTATATGTAATAAAAATTTCTGAAACAACTGTTGAAAGTGGTGACTTCATGAAAAAATACCCGCTGTTAAGAAATTTTAGTGATGCGTTTCTAGAAGAGTTACCTGGTCTTCCACCCAAACGAGAGTTTGACTTCATAATTGAGATCAAACCAAGAACCAAACCTATTTCCAAGGCACCATATAAAATGAATACCATTGAATTAGTAGAGCTTAAGGCACAGTTGTAAGAAATTTTATCTGAAGGTTTGATAAGATCGAGTGTCTCGCCTTTGGGAGCATCGATAATTTTTGTGGAAAAGAAAGATAGAACACTTAGATTGTGCATTGATTATAGGATGTTAAATAAGTAAACAATTAAGAACATATATCCACTTCCTAGAATTGATGATCTGTTTGATCAGATGCGTGGTGCATCAGTGTATTCTACAATAGATCTTTGATATGGATATCATTAGTTAAGAATAAAGGACGAGGATGTTCATAAAACAAATTTTAGAACAAGGTATGGACATCATGAATTCATGGTTTTACCATTTGGATTAACGAATGAACCTATAGATTTTATGAATCTAATGAATAATATTTTTCAAGAGTACTTGGAAAAATTTGTGCTTGTATTCTTAGACGATATTCTCATATACTCTAAGAGCATTGATGAACATCATGAATATTTGAAGATAGTTCTGGAGATCGTAAAAAAGAGAAGGTTGTATGGTAAGTTGTCCAAATGTTCTTTCTATGATACAGAAGTGCACTATTTGGGTCATGTCATAAGCAAGGATGGAATAGCGGTAGATCCTTCAAAAATTGTTGCAATAATTGAGTGGCCTGCACCTAAGAATGTACATGAAGTTAGAAGCTTCATGGGTATTGCTGGTTACTATAGGAAATTTGTTAAAGACTTTTCTAAGGTTGCTACGCCAATAAATTTGTTACAGAATAAAGATAAGAAATTTGTGTGGAATGAGAAATGTGAATCTACATTTAAGACTCTGAAGGATCAGTTAACATCAGCACCTATCCTAGTTGTACCTAATCCTAATGGAAACTTGACTGTAGTGACATATGCTTCTGGTGAGGGTCTCGGAGGTATTTTACTACGAAAGGATCATGTTATAGCTTATGAAAGTAGAAATCTCATGTTACATGAACTGAATTATGCTCCACATGACCTAGATCTTGTTGCCATTGTTTATGCACTTTAGGTATGGAGGCATTATGTTCTTGGTAGGCCTTTTAAACTAAAAACTGACAATCTTGGGTTGAAGTATATTTTTACTAAGGCATTATGTTATGATTTTGATACAAGTTATATTAAAGGATATTGATCAGAGAACACTTGACATAACTCACACAAGAAGTCTGCGTGGGAAAACAAGCCAAGTTTAAGGGTGCGAATGGACAGGAAGAACCTGCGCGCAGAGGGAAAGTTCAACATTTAGGACTTAGCTGATTTTGAGAATGAAGACCTATTTTTAGAAGATGGCATGCAGAACACACCAATGATGCAGAGATGTGCACATCATGCATTGTCTATCTTTAGAGGATCATATCAAAGCATTTTGCATGGATGCAAGCTAAGAATAGGATTGTCACTTCAGTTAATTGTAAGAGGTCTATAGATATCACACTTGCATGTTTGGATATGCCTGTAAATGATGCGTGGCTATTAATAGCATGTGGCCTATTTTTGGAATAGATAAGCGGTGAAGGGAAAGTCCCCATCCTATATATATATATGATGTGAATCACACACACACACACACACAAATATATATATATATATATATATATATATATATATATATATATATATATATATATATATATATATATATATATATATATATATATATATATATATATATATATATATATATATATATATATATATATATATATATATATAGGTATATGCAGAGCATAAGAGGTAAACATAAAAAGATATGTGCATATGACTGGATTACTGTATCAGATCCATGCATGCATCAGTATAGAATGCCATTATTGTAAGGAGCTTATGTGTTTATTAATAGATGGAAGATATTGGCTAAATCTAAGTGTCATTCCTGTGTGTAATTGAGTAGTGCATGTTCTTGATTCCATCATGATTATTGTTTAAGCTTATTCTTACATAGATATGAATATGGCATGAATTGTAGAAGGATAGATTAGTTATGGAGCTATATGTTTCTTCCTTCATCACACTAACATCCTGCTACAACAACCCTAAAGAGGGACCTGGTACCTTTGCACAGTTCTTGTGAGCGTTTAGTCTAGGCTGAGTGATGTGCCAGTGTGTCTAGGGTATTATCTGGTGAATTCTAGGCTGCATCATTTGTTCCGTTGCCGGGACCTCTTTTTCAGTTGTTTTCAGGATGTTTCACAATGAATATGTACCGGTTAACTCTAGAAAGTATTAAGGAGTGGATACATGACCTAGAGGAAGAATATGCACAATGGTTCAACAATGGATTTGAGTTTAATGCATGCACTTGGGTAGAAAAAAATCTATATGACAACTTATATGAGAGATTTTTCACCATCTTTCCAGTAGAATTATACAAGTGGCTGATTGCTTATGCATCTAAGCGGAATTGGAGGTATCGCACACTCATCTAGACACAGGAAGAATTTCAAGACCTTTATGATGATGGTCTGATCTAGACTCACACTGTGGATACATGGTTTCATGGTGTTCTAAACAGTTATATTCTGGAATATTTAATTTTAATGTATTCTTTCCTAGAGATAGCTGAATTCCAGTTTTTGCAGTATCCTAGAGGAGCATATCTGCAAGGTATTCCAATGGAAATCAAGATCTTAATGGTAAATTTGAACCTGGAGAGTAAACCAATGGATAACTAAACTTTACCACACGCAAGGGTAGGAAAATTTTTGGTGAAATATGGAAGACCTAGTGGCAGAAAGATAGAGAGAAGAAAGGTGGCTTAAGTATAATGAGACTCGTGAGAGGGAGATAGAGAAGCAGTATACCATTACAGAAAGTATGGCATTGAGGATTGAGATAGCTCGTGAAGGATTTGAAGCTCATGTAGAAGATGTGGAGCCAGAGAATTAGGAACTCCTCCATCTTGGAAAGCATGACAGAGATCCCCCATTGGCTTCACACAGAAGCGTGCCAGCAAAGATTACCTAGGCTGTGGGCGTGCACCTTAATCCACTTGGTGACCTAGCCCTTGCACTTGGTTTTACAGTATCTAGTACGATAAGTAACTAGCAAGCTAACTTGGGAAGTAGGAGAGCATGAGTAAGTTAGGGAGTAAGTACATCAATGACAGGACAAACGGATTCAATGTTATTTGGAGGAAAATTCTTAGGTACATCATCCGCACAGAACATGAGCACACAGAATGTTGGATTCAACTCTAGAAGTGGAACTACCTCAAAGACTATAGGGGTTCAGTATAGTACTACTATCGGAGCACAGGGAAGTACATCTATAGGTCATATTCTAGCTACAGGTGGAGGATCAAGAGGTATAGGCGGTTCTAGTTTTGGTGGATTTGGTGGTTCTGGAGGCAAAGGAAACAAAGGAGGTTCTGGATCAAGTGGTCAAGGTCTGCAGCAACCACATAATATCTATATGGAGATGTCTCTTCATCTCCTGGAGTATAGAGGTATAGAGAATGTTACCGAACATGTGCACATGTGTGAAATCTCATAGCGCATGAAAGGGATCACAACTTTTGAGCGTAAGGCAAGTCAATTTGCTACTACCTTATAGGGATGAGCACACAACTAGTATAAGAAGTTTGACCCTAATCAAACTTGTGTGGATTATGCAGCATTGAAGGATGATTTCTTTAAAGAGTTCTATATCCCAGAATTTGAACAGAAGAGTATCATCATGCTCAAAGATATCAAACAAGGCACTACTGAGAGTGTACGTGAGTATAATGCCCATTTTAAGACACTTCTATCTAATTTGTCTTATGATATTCATGCTAGCCAACATGCACAATGGTTTATTGGTGGATTGATTACACCATTCAGAATAGCACTGTCACATAATACATACACTGATCCATGTGAAGCACTGGAAGTAGCTTTGCGTGTTAAGGTAGTTGGGAGAATTGAAACTGGCGTTAGTCCATTCTTAGAGGCACATATTACATCTATGAAAAAGTAGTTAGAGAAGCTATCAGTAAATTCAGCCCATGAAATGCACTCATGAATTTGGTGTACAAATTGTGAAGTGGAAGGTCACACCAAGGATAGTTTCCTTCGCAGATCTATACGTTCATTGCTGTTAGATTATGAGATCTATCATTTGAATCATGATATTAGTCACTGTCCTTTGTTATAGTGCATGATAAGGAAGAATGTATCTTGTTACTGTAAAATTTTCCTGTCCATGACCCATCATACTGAAGATTGTGGGTTGATTGGTCAGATTTAGGATGTTATAGACATTGGGGTATGACAGATAAGTGTAGCGGATAACTCTAAGGACAAGAATGAGGACCAGATAAGAATCATAATCAACCGCTTTATGATAGGAATGGGGGCCATTTTGAAGGATGTCATGGAATAGGACATGGATATCAAGGTGGGTATGGAGGACTAGGCCACGGTGGAGGAAGAAGTGTGTTTCCTCAAGGAACATGCTATACACGTGGATCCCTTGATCATTATAGGCCTGATTTTCCTCAGAATAGTGCATGTTCTTTATGTGGAAAGAACCATAGCTATGAAGAGTACCTGAACTTATATGAGCATATGAGTAAGCAACATAAGTATGAAAACAAAGGTGCAAGGATGGTTAGGATCCAACGCATGGAGGAAAATCAGTGGATGCCCAAGATAGCACAAGAACCTGAGGCCTTAACTGTGAAGATTACCACACGTGCTGAAGTGGTACGCAAAAGAGAGGCATCATACCAAAATCCTACAATCATTAAGTAGGAGGTTCTGCATGCAAGGTACCCAGATCCTGCCCATCAAAAGAAAGTCTATCAAGATACCATGGAGGTCCTCATAAATCTTCAAGGTGAAATGCAATGCTTAAAAGAGCAGTCCAGAAAGATGGAACAAAATAAAGAAGCAGGGAAGGTCCCCTTTGATATTGATGACATCAGAGAGGTGTGTAAAATGCTTCACTAAGAGAATATTATTCCATTATTAGGGAAGTGGTTGAAGGGGAACACTCACATGAAAACATTGAGAATGAATGACAGATCCTACATGTGAATCTTCCCCCTGATAGCATTGACTATGATAAAGAGATCACTTTGAATGTTGTTGTAGATGGATGGCTGTTAAGCAATATTTTGATTGATACAAGTGCGGAAGTCAATGTGCTTACTTTAGATGCCTGGGTACAAATGGGGAGACCTCCATTAAAGCCATCATCTAATGTGTTGTTTATGGAAAATATGACTAAGGCCACCCCTATAGGAGTTTTGAAGGATGCATCTATAACCATACAATGGGCCAAATTCACTGGGAAATTTGAGGTATTAGCACTTGTAAAAGAAGAAAATTTTCTAGCCTTGCTTGGATGCCCTTGGTGTTATGCAAATAATGTTGACTTGAGATTTAATAAGGGGTATATTAGCTTTGAGAACAAGGAAGAAATATTTGTGATACCTCTAATAGATGGATAGTCTACACCATATGTTGAGCCTCTAAGTGAGGAAGACTTAAACAAAATATATGTACGTGCTATTCAGGACCTAGAGGTCAATGAGCCATCAAAGGAAGGCATCCTACAGTGGGAGGATTCTCACTCTATTAGTGATACTAAGAGTATTGCTTGTGAAAATTGGGCTCACGGTACATATAAACTAGTAGGATGCGAGGTAAAAAGCAAGATTGAGCACAAGAATGGAATTTGTTTTGTTTGATAGATAGGTAGCGCAGTGCTTTGGTATATAGCAGAAAAAGATCTTCCTGTATTCTTACAAGCCATGGAGGCACAATGGATAGACCACATCAGGAGACGAGACATGTTAGCATTTGTCTTACGTGAGACAATAACGCGCTAGTGGGTAGTTCATAGAGATAATCTTACGGAGTGGAAGGAGATCAGAATCACCTTATCTACCAGGTTTGTAAGAAGCAATACACCTATGCAAATTTGCACTTATAATGGTGAT
The DNA here is from genome assembly GCA_019776745.2 of Taxus chinensis. Lineage (NCBI taxonomy): Eukaryota > Viridiplantae > Streptophyta > Pinopsida > Cupressales > Taxaceae > Taxus > Taxus chinensis. The sequence continues at coordinate 226,264,958 of CM034154.1, forward strand.
AAACCTATTCAGTACCCAATTCAGTACTGTGAGAGACCCTAGATGACAGGATATGAAGCATTACCACCTTTAATTTAGGTGCATAAATTGTACTCCACTCTACAAGGGTGCACACGCGCTTGGTATGTATACCCAGAACTACATTGAGAGACTGGAAACTAGAAAAATTTGACTGCAGGAATGATCCAAACCTTTGACTACTTTTCTACCCAACCTCAAATAAAAGAGGCATTAACATTTGTCAAGCAATTAACCATGGGAGATAGTGCAATGGTGGAGGAACTCATAGAGGAATTAATTGGCAAGACAAAATCAGGTGCACTTTTTGAAGAAGAAGGAGAAGACTCCATATTGCTTGAACATGCTTCCCTTGATAAATAAAAAGGAAAGATGGTGTACATCGTGGATGATGAGGAAGTTGAAAACCTAGATATTGAACATTCACAGGGGGTGCGTGAGGTCTTGGATAGTGAAGATAATGATATGCGTGCATACCATGAACCAATGAAGACAAAGAAGGTCAATATAGAATTAGAGGTTGAGCCTAAGGAGGCCATAATTGGAGACTACTGGTTAGACTCAGAGGTGGCAAAGATTATTGAGTTACTACGGGATTACTAGGACTTATTACCTCGAGGATATTGTGAACTTAAAGGCGTGCATGAATCAATTGGGGAACTGAAGATAAAACTTAAGGAAGGTGTGCATCTAGTGAGAAAGAGACCTTACATAATGAACCATAATTTTTGTGAAAAGGTAAAATAAGAAATTGATAAAATGTTGAAATATGGAATTATCAAGCCCCTTGATGAGTCAGAATGGGTTAGTCAAATGGTGATCAATATCAATAAAGATGGTAGAATTCAAATATGTGTGGACTATAGGGAGCTAAATGATGCATGTGTAACAGACCCATTCCCTGTGCCATTTACTGAGGAAATAATAGGAGTTGCAATGCGTAAAATATATTCCTTCACAAATGGGTTTTCCAGGTATCATCAGGTTAGGATTTCTCAGGAGGATTAAGAAAAGACAAATTTTACTACTAAATGGGGCAGTTTTTCCTAAATTGTGATGCCTTTTGGATTGAAAAATGCACCTATTGTATTCTCATGCACATTTGTTTAGGCATCCAAATATTTTATTCACAACTTCTTACAAGTCTACCTTGATGATTGGATAGTATATGGGCTTGTTAAGGATCATTGTGATAATTTACGCTTAATGTTTGAATGGTGCAGACAATTGAGTATCTCTTTGAGCATCAAGAAGTGTATATTTTCTACACCTTTTGGAATACTGTTGGGACACATAATCTACAATGAAGGATTTCTTATTGATCCAACTAAGGTTGCAGTCATTTTAGGGTTAGAAGCGCCTACTAGTCAGAGTGAGGTGCATGGAATTTTAAGTCACACAAGATATTATCGGAAGTTCATCAAAGGGTATGCAAAAATTGTCACACCTTTAGAGGAGTTACTAAAAGGAAAAGGTACATTTTATTTGGGAAAATTACAGTAGTGTGTGTTTGAAACATTGAAAGAGAAACTTACTACCGTGCCTATGCTACATTTTCCTTCATGAGACAAACCATTTCATGTACACCTGGATGCTTCTGGCACGGGCATTGGCACACTATTAGCTCAACCTGGAGAAGGTATTGTTGATCATCCTATCTTCTTTGCTAGTAGGAAGTTGACTCTTGCTAAAAAAAATTAAAGCTTTGTCAATGATCTATGGATTACACAAGTTTCGACAGTATTTGCTAGCTACACCATTTATATTCTATACGGATCACATGGCATTGAAATACTTGGTAAACAAGCCCATCTTGTAGGGGTGCATATGCAGATTGGTACTCTTATTTCAAGAGTTTGACTTCACAGTTGTGGTAAATCCAGGGAAAAGAAACTCTGGACTAGACCATTCCTCTAGAATTAAATCAAGAGAGGAAGCACAGACAATTGAAGAAACCATGCTAGATGTACAATTATATAGATTACAATGTGCACCATCAAAATTAGAAGACATTGTTGTCTTTATTTGGACTGGTGTAACACCATAAGGAATGAAGGCATTAGAAAAGAATCAGCTTGCTATACGTGTGACACTATTTATGTTAATTAGTGGTGACCTCTACAAGTTAGGCAGAGATGAAGTATTACGTCGTTGTGTATTAGAGCATGAACGTCATGATATAATGGATGAGGCACATGGTGGTATTGCAGGTGGCCACTATGCACGTGATGCAACTTCTCAAAAGATATTACTTGCTGGATTATGGTGGGAGACATTGTATAAAGACTGTAAAGAATATTGTAAGGTGTGTGACCATTGTCAGGACCTAGAAAAAATAGGACAAAGAGATGAGATGCCTTTAAGACCTATTATCAGTGCAGAACCATTTGAGAAATGGGCCATTGATTTTGTAGGACCTATGTCACCAGCCACGCACATGACTGGATCTCGCTATATCATTACTTGTACAAATTATCTCACATGGTGGGTAGAAGTAGCACCTACGAAGGACTTTACAACAACTACAACAACTAGGTTTCTATGGGAGAATGTTCTTACCAGATATGAATGTCCTTTAAGTTTGACAAGTGATAAGGGTACACACTTTTTAAATGAAACCATAAGGATCCTATTAGATGAGTTTATGGTTGCCCACCATAAGGCTACACCTTACCACCCTCAAGAAAATGGAACTACTGAGGCTTTCAACAAGATTTTGAGCCAGACATTGACAAAAATTTGTGATGTTGGAAGAAAGGATTGGGATGATAAAGTGGTAGTTGTTCTTTGGGCATATAGAACCACTTATAAGAGATTGAACAAGGCCACACCATTTCAGTTGGTTTGGCATCAAACCCGTTCTCCCTATAGAATTTATGTTACCTTCTTTGCACATTACGTGAGCTAGAGGTCTAGATGATGAGCACGCTTTGGAAGAGTGGATTGAAAAGATGATTCAGTTGGATGAGTGATGAGCCATTGCATGTTGGATTTAGAAGCAAGAAAAGTCTAGGTAGAAAGCATGGCATGACATAAATATAAAGGATAAGAAGTTTGAGATTGGAAAAATGGTACTTCTTTATGACTCAAAGTTCTTGCGACATCCAGGAAAGCTCAAAGTACATTGGTTGGGGCCGTATATCATCACTTACATACTTGAATCAGGTGCTTGCCAATTAGAGGCACTTGATGGAACACGGCTACCTAGTTACTTTAAAGGGATTAGGTTGAAGCCCTAATATAAATAAGTCTTCTTGGTGTTTGTAATAAGGCAATATTGCCATTTAGATTAGGTTTTCAAGTCTATCTTTCCTTAATGTATTTCCTTCATTGCCATTATGATTTGTCAATTTAGTTGTTATTCTTGTGTAATAAGCGTAGTTTTGTGCATGAAGCTAATTACTATGTGAAGAATGCTTATGCGTAAAGGAATGCACATAATTTTAGTGTGGGGTGGTTGTAGTTATCTAAGTAAAATACTGTGGTAATGGAAAGGTGAAAGGAATAAGTTGTTATGGGTGCGCTTTAAGTCAAAAGAAGATTGCTTCTCAAAAGTGACCCAGGATGGAGATGAATGATAGGAGAATGTAACGAGAGACCATGATAACCACTAGGGGAAGGTACAGTGATGAGGTACTCTGGCACAAGGGAGTGCGTTGAAGATAATTATGTGACAAAAGGGTAGGAAGGCACGCTCAAAGGTCATAGTTGGGGTGTGAAGATGTACCACACGATACGAAAAAATTTGGTCAATGAATGAGAGCATATTTGGTAGGTGAAGGAGCAATAAATGCATCAAAAATTTGAAAAACTATATAAGGATGGGATGCGAATTCATTTTTACCATTGCGAATAAGAGTATTTGAGGATAGAGCTAAATGTGAAGAGCCGAGTGATCGGGTTAGGTGCAAAGGGTGTGAAACCAAGATTGACAAACATATCTATGTGAAAAAAAGCTTGCGTCCCCAGTGGTGAAGGGTTTGAGCGAAGAAAGGTGATAGAGAGGAGTTAGGGCATGTAGTTTCCACCTAGGGCATGATTGAATCGAGCTAGGGTTTGATTCACAAATTATAGAGTTAAAAAGGAGATGATTTCAAGGTAAAAATGGCACCCAAGAAGGCAGCTACAACAGGAGAAAAAGGAAAGAAGAAGGTGGTCATCAAGGAGGAAGAGATTACATGCAAAAGTGATTTTTTAGAAATGCAATATCCAGAAGGAGTCATTGTCAGCTAGGAATGGGACTCACCCATCAGAAAGAGAAAAGTAAGTGAATACAATCACATCACCTCAGAAAACAAGAAGGAGCTTGATTCCTTACCCACTACGAGGATGAAAAAATGTATGATAGATGACATGACAGTTTATGATGATGTAGGTGAGAAGCTTCTGAAGAGAATTGGGGTCTACCAATTATATGAGCTTCCATATTTTGGGAAGTATGAGCCCTTGTACTAGTGGCTCATGAGCAGAGTGCATGATTATTTCTTCTACTTTGCAGAACGCAGAGTTAGAATCTCATCCATGCTTATCTCAACGGTGATAGGTTTTAAGGCCACAAGAGAGGATATAAAGAATGATATCACAGATAAAGCTGTGATATTAAAGAATAGATAGGAGTTGGGGTACATGAAGTTTCTACGTGGTATGGATATAGACAAGTTGAAGAACTGTTTGGTTATGTAAGCAACAACACACCTTGTTACAAAGTTGAATGACCAAGAGTGGTGGTCATAAGTAAATACTATGGTTACACATTGCGTGCAAGATGTCAGAAGGATCAATCTATAATATTGTAGGCTATATTGTAGAGAAAATAGTCAAGGAAGTGCACACAGGAGGGAAGATCAGCTTTGGGGCTGTTATATTATCACTGGTATTCTTAGAAATTGGAGTACCAGACGGGCCGAAGGAAAAGGTATGGGAATACCCCATGGAGAATAAGTCACCAGCTAAAAGGTTCATTAAGTACCTATGTAAAGGTTCCATGAAAGATGACGTCAAGCAAAGGGCGGAGAAATGGTACGACAGGCTCCACGTGACATTTGGAGAAGAGTGGCACATCCTGAAGGACCTACCATAAGTAGTGGGGAAACAAGTCATGTTTTTTTTATATCAGCATTTCTGCATCACACACTTCCTAATGAGAGATGGAGTCTAGAGCCCTTGGTGTAAATTTCCTTATGCATTCACTACAAGGAATTTCCAAGCATCTATTCATAGATTCAAAGACACGCACCAACTGGTATTCAATGTAGATAAAGTATATTGTGATTACCACATGTTGAGGAAGAAGTATGTGTATCCAGGAAGAAGTGCCTATGTCTAGAGGATCATTTCAGAGGTATTGAATACTAAGCCAATAAGTCTAGATCTAGTAGATAAAGGGGAAACATTAGTGTATCTTTAGTTGGAGCTTAAGATGGAGAGAAAAAAGTATGTGGAGAATGAATTCATGCTCCCAGGGCCACTGAAGGGTAAGCACACAATGGAAAACATACCAGCGCAAAAGCCCACAAAAACTCTTGAAGTAGAGGATGAAGAAGAGGAGTGTGAAGATAATGGAGGCTTGAAGCATAAAAGAAAAAAACCATATGACAGAGAAGAGTCACAACACATGACCACTCCACCTCAAGGACACGACGAAGAGGAAGATACAAAGGTTGAACAGGGGGAGAAAATTTAAGAAAGTATTAAGACACATAAGAACTTAAGGTGGAACCCCACAAACGGTAAGGAAATCACCTCATCTCTCTCCACACAAGGAGACTGCTGAACCAAAGAGGAGAATAAAGTTGAAGTTAGATGAAGTAGCAGAGGAATCAAGGGAGAGTGAGCGTGCATCTCCTACCCCATTCAAGCAAGAAGACAAGCCACATAATGAGGAAGAGAAAAAATATGAAGAGATGAAGGAAGGAGAAGAAAGAGAGAAAGAAACCTCCAGATCCGCGCATGCGACTGCTCAAGGTGTAATGGGACAAGCTCTTAACCTTGAAGCTACAATTCCCAAGGATCCTAGATCGAAGAGGATGAGTTGCGAACACAGTGCACCAATCATGGGCTATGTAGAGGACACCATAAAAATCATCTGCGTACGTTTCCAAAGCACTATAGAACAAAATAATTTATTTAGATGGGAATTAATGGATGGGGATATGGCTACCATTCACACTAGAAATAAAATCTCATGGTCAATGCATACCCACATGGATGAGCTTGAATTTGATGTATGCAAAGATTCATGCATGTCGAGATGGCTAAAGAAGGAACCCCAAGTTAGACATATGATAGTAAAGCCTACTGTCATGTTAGATGAGTAGGTCAATAACACATTGGTGAGGGTTTCTACTGAAGTTACGAGAAGAAACATGGAAAAAGCTGCAACGATAAGAGCATTGTGTGAGGAGCTAAAGAAAAAGGATGCAGAGATAACACACATAACACAAGAGATGGACTTAGCACAGAAGAAGAACAAAGTATTTATCAACATCACAGAGGAGATTGGAGACAATGTCATAAGAGCTAGGCCACAGTTGGAGACCAAGGTACCACAAACGTTTCACTCAGTGATACATTATGTAAGAAGTTGGTAGACTTGGTGCTTGAAGATGAACCTCTATGCATGCCAGTGCTAAGGAATCTAGAACAAGAGGAAGAATGAGAGAAAGCTTCAGTGATGTGAAATATTGCATCCTATGAAGGGCTACTACAAGCGCTATAAGAAGTATTGAAGAAAGCAGACCAGGATTTGAACATCTGCACAAATCTAGAGGCACTGATCAACATAAAGACCTTGGAAGAAAACAAAGAGGTCTAGAGAGAAATGAAGGATGAAACATTGGGCCACATAGAAATATTGTCAATGGTTAAGCAGAAGTGCTTGGCCCTGGAAGCAACACAATAGCCACACAAGACTCAGCTGGAAGAGCTTGGGATGCAAAAGGGGAGATTACAAGGGATGAATTGGAGTCCATTGCTATTGAAATTCCAAAAAAAGTAGAACAAACACTCGCTGAATGGCATGCCTTGGAGGTCGAAATAAAGGAGTATCCAGAATTGATACTTCAAATTGATACAAAGGAGGCTACCTCATAAAACTTCTTTATTCATCTACATTATTTCTTTCTTATTCTTTCAATTCTTTTATTATTTACTTTAATTTTGGAGATAACCATTGTCAGGGTGACAATGAGATTAGTGTGGGATAATTTTGATCAGAGAACACTTGATAGAAGTCACACAAGAAGTCTGCGTGGGAAAAAAGGCCAGGTTTAAGGGCAGGAATGGATAGGAAGAACCCGCACGCGGAGGGAAAGTTCAACATTCAGGACTTAGCTGATTTTAAGAATGAAGACCTATTTTTAGAAGATGGCATGTAGAACACACCAACGATGTAGAGACGTCCACACCATGCATTTTCTATCTTTAGAGGATCGGATCGAAGCATTTTACATGGAGGTGAGCTAAGAATAGTATTGTCACTTTAGTTAACTGTAAGAGGTCTATAGATAGCACACTTGCATGTGTGGATATGCCTGTAAATAGCACATGGATATTAATAGCATGCAACGTATTTTTGAAATAGATAAGTAGTGAAGGGAAAGTCCCCACCCTATATATGTGATGTGAATCATATAGATAGAGAGAGATATATAGGTATATGTAGAGCGTAAGAGGTAAGCATTAAGAGATATGTGTATATGACTAGATTACTATATCAGATCCATACACACATTGGTATAGAATGGCATTATTGTAAGGAGCTTCTGTGTTTATTAATAGATGGAAGATATTGGCTGAATCTAAGTGTCATTCTTGTGTGTAATTGAGTAGTGCGTGTTATTGATTCCATCATGATTATTGTTTAAGCTTGTTCTTACATAGATCTGAATATGACATACATTGTAGAATGATGGATTAGTTATGGATCTATATGTTTCTTCCATCATCACGCTAACATCCTAGTATAGTAACCCTAAAGAGGAACCTGGTACCTTTGCGCACTTCGGGTGAGTGCTCAATCTAAGATGAGTGATGTGCCAGCGTGTCTAGGGTATTATCTAGATAATTCTAGGCTGCATCAAAGGAAAAGAAAATAGACTTTTGGATGCTCTAAGTCGTAGGAAGAACATTTCTGATCTTATAACGTTGAGAACTCAGTTTAAAGATGAAGTAAAAAGTGTCTTGGATTCTAATTCTTATTATCAGCAAGTGAAAACAATGCTTGTTGTAGACCCAAATGATGTGAGGTACAAAGGTTTTCACTTTGACAACAAAGGAATCTTGAGGTTTGATAATAGAGTATACATACCTTCGTTAAATGAATTAAGAAAGAAATTTTTAGCTGAATTTCATAATTCACCTTTTTCCGTACACCCTGGCATTAAAAAAATGGTTGTTGATATAAAACAAAAATTTTTCTGGAAAGGGATGAAAAAGGACATGATTGATTTTGTGACATAATGCTTAGAATGTCAGCGTGTTAAAGCTGAACATATGCATCCAGATTGTTTGTTGTACCCTCACAGCATACCAAAATATAGATGTAAAGTAATAAGCATGGATTTTGTACAAGGGTTGCCTATGTCAAGAAATAAACATGATGTTATTCTAGTTGTTGTTGACAAACTAACCAAGGTAGCACATTTTATTGCTGGTAATCTTAAGGATGATTCACCTATTTTAGTAAAAAATATTTTTGCACGAAATTTTCAGATAACATGCAGTACCTGAATTGATCATATCTGATAGAGACTCGAGAATGACATCTAGATTTTGGAAAACACTTAATGCAGCCTAAGGATTAAGCTGAATTTCAATTCTGCATACCATCCATAAATAGATGGACATACTAAAAGAGTTAATCAAGTCTTAGATGATATGTTATGAATGTATTGTATGGATCAATAGTATAAATGAGAAGAGTACCTTCCATTAGTCAAGTTTTCTTATAATAACACGTATCACGCCTCTTTAAAAATAGCACCTTTCAAAGCATTATACGGAAGGAAGTGTAGAACTCATGTTAGTTGGGATAGCATAAAGGATAGAGAGGTAATTGGGCTTGAAATTCTTATGGAAATGGAACAAAAAGTTAAAATGATTCGTGAATGCTTGAAAAAAGTAGCAAATATACAAATGAGTTATGCAGACTTAAAGTGGGCTGATAAGAAGTTCGAACTTGGTGAGAAGGTCTTTCTTTGGGTTAAACCGAATAAGAGTTCTATAACCTTTGGCAAGGCTACCAAGTTATCACCTCATTATGTGGGACCCTTTGAAATTGTTGAAGTAATCAACCATGTAGCTTATCGTTTAGCTTTAACTTCTACTTTATCATGAATGCATGATGTTTTCCATATTTTTCTACTTAAGAAATACGTTTCAGATTTATCACATGTGTTAAATTAGAATTTCTTTCAGGTACAAGACCCAAGAATAATCATGGTTATACCAATTTGAGTGCTGGAAACTCGCTAGTTGTAGTTAAGAAATCATGAAATAAGTGAATGTAATGTCAAGTGGGATTGGTTTAACGAAGAAAGTACAACCTGGGAAAATATTGAAGATATGAAAAATGTTTTTCAATATTTGTTTGAACAGAATTGATTCTGTTAACTGATAAAATTTTAAGATTTATTCATGTTATGTCAATAAATATGCCAGTCTTGGGTAGACACTACACTATTTAAAATGGACAACTACTTTAATGCTGATTATGAAATTTGAATTTCTCAAATCTAGATTGTTATGAACATATAAATGGAAGGATGAGAATTGGATTTTGTCCTAGACTTAAATTGTTTCACTAATTTAATCATCAGGATGATGATTCTTTTTAGGAGGTAAGTATGTAACATCTTTGACATGGCTGTTACAGTGATGAATTCCACTCTTGACATTGCAAATGTTGATAGGTGATTTTTCTTAGGAAGGAGTACTCTTAGGATTTTAGGAAATCATGTCTGCAATGGATAAATCATTATTTGTTGAAAATAATCATTTCTGGTTGTGGATTCTACTTACTTAAAAATAATGCTATTCATCTCTTTGTACAGCTTAAATTCACTTTTAAGAAGGTGATGAACTTGTATTGTGTAGACTTAAATTATCTTCTGTAAACAATAATACCTTGGATCAATTCCATTGATCCAAGGTATGCTTCAATTTTTCTTACCTGCTCATCTTGTTGTCTTGACATTTAGAAATGGAAGGTGAGCTTGAATGTGACTTGTTTTTTTACCATGGTGAAGAATTCTTCTTAGGGGTCCTTGACTAACATTAGGATTAAGGGTGATAGGCCTGGGCCTTCTTGTTAATAGTTTTAATGTTGTATAGCGTATAGGAATCATAGACCTAATAGTAAGTTACTCAGGTGGATAACATAACCTAATTTGGGATGTTCTATACTAAGTTGGATTATAACCTAAGGTAATTAAGACCTACATAGGAACTAAGGTTGATTTCTAACCTAATAAAAATCTAACCTAAACTATTGCTAACCTAAGGGATACCTATAGAATATTTGGTAAATGGTAAGGTCGGTGGCATTGGTTTTCAAGGCATTGATTGAAATTTATTTTGGTTTAAATGCTACAGAATGCCAATTTTGGTGGAGGCATTAGGAGTTTAGGGGATGCCTAGTTGGCATCACCACTAAATGGAAATTGCATGAAAATTTTGAACTAAAGGCTTGCCAAACTTGGATGGTGGTGGTGTGGAGAATTAGGAGGGAAATTAAATGTCCTTTGCATTAATTGATCTCATTTATGGTGAAGAAAATCACCTAGGAGAAATGCATGATGGATTTTGGAAAGGTTGTTTGATCTTTAGTTCATTTCGATTTTTTCTGTGCATGGGATTTTTGGTTCTTCGAACCAGTAGTTCTATTTTGATCTATCTGTATTCTTTGCATTCTTGAGCTATTTTTGGATCCTGTGGAAGTATAAGAAGAAGTGGAAAGATTGGAGTGGTTGATGTCACTTGGAAAAAGAAGATACTATTGAAGCTCGGCTGGGAAATCGTCTACAAATCGAGAAGAAAATCTATCAAGCATGATAGGCTCTACCCATTAAGTTGTTTTGATTTTTCATAAATGTCTTCATTAAAATAACTCTTCTCTTGGGGAACAAATGAGTTTTTATGTGTTGTTTGATCTTGATTTAGAAACTTATTTTCTCTGTATTTTATTTGTATAGATTCAATGATATGGTAGAAATATGTTTTGGGTTTGTTTCCTTTGTTAAAAAAAAGAATGCATCATTGGTGTCCCCAGATTTCACCCTGAAATATGGGACTACCCATTTCAAAAAAAATTGTTCTTTTAAAATAACAGGTATTTTTGTGTTTTTATTTCTAGAAGATGTCTGTATTATGTTAGGATATTCCCAGTGAATCATATGAGCCAATTTCGACAAATACCCAGATGCCCAAACTCATTTTATCCCTCTGCCAAGTTTTGTCTGTGGGAGATTTTTATTTAATTATTTATTAAATAAATAATTCCTCGTTTGAAGTAAATTGTGCTTCAGTTGAATCCTGTTGAAGTTTTTCATGCTAGTATTCAGTCATCTCAATAGGGCATTGTCAACAAATTTTGGAAACATTTTTCGCTTTTATTTATTTCTTTTTCGTTTTTCTCCGGTTTTCTCCGCAGTTTCTCTGTGAAATTCCCATAAGTCTGTTCTTTTTCCAATATAGTTTTTTTAATTTCCTGAAGCATCTGGAGATCATCTACCGACGCAACACTAGAAGGAATCATCCTCAAAATGCAAACTTCTGACCAAAAAAGATGAAGTTATGCACAAAAAGCCTCTCCCAGGTAAGTCACATTTTTTTAGAATTAATGAGTGTAAGATGAAATGAGATTTTTGGTAGTGGCAAGTAGGTGGGAATTTCTTACCTGTAGTGTAGGGTAATTTTTCCCATGAAGTTAAAGTCACTTAAGCCGCAAAGGGAAAATTAGAGGCAGCAGGCAGGCGGGAATTTCTTACTTGCCTTGCAGGGTACTTTTTCCCGTGAAGTCAAAGTCACTTAAGTTGCAATGGGAATATTAGAGGTGGCAGGAAGGTGGGAATTTCTTACCTACCTTACAGGGTAAAAATTCTCATTATAAAATAAATCCACTTAAAGCACCATCGAGAATTTCTTACCTTCCTTGCAGGGTAAAAATTCCTATTATAAAAGTCAAACAAATTAAGTGAAAGAGGGGATTTTTGGAGCTACAGTGAAGGGTGGAAATTCCCATCAAAGTTGACTTCCTATTTTTGGAAATTACCGTTTCTAAAAAATGCAACCCACATTGGGTAAATAACAATGCAATTAGTAATATTTATTAATGGTTTATTCACCCAATTTTGGCACCATAAATAGAAGGAAAGTCAATGCAAATGGAAGAGCTAAAGAGAAGTTAAGGATGCATGCTAAAAATAAATAAAATAAATTTATTTAAAAGCAACCAGCAGCATGCATAATTGGGAGCCGAATTTGGGTGAATAAAAATGATTGTTTATTAATTAAATTGCCAGAAATAGGAAGGGAAATTATTAAAAATAGAATGTTGAGAGTTATATAAGCATGGGCTTCCATAATAAAGAAGAAATTAATTATTTTTGATGAGGATTGCAGCCCAGATAGGTTTTGGCGCCAAAAGAAGGAGGATTTTGCATTAAAGTTTATTTTCCACTACCGGGAAGCTTTCAGTTTTGGTGCCTATGGTTGGAATAGGCAAATTTGGTCATTCTAAGCATCTACATGTTGGTATATGTGGCCAGGTGAATTAAATAATTTTTTTGCTTGCTTTGCATGCAAGAAAAACCTCAAATCTTAGGGCAGCAGACTTTATATGCAGATTTTGGTGATAAAAATTAAGTATTCATACTATGGACTCTATCTTTGTCTAAATAAATTGTAGGTATTCATCACATGTGCTCAAATAAATGTTAGTTACATTGAATATATCTTCCAAATCAGAAGAAATTTTCAGATATGCACAAATTGATCCAATTGCAAGGGATTTCGACAAAATTAAAAGAAAAAGAGCCCAGAAAAAGATTGTTCCAGCTATAATGAAGCGTGATGAAATAAAAGGATCAACAAAATCATACATAGATTCCAAATTTGCTGAGGTCAATGATACAGACATAGGCTGTGAACCTATCACCGATTTAATTTTCAAATTTAGATCTTATAATTACAAAGGCTTCTGGAAAAATTATAATCTCTTGTTTTTAACACAGCCCATGTGGCAGTAATGATATGGATAATTCCTTTCAAAAGCTTGTGCATGTGCTCCCAATCTTCCAATTGAAGCCTTCATTGAATTTACTTGTGTTTTCCTTCACCCGGAGTGTTTTCTAGAATTTAAAATTGCTCATATGCAATTTTAAATAAAAGATGATGAGTTTTGTCTAAATTATTTATGACAAACATTGCACTAGTGCATGTACTAAAGAATAAATGCAAACGCTTCAAGGATAAAAGGGGAAGACATGTCAACTACTTCTAGATCTAGTTTGGTGAGAATCAAAGGAAAGAATTAAACAACATATGGGAGTATCTCAGATCCACAACAGAGATATCATTAAGATCATTCATTGCTAAAATAGATGAAGCAGAAGTACAATACAGGTTGGATCAACATGCAGAGTATGGATAGAGAACAAGACTGGGAGGGTTGCATCTTTCTTCTTATTTATTTTCCTCTTTCTTTTATTTTCTCTGACAAACTAATTGAGTAATCAATTAAATTATAAAACTTAAGTGATTGGTTTAAAATCCATTACTTGAAGAAGTTAATTACTTGGAAATAGGTAACAGACATGTAAAATAGAAGGTTCTATTTTTTAGTTATAAATCATGCATGTCATGCAAAGAGGAGTTCCAGGGAGAAGATTGCCATTTGTTTCCCTTTTCATAGCTTCTGCATGTGGGAACTCATTTAAAGATTCCTATTTGTAATTTCCCTTTATACACTATAAATAAAGGAAGAACCTACGGGTTAAATGATCGGAATTTTTAATCAACACTCTTGTGTTCCAAACTTTGAGCTAAAGCCCTTGATAGCTTTTTGCAAGCAAAGGAATAGAGAATATATTTCTGGAGAACTTTGTGTCAACTATGCATTCGTCATTTCTAGATCTATTCACAAACTTTGTGTTAGTCTAGATCTTGATCTGACAGTTTCCTTTTCTTTGAATTCTATGTTTAATGATCTATTTGTTTTAATCTATGTGCATGTGATCAACTCCATAAACTATTGATTGGGTTGCACATACTCTCTCCTTTCCCCCGTTTCCTATTATTTTCCTCTTCTGCAGATTTTTCCTTCCTTTTACAGCTACTTACTTGCTGCAGAACTATCTAGCTATGGTTCATGAGCTTCATAGTTAAAGTAATACCCAAAAATAGATATTAGGATATATAACTGACAAAATATTACACAGGAGCCTCACAGTAAATGAGAGAGATTTATCTCATGACTGCCTAGGTTTTCAAATGTGCAGAAAATCTAGCCAATAGGTTTTGGAAACTCCATTGGGGAACAAGACAAATTAGTAGATCAGAGATTTCTCTTACCGGTTCTCTTTTATATTATAAGATCAACCTAGCAGAATGCCCATTTAGGTGGTCTAACAGATCTCAAGGAAGGATCAAACATTTTTATAGATTGCAGGAGAAGTTTAATTTCAGTCATCCTCCTCAAGTTAGAAGCCGCAAATCTAGTCTTTCAATAGGAAGAAGAGTGTAAAATCCTACAAATCCAAATCATCTTCAGCATAATCTGGTAGCTAGAATTATTCACCAAGTCTATTCTCAAAGAAGATGTGCTTCATTCATCATGATGCAGAATCAGCCACTTGCCCCTGCAACATCTATTCCATGGGGTGTAGCCTTTAGACCTTTGAATCTAACTCCTCCTATGCATGATCTACCTAAAGGGATGAGAAAGAATTTTCCAAAATTATTTGGAGATAGCAAGCATAATCTAGATGACCACTTGGCTGTGTTTTTATATCTTATGGAGTACTTGTAGTTGAACATGAAGATGTGTCTATCAGACTCTCCATGACTTGGCTAGAGAATGGTTCTACCGGCTGGCTCCTAGCACCATAACCAACTGTGCCACTATGAGAGATGCATTCCTGAAAAGAATCAAGCCAGTTGAGGATTCCAGTACATTGATAACCCAACTGAATCAGCTGAAGAAGGAGCCAAAAGAGCACATGCAAGATTTTATTGCAAAATTCCAAATATTACTTTACAAAATTTCAACATCTACTTCTCTAAATGGCGAGAATCAAAAGGTATTCTTCATCAATGATTTAATTCCTGAAGTAAGCTATCAAATGCAAAGAGCACGTCCTACTGACTTGTTAGTAGCCCAAAACATGGTGTTTGAAATTGAAGATGACCTCATTATGGTTGGAAAGATAAAGAGCAGTAATTCTAGAGCTGAAATTTCATCTTCTACTACTACATCTGATTCACTATTGTAAAAGTTAGCGAATGAGATTTCACAGATGAATGAACAAATGGCTTAAATGGCTCAAGGAAACAATATTGCCCCTGCTCGGAGTTTCAACAACAACTGAAACCGCATTGCTGGTTCCTAAAGATTAGCAATTAAAGCTGCTCCTAGAAACAACATGGAGATGAATGAAGAAGACCAGGAAGCTGCCGTTGATCATCTCAAGAATGATGATTTTGTAGGTCCTGTTGATGACTCTAACATTAATTACCTAAACTACAAATCTAAACATGATGATGAGAAGCTTCGTGAAGATGATCAAAGGGCATCCCTTTACCTTCTTCTTTAGCTCCCAGAGATAAGAATGTGAGTTCTTCATCTCAATCATAGAAAGTGGCTCAAGTGTCAAAATCTATTCCTTCCTTTGACATTATTGATCATGTCAAGAAAACCAAAGTTCAAATGTCAGAAGATGAATACTTGAGATCCTTTCCTGGGTAGTTAAATAGGCTAGTCAAATGTGTACAATCACCAGGACAATCTAATACATCAAAAGGCCTTTTTCCTAAGCCCAAAGATACTCCTCCCCAGAACAACATCATAGTTTTTAAATCCTCACCATCTTCTGAAAGAGTGGAACCGTTCTATGTTTCCCTATTGATTAATGGTTTCAAGTTAAGAAACTACATTCTAGATTCGGGTGCTTTTGACAATGTCATGCCAGCTAAAGTTGTAGATGCTCTTAGACTTACCTTGACAAGGACCATAAAAAGGTGCTACTCCATGGAGAGATAATTCACTTTAATTAGAAAAACCAAAGATGAAAAAGTTGTTTTGGAAGCATTTCCTAACAAAAGATTAAAGATGACAATCTTAGTTACAGATATTCCTGTCTCCTATGGGATGTTGCTAAGCAGAAACTTCTGCAAAGAGCTGGGAGGAGAAGCAAAGATGGATTGGTCATGTGCTCATATTCCTATCAAAGGAATAAATCAGAAGCTGGGGTCGGAAAAGAAGTCTAAGTACACTTCGAAATAATCTGAGGATCCTAGATCTCAGATTCATTTTCAGGGATCTGACCATGGGGTCTATTTCTTGGTAATAGACAAAGACATACCAGAGCTAGAAATTCAACAAGATCCAGAACTAGAAGGAGCTGAAAATTTTTGGACTCTAGAGTTTAAAGGAACTTGTTGTTCTTTTGGATAAGGAGCCAACATTCTATTAGTATCTTCAGATCATGAGATATTCCCATACTCCCACAAGTTGATGTTCTATAACACCAATCATACGACGGGGTATGAAGCATTGCTTCTAGGAATGGATCAAGCTTAAAAGAAAGGAGTAAAACTCCTAAAATACCAAGGAGATGTTGAACTTATAGTAAAGAAGGTTTGAGGGAAAAATCAAGTCAAAGGAGATAAGATGAAGCATTACAGAGATAAAGTGCTTTCTGCCACACTCAATTTTACAGCCTTCTCTATCAAATTCATTCCAAAAAATCAAAATTCCAAGGCAGAATATTTGGCACTCATGACTACACTATTGAATCTAGATAGACCACTGTCCATATTCAGATAAGGAAACTATAAAGTGGAGATGGTATACCACCCCAAAGTCCCTGATAATGTTGAACAATGGAAAAATTTCAATGATGAAAAACAAACACCTGCATGTATAGAACAAGACATCTTTGACAAAGTGTATGTTGAAGGGAGTAAATCATCACCATGACAAACAATCACATGAAAAATTGACCCGGGTTATGATGACAATAGTGGAATAATCCAACCAAAAGGTAACAAAATCCCCAAGGGTTTAGTTTCCTTAATGGAGACTTTCAACAAATGTGATCATTACTTGAATAAGAACAAAGAATATGGTGATAGTTCTTCCTCAGAAATGCAACAAGTAAATCTAGGAATGGAGAAATTTGATATAGAATCACCCACCACAAGATGAAGTTGATGAGGACTTGCCCAAGGTATTTGAAAAAAAATGCCAGAGAAAGGAAATTCATGACTGGAGAATGGGTACTCTGGTGGGACAAGAGACATGAACCGAAGGGCATGCATTACAAATCTGATTCATGCTGGAAAGGGCCCTTCATGATCAAGAGAGATGCTGGAATGGATACTTTATTCCTTGCCTACTAGGATGGAATTGAGTTACCACTGCCTTTCAATGGGTAGCATCTGAAGCTGTTCAAAAGTTGAGATACATGGTAAAACTTGTTTATATATAAATAAAACTTCTGTTGTTTTCTTTTCTTTTTCTTTTTCTTTTGTTTTTGTGGCCTGACCCCGAACCCAATGGACAAGACATGAAACTAGAGATGTTGGGATCTCATCTTCACTCCTTTCATTTTGACAGAATCAAAGATGTCCACAGATGGATCCGACTGGTGTCCCCAAATTTCACCCTGAAATTTGGGACTACCCATTTAAAAAAAAAATTGTTCTTTTAAAATAACGAGTCTTTTTGTGTTTTTATTGCTAGAAGATGTCTGTATTATGTTAAGATATTCCCAGTGAATCATATGAGACAATTTCAAAAAATACCGAGATGCCCAAACTCATTTTATCCCTCCGCCAAGTTTTGTTTACATGAAATTTTTATTTAATTATTTATTGAATAAATAATGCCCCGTTTGAAGTAAATTGTGCTCTGGTTGAATCATGTTGAATTTTTACATGTCATTATTCACTCATCTCAATAGGATTTTCAACAGGAATGAATTCATGGCACTGTATGCAACTTATGGCAACATTTTTTGCTTTTATTTATTTATTTATTATTTTTCTCTGGTTTTCTTCCCAATTTCTCTGTGAAATTCCCCTAGGTCTATTCTTTGTCCAATATAGTCTGTTCAATAGCTTGAAGCATCTAGAGATCATCTACTGACGCAACACCAGAAGGAATCAGCCTCAAAATGTAAACTTCTGACCAAAAACGATGAAGTCATGCACAAAAAGCCTCTCCCAGGTAAGTCACATTTTTTTGGAATTAATGAGTGTAAGATGCAATGAGATTTTTGGTAGTGGCAGGAAGGCAAGAATTTCTTACCTGCCTTGCAAGGTACTTTTTCCCATGAATTCAAAGTCACTTAAGCTGCGGAGGGAAATTTAGAGGTGATAGGAAGGCGGGAATTTCTTTCCTGCCTTGTAGGGTACGTTTTCCCAAAAATTCAAAGTCAATTAAATTGCAATGAGAATATTAGAGGTGGTAGACAGGTGAGAATTTCTTACCTGACTTGCAGGGTAAAAAAGTGAAAGAGGAGATTTTTGGAGCTGCAGTGCAGGGTAGAAATTCCCATCAAAGTTGACTTCCTATTTTTGGAAATTTTCCTTGCTAAAAAATGTGACCCACGTTGGGTGAATAACACTGCAATTACTAATATTTATTAATGGTTTATTCACCCAATTTCGGCACCATAAATAGAAGGAAAGTCAATGCAAGTGGAAGAATTAAAGAGAAGTCAAGGATGCATGCTAAAAATAAATAAAATAAATTTATTTAAAAGCAACCAACAACATGCATAAGTGGGCTCCCAATTTGGGTGAATAAAAATGATTGTTTATTAATTAAATTTCTAGAAATAGGAAGGGAAACTATTAAAATCAGAATGATGAGGGTTATATAAGCATGGGCTTCCATAATAAAGAAGCATTTAATTATTTTTGATGAGGATTGCAGCCCAGATAGGTTTTGGCACCAAAAGAAGGAGGATTTTGCATTAAAGTTTATTTTCCACTGTCGGGAAGCTTCCAGTTTTGGCGCCTATGGTTGGAATAGGAAAATTTGGTCATTCTAAGCATCTACATGTTGGTATATGTGCTCGGGTGAATTAAATAAAATTTTTGCTTTCTTTGCATGCAAGAAAAACCTCAAATCTTAGGGTAACAGACTTTATATGCAGATTTTGGTGATAAAAATCAAGTATTCATACCATGGACTCTATCTTTGTCTGAATAAATTTTAGGTATTCATCACATGTGCTCAAATCAATGTTAGGTACATTGAATATATCTTCCAAATCAGAAGAAATTGTTAGATCTGTACAAATTGATCCAATTGCAAGGGATTATGGGAAAATTAAAAGAAAAAGAGCTCAAAAAAAGATTGTTCCAGCCATGATGAAGCATGATGAAAGAAAAGCATCAGCATAATCATACATAGCTTCTAGATTTGCTAAAGTCAATGATACAAACATAGGCTGTGAACCTATCACCGATTTAATTGTTAGATTTAGATCTCATAATTGTAAAGGCTTTTGGAAAAATTTCATCCTCTTATATCTAACGCAACCCATGTGGAAGTCATTACATGGAGAATTCCTTTTAGAAGCTTGTGCATGTGCTCCCAATCTTCTAGTTGAAGCCTTCATTGAATTACTTGTGTTTTCCTTCACTCGGAGTGTTTTCCAGAATTAAAAATTGCTCATATACAATTTTAAATAAAAGATGATGAGTTTTGTTTGAATTATTTAAGGAAAACATTGCACTAGTGCACGTACTAAAGAAGAACTGCAAAAGCTTCGAGGATAAAAGGGGAAGACATGTCAGCTGCTTCTAGATCTAGTTTGGTGAGAATCAAAGGAAAGAATTCAACAACATATGATAGTATCTCAAATTCATGATAGAAATATCATTAAGATCATTCATTGCTAAAATAGATGAAGTGGAAGTACAATATAGGTTGGATCAACATGCAGAGTATGGAAGGAGAACAAGACTAGGAGGGTTGCAGCTTTCTTCTTATTTCTCTTCCTCTTTCTTTTATTTTCTCCGACAAACTAATTGAGAAATCAATTAAATTATAAAACTTAAGTGATTGGTTTAAAACTTGTTATTTGAAGAAGTCAATTACTTGGAAATAGGTGGCAGACATGTAAAATAGAAGGTTCTATTTTTCAGTTATAAATCATGCATGTCATGCAAAGATGAATTCTAGGAGGAAGATTGCCAGATGTTTCCCTTTTCATAGATTCCACATGCGGGAATTCATTTAAAGCTTTCTATTTGTAATTGCGCTTTATACACTATAAATAGAGGAAGAACCTACGGGTTAAATGATCAGAATTTGTAATCAGCATTCTTATGTTCCATACTTTGAGCTTAAACCCTTGATAGATTTTTGTAAGAAAAGGAATAGAGAAGAGATTTCCGGAGAACGTTGTGTCAAAGGTGCATTCGTCTCGTATTTATTTCTAGATCTATTCATAATTTTTTTGTTATTTTAGATCTAGATCTAATAGTTTCCTTTGCTTTGAATTCTGTGTTTAATGATCTATTTGTTTTAATCTATGTGCATGTGATCAACTCTATAAACTATTGATTGGGTTGCACATACTCTCTCTTTTCCCCCGTTTCCTATTATTTCCCTCTTCTACAGATTTTTCCTTCCTTTTACAACTGCTTGCTGTAGAACTGTCTAGCTATGGTTCATGAGATTCATAATACAAGTAATACCCACAAATAGATATTAGGATATATAACTAAAAAAATATTACATGGGAGACTCACTGGTAAATGAGGGAGATTTATCTCATGACTTTCTAGGTTTTTAGCTGTGTAGAAAATCTAGCCAACAATCATGCTTAATCCTTCGTTTGGACTTGAGATGTTGTCGAATCTTGAGAACTCCTATTGGACTGTATTGAAACTGGGTAGTATGATTCAGAGCTATGCTAGAATTTTTTTTGGGTTTGTTCTTTGTTGGAAAAAGTTAGTAAACATGTTTTACTTATGCTGAACTTGAGATGTTGTTGAATCTGAGAACTCATGTTGGACTGTACTGAAACTAGTTAGTAGGAGTTACCACTATGAAATAAATATGTTTCAAGTTTTGTTCTCCCTTGCTGGAAAAGTGATAGAATCATGTTTAACTTATGATTGAACTTAAATGAAGCTGATTCTTTACTTGCACCTGTAAAGTTGTGAGAAGACTTGTTAGTGAGTTGTTTGATATTGAGTTTGAACGAATCTCCTTAAAACAATCTATCTGTTTAGAATGATTGATAGTTTATCTTGCTGGAATGATCTGTGGAAATTTTTATTGAATTTATTTGCATCTTTGCTAAAGTGAGTTTGAGTGCTCCAAGAGTTGCCTTATCGGTTCATCTTTTTGGGATTGACTGGTTCTTTTTATTTAAATTTGATGTACAATTGATACTGTAGGAATGTGGTATATTAGGTTGAACTATTGAATAACTCAACCCTGTCTATCTTAAGGAAATGGATTGTAACATTTTTGGTTTAGTAATTCTTCTTTTGAACTCAACTTTGAGCACCTGACTTGGGGTCATGTCACTATTTGGTTGTTTCTCCTTGTGGTCGAATCTAGTCGGGTTCATTCTTCCTGAACTAGTAGTCTGTTCCATTGATTCTTGTGATGTATGTGGTTCTGGGTTGTCTTGAATGGAAAATTTGACTGTTAAATATTGATCTCACCTTTTTCATTTCACCATCAATGGATGGGAAAGTTTTGTGTGTGTTGTCACTTTGAAAAGTAATCGTAGCCGAAAAAGGGTAATTTACTTCAATGTTACTCTGTCTCTCCTTTGTTTGGAAAAACTAGAATAACTTTTGGAGACGATGCTATGAGCATTTAGAAAGAATGTAATGTTCAGTTATTGGTTTTGTTTTTTCTTTGGATACTATTATTTATTTTAAGCTTAAGAACAACCATTTTTAGTTTATAGATTTTGCGCTACAATTACTGTTATCTTTTGTAAATAGAGAAAGCATCATTTTTCTGTTTTTGAATTTCATGTTATAGTTTTGGATATAGATTTTAATATTGAATAGTTCTTTGTGTTTCAATGGTTGTTGGAGTTGAATTTTTTCTTGGCTTTGGACAATAAAATTTGTCTCAGTTATTTTCAATCTTGGTAAGTATACCTCTTTTAAGGAAGGAATAATGAGATCTTATCTCATCTTTATTCATTGTTATCCTTTCCTTCTATTCTGAGTTAAGGTATTCAAAATACCATCATCTTTGAACTCTGAAGGCAGATATAGGTTGTTCCCTTTCTCTCTTTTCATTCATTCTCTCACCTGTATTACTCATGTGAAAGGAGATGACTTGTTCGGTTTGTATTGTGTTAAAGGATTTGCAAGGTGGGTAGTTGATGGATAAATCTTTCCTTTCTTCTCCTTGACTATTACATTGGTAGGGATGTAATTGTTGTGATGTGTGACTAGTTCTCAGTGCATGTAAATTAACTTCATCCTTTGTCAAATCAGTTGATGCTGATCCTAAAAATTTAGGCTAGAATTTGACTCTGAACTCAGATATAGTTTCTTAAATAAGAAACTCTTACTTCAAGGTGTTGTTGGTTCATCCTAAATTTTTCCATAAAGTTAATTGAGCGTGACATCAAATATTTTAGGATGAAGTAAGTTAATGATGTGTAATTTGAATTATTGTTCCATTTAAAGTAATTCTATTTCTATGAATCATTAGAGTTAGTATCCTTTTTGGTTAGATGGAATGAATCAATAGATGAATCATAAATATCTGTAAATGAAATGAAATTAGTGATCTTGTCAAAATATTATTTATCTAAAATAATTCTTCTATGAAATCATCGGTTAAAAATTAATTTTTGATTACACCGTGATCTTTTCTTGATGTTGATATGGATTATCACTTTATTTCTCTCTCTTATGACTGTTATTTATTTATGTTGTGTCTTTCTATAATGCTTTAACTGTTTCATAAAAGTAGAGTTCTTTTTATGAAACAGTTAGTTAAAAGAACATCATTTTAATGCTTAGTGCTTATCATGCTTAGTTAATTGAACTGATCTATGCTAGCAATTTTTTCAAATGGACTTCGTAAGAGGTAAAAGGGAGTCAAGATATTTTATGATGTAACTTTTGTTTACCAAAAGATTAGATTGTTTATGAGGAAATATGATTCATTATTAAAATGTATTGTAGAAAGGAAAGTTGTAATTTTTAAAGAGCTTATTGTTACTGTTGACACTAAAGATGACTAGAGTGTTTGTACTTGCAATGTATGAATTCCACCTTGATAAATAGAAAAGTTTGTGGGTACATCTGTACTTGATGTGTCATCTTTTTGCATGTTCTTTGAATAGTATGTATAAACTTATCTCTGTTCTTATATATATATATATGAATGAAATGAACCATTTTGGGTTGAATTAAAAGGAATTAGGTGGTTAGGGTACTAGATACACTACCCCTTTTATTTAATGCAACTTATCAAGTTGGCATTCATGGTTGATCATTTAATTTAATCACTTGGGTTTATTAAAATGATGCTAATGGATAAAAAATCTATTATGATAGCTTGTATAATGTTAAGAGGTTACAATGAATCCTATTTCTTAATAAGAAAAAGGAAGACAACTATTCTGCAATGATAATAAGTTTGTTTTAGAATCCTTTGGAATTAAACCTAATGTCATATTGGAAAGAGGAAGATGTACTTCCTCTTGAGTAATACCTTAATCTGAATGAAACAAATGAAAGGTATATATAAGTATATAATATTAGACTTCAATTCAATGAAGTATATTATAAAATAATATGATTCGGAACTTAAACAAGCTAAGTCATGGTTAAGTTAAATAAGTGAACTATATTGTTAGTATGCTGATTCTGTTTGTAAAACTAAATCCAAAATTAGGAAGTTAATGAATAAAAAAAAATCTTGATGTTTCTAGAAAGAAATTACAATTCGTTTATTGTTGCAACCTTAATGGTTAATGAAATTAGGGATTCAACATGGTTGCTGTAATTAGAATTTAATTAAAGAAAATAATTAAGTAATTAAATTCTTTCTTGGGTATGTACATCTAGATGGGATGACTCTCTCAAATGTTGGAACACACCAACTACAGCACCGTACCTCTGTGAAGACTTTGGTCTTCATGAGGATACTATGTTGCAGTTGACATGTTGCAATACCCTTCAGAGTTGAATCATTTAGATCTACATAAACTCGAACTTGATCTTAGTTATACCCTAGGTTAGGTTGTAAGTATGATCTAGTGTCGGGGGTAACTCATGATTTATTAGGATAACTAGACACACGTAATCAACTTAGGTCTATTGAGTATGGCTATGTAACCTTAGTCACCATGAGTAGCCTTCTACCCTAGAATATGTTGCTAACCTTGGTTAGGGTTAAAACTTGAACAAGAAGATTGACAGGAGTCAGTGAAGACCATTCTAGATAACAAATGAAGTGGGGTGAAGGAAATATTCCCTTCGATGAGTATGTCATCTAGGAGTGTTAACATGAACAATATGTTGTAAATATTTGGCCAAAGTATCGCAAGTTGCTGGTTGCGTTTTCCTATGTCACCTAGTTTTAAGAAGCGAGATTTTAGATGAATATTGGTAACACTTATTCAGATAGGCCTATTAAACAGAACACTTAACACCTTGAAAGGGTATGAGAACCAAGTATACCTAGCATACAATTCAACGAGTTAACATGAGAGATCGGTGTTTCACCAAGTCATTACAGCTGCATATGGTTATTTGTTATGGGATTAATTGGTATAGAATGTGTGTTCTAAATTATGATTATTTAGAACAGAGAACATTATTATTAAAAAAATATTTCCCTTGTATCTAAATTCTTAAAATGGGAATGTTACAATACGTCATTAAATTAGCTTTTCACATCACTTACCACCATTTCCTTGTTGAGTTGTTCCTTCAACCACATGTGGTAATTTATTTATTGCATGCAAGATTCAGTGGCTACCATTTCTGGTTTTCGAACACCAACATTTATTATATATATTTTCCTTTTTTTTTAAATTTTTTAGGAGAAATGACCAACATTGCTAGTTTTTAGCCAATGCTTCAGAGGATGATGACCGCCATTTCTAGTTTTCAATCATCTTCTCTTTATTACTTGTGTAAAATAGCTTATTTATGAGTTGTGTTGGACAAAGAGACTTTGCTAAAACACTTCAGAGCTAAATCTTCCTGAAGTTCATTCTGAAACTCTTCTCTAGATGTTTGTTTATGGTACAACCTCAGTTTGTACCCATTAAAGAACATTAATTTCTTCTCTCCATCAATTTGAATCAGTTAGAAGGTCCCATTATTGAATACTTGTTTAATGTGATATGGTCCCATCCATCTTGTTTACATATTTCCTTTAAAATCCTTGTACTTTGAATCGAATAAAAAATCCCAATCCCCTTCTTAAAATTTCCTTGGCTTTATGTGTTTGTCATGTAATACTATCCTCTAGTGTTGGATGATTTCAGTCTAATGCAATGTTGAAGCCTCATTTCATTTAGCTCATTTAGTTGTACAATACTTTCTTGTTGTGTCTTAGATAGTTCAATTCCCACATCAAAATTTGTTCTCAAGGTCTGAAACTCAAACTCTTTAGGGAGAATGTACTTCTTCCCATAGACCAATTCATAGGAAGTAAATCATGTGGTTATTTTCCAAGTAGTGTTTTATGCCCATACTGCTTCAGGTAGTTTTTGAACCAAATTCTTCCTTGAGATATCAACTATTTTTGTTAGGATATTTTCCATCTCTTTGTTAGTAACCTCTATTTGACCGTTGGACTATGGGTGGTAAGGTGACGACTTCTTGTGTTTCAGCTGGTAGGTTACCACAAAAGAATTGATTACCCCTAACATGAGCTGTGGTCCTTGATCCGAAACAATAGATCTTGTGGCTCTAAATCTCTGAAAGATATGCTCATATAAGAAATGTGTAACCTTCTCATCTCTTGCATATTGTAATGCCTGCATTTTAGCCCATTTGGTGACATATTTAGTACAAACTAGGATGTACTCATTCCTTTGAGAAGTTGGGTCAATTGGTCCAATTAAATCTAATCCCCAATTCTCAAATGGTTCCAAGAAAACTTGAGGTTGGAGTGGAATTTCAGATGTAAATGTTGGTTTCCACATCCTTTGGCATTGATCACATTTCCATACATACTTTTTGACATCCTTAAACAAGGAAGGCCAATAATAACTAGCTCCTAGAACTTTGTGAATGGTCCTTTAAACTAAATAATTCCATCATGATGGATCATCATGACATGCTCTAAGTATGCCAAATAATTCATCCTCAGCCAAACACCTGAATAAAACATGGTCAAGTCCACATTTGAAAAGAATTCCATTTAACAATGTATACATCACACTTTGTCTAATTAATTATTTCCTTTGATTTAGTGTGATTTTTTTTGGAAACTTCCATGAGGCCAAGTAATTAGCCATATTTGTATACCAAGGAGAGGTATTAGAAATTGCAAATAAATGCTCATCTAAAAAGTTATCATTAAGCTGCTCTTCCTCTTCTAACGTGGTAAGTCTTAAAATAAAATCATCTACCATGTTGGATTTCCCTGGCTTGTCAATGATTGGAATGTTAAATTCCCACAATAATAACAACCACCTTACAATCATATCATGCATTAAATATTTGTTCATTAGATACTTAATGGAAGAGTGGTTAGTATGAAAAATCACTTCATATCCTGTTATATAATGGCAAAACTTGTTGATTGCATATACTACTGCAAGAAATTCCTTCTTAGTTATGTAATTTTTTTCAGCAAGGGAAAGGTTTTTACTAATGTAATATATATCATACATAGGTTATCCTTCCCATTTCTTCCCAAGGACAACACCTACTTCTTCATTGGAGGCATCTGTTTGTATATGGAAGGGAAGCTTCCAATTTGGACCTCTAAGTACTAGTGTGCTTATTAACTTACCATTAATAGCACCAAAAACTTGTTGGCATACTTCTTTCCATTCAAATTTGGAATCTTTATTTAGGAGAGAAAATAATGGAGAAGTAATTTTGCTAAAATTTGAGATAAACCTTCGATAGTAATGGGTATGACCAAGAAATCTTCTTACCTCTGTTTGGTTTGTGAGAGATGGGAGTTTTACAATGATATCGAACTTGTATGGGTCTACCTTAATTCCCTCAGCTAAGACATGATGTCCTAAAACTCTATCTTATTCCATCATAAATAAGTATTTTTCATGATTTAAAGATAATTAATGTTTTTCACACCGAGCAAGGAATTTTTCTAGATTGTTAGCTTCCTCTTGGAATGTTGCTCCAAATAGTGAAATCATCCATGTAAATTTCCACACAATCATAAGTGAGATCATTAAAGATTGCCAACATGGATTTTTGAAAAGTGGCAGGAGCATTACATAAACTAGAAGGGAACACCCTGTAAGAAAATGTTCCCCAGGGACAGGTAAAATTTGTTTTGTCTTGATCTTTAGGAGTTAATGTTATTTGGTTGTACCTACTAAACCCATCAAGGAATGAAAAGTACCTTTTTCTAAATAAATTGTCTAAGACCTGATCAATAAAAGGTAATGGAAAATAGTCTCTATGAGTTTCTTTATTTAATTCCCTATACTCTACAAAAATTATCCATTTCTTGTTCTTTTTAGGAACTATGGCTAATGGAGTAACCCATTGGTTGTTTGATACTAGATAAATGAATCATACATTCAAAAGTTTTTCAATCTCATCTTTCACAATGTCTCTTAGAGCTTGACTAATTTGGAATCAATGGTATAGATGTGATGTGTACAAATACCAGGATGTATACCCTTCATGTCACTATATTCCCAAGAAAAAGCTTGAAGATGAGAGCATAAGAGTTCAAATAGGGTATTTTCCTCCTGAACAGTCAACCAAATATTAATTGTCAATGTATTTCTTGGGAGAATAGGTAATTGTTTGGTAGCTAGATGAACAAAATCTACAAGATAATATTCTCTTAATAATGCATTTAATGGACACCTGTGTGGTAGTAATCTATGGACAACAGTAATGTTTTGAAAGATGGACTTGGTCAGATCTATATTTCGTGTAAAGGGAAAAATGATGGGTTAGTTGTTTTCATATAGAAAATCATCTCTTATTTCCATTAAGTGTAGTGCATGACTTGAATTATATCTAACACAAGACTCAAGAGTAGGACTCGAGCGCATGACTTGAAATGAATCTAGTACAAGACTTAGGTGCAGGACTTATACTATGTCTAGCACAAGGATCATGATCACCATATTGGATTTGATCTAAAGTGTTCTTGAATTATGACCATGGCTAGAGAAGAGATGATGTCATTTGAATCATTTGAATTATCCTTATGCCATTGTTTTTTTTCTGTAGAAAAAGGTTTTGCAGTAGGGTATATTGATAATTCTTTCAAATCCTATCCATTTGTAAACACCATGGTCTCTATCCTACAATGAATGAAGGTAGGAGCTGTGGCTCTCCAAGGATATCCTAGGATTATGGGGTATACAATATTCCTATTCTTTCTTTTTATGATCATAAAGTCTACCTAATAGTCCCAGGATTCAAAAGTAATAGTGACATCTTGCTTGTTTATAGATTGATCTGCCATTTTTAAGACTATGGAGGTTGAATGTGGTTTAGGGAGTGCTAGGGTAGATAGAGTATCTTTGGTCATAACGTTGATAACAACCCCTAGGTCTATTAGGAAATTAGGATTCTGGACATCTCCTATGCTAACAGTAACAATAGGAATTCCAGGATCTCCGTATTTAGGAGGGGTCATATTCCCTTCTAGGATACTAGTAATTTTCCCATCAAAATGGATGGTTTTAGGTTGGTTGTTTCTTCTTCTTGGAGTCTTAAAAAAATCTCTTTGATTATCTTGTTTATTTTAGGAATTTACTTAAGAGCTTGCAATAGGGGAATGCCAATACTCAACTTCCTTAGTCCTTGAATTAAATCTGACTCTGGTTGTTCAGGAACTACAGTAATGTGTTTTTCTGAGATTCTGGATGGAAAAGGAATGTCAACGTTTGATTGAGGAGTTTCCTCAATGGTAGGACTAGGCTACATTTATTTTTGTTTTTATGTATCCTTAGGGATTTATTCTATTATAGGGGATGAAGGTTTTGAGGTAAACTTTCCTGAGCGCATCAAGATATTATTATAATATAAATAATTTATTGTGGGGTGATTATTTTATTCCAAAGTGTAAGTTGGGTTACCCTACCTCACATTGTTTGGGTTTGCTACAATTTGTGCAGATATCTGTGGTTGGGAAGGTTGATCAGATGGGCCAACATTTGTAGTTCCAATCAACAAGGATTTTTTGACCTTTGGGATATTCTTTAATTATAATACTAATTCTCATATCCTTGAGGTACATTCCACTACTATTTGTACTGAGGATTAAACTACTGAAGTGATGGAATGTTTGGATGTGGAGCCCAAGGTTGTTTATAATAACTTGGTTGTGTAATCCACTGTGGCCCCACTCCTGTGGGGATTGTTGGGACCAAGGTTGGGGATATGGCCATGGTGAATTCCATTTATTTGGGACCCATTATGATTTTAGGATGTAGGACTAATTTTGGTTGGACTACATATTTCCTCCTTGCCTTTAAGCAATATAGTTGAACTCAGACCAATCTTGTGTGTTCTGCTTTAAATGGTTCTTTAGCAAAGGAAGCATCCCACATTGGTTTGTGGCATGCTTTAGTTCATAGAGAAGACAAATGTATATCTTGTCTAAGGGGAAGTCCTTAAGTCCATGTGTGTATCTACATCTTGGGTAGTAGATGAACAAAGGCTCTGTATTTATGGATTTATCCCTATCCATAGTGGTATTGAGTTGAACCAAAAGGTATGTTCTCAAATTTGTAATTTTTCCCTCAGTTTGGATATGTTGCCACTGACCATTTTTCCTTTATGTCTACAAAATTTGGGGTGAGTTTAGGAGTAGTTCCTACAGAGGTCAATGATTTCTGTAAAGTCTATTTTTTTCATGTCTCCCTTTCCCATAAGATTGAAATATTCCTGTGTGTCTTCACCCAACCCTTTAAGAAATAAGGTTTTGAGCATATTAATATCTAGGCCAGTCCCACACCTCTAATGAAGGAAGAGGAACTGATCTAGATAATCTTCCACACTCTCATTTTCCTTCTGTTTAATTCTAAAAAGTTCTTCCTTCCTGTCCCAGTCTCTGTAGTAGTCTTGGTACTTGTCCAAGAAAATTGTTTCCATATCTTCCCAACTATGGATGGAGTTAGGAGTTAATCCCATAAACCATATCATATTTTTATCTTTTAAAGTGGAGGGGAATAACTTGAGCTTCTGAGAATCAGAAGTGTAATCATAATTTTGGAAAATGACCTTAAATTCAAAGAGGATTTGTTCAGGGTATTCTGAGACTAATCCCCGAAAAGTTAGTAAAATTGAGGGGGATATATTTTTCATAGGATCTTTTTCATTAGGATCCATTTTTATAGGGTAGGTAAACATTTTACCAATTGGATGGTTTCCATTTTATGCACCATTGGGGTTCTCTACTTCATCATCCATCCTTCTTTGGTCAGCAAGTTATTCCACAGGTTGGTTTTGGGGGAGGTTTTGAAAGTTTATCCTAATGAATCTACCTATACGGTCTCTATGTCTAAACATAAAATCCTATCATACTGAGGATGGTTCCTTAACTATCAACACTTAACCTGTTTGTTTGTGTTTCATATAATCCTAAACATAGAGGATCCTTGTTCTCACCACAAGGTCTTCTATACTTCTTAACAAAATAGTTATGGAAATACAATTTCTAAATGGAAACTTACCATAAAACAAGACAACACTTCTAGCTAGCACTTTTTACCTTTAATAACACCTTCAAGTCCCTGTAAACTGAACCAAAAAGTGACGAGCATCATTGATATTCGTATTTTAATTATATTATATATGTCAATCTAGGGCGTAGTTTCCGTGGTTGTTTGCAACAAAGGGAACAATAGGAATTTCTCTCAGCACTGTACTTAATAAAGAAATTGATCTAAATAATAACCAACTATACCTTATAAAATGAAATACATTGGAAGATCAAACAATATTAAAGACCAACATATTGAAATGGTACAAAAAACAATTCAATGCTTGAATCTTAAATACATGCATTATAACATAAAGGAAAACACATTAAAATATCTCTTTTCATTGGGGAGGAGTTTCCCTTTCTCCTTCCCTTTGATCAGGTTTAGCATCCAAATTTACACAAAAAATTTCCCCCTGAATCCATAATTTTATTAAATTTAAATAACCATCGTTTACAATCATAAACTAATTGAAATGAACTTGAATCTTAATAAATTAGTCCTCTTATACAAGAGGAGTCCTAGTTATTTTAGGAGAGAACTAGTTTATTTGTAATTAGTAACATCTACTTAACTGGACACTGACTAAAACAATGACTGTTATTTTTAAGGATTACAATAGTGGAAGTAGTATTCTATGCGATGCTTGAAACTAAAGAGGAGGCTTGAAATTGGCTCCGTTAAGGAAGTCAATTAGCGCTAGAAGATATTTTAGATCTCAAATTGATTCTAGAGAATAATGGTGATCATAAATCCATAAGTGTATGTCTTCATCACGTTTCCAAGAAACTGGAGTTATACTAGGGATATTGGACCTCATAATCTGCATTAAGGTAGGTTGAGAAAATGCCACATCTTTCATGATCATGTCATTGTGATGCCAACTATATCAAATTACAATTTCAACTATCTAAGTTACTCATATCCTCTATGTAAGATCCTTATTTTAAGAAAGTCTAAATTAATGATCTGGATGAGTCCTACGCTCCACGGTGAGTCTTGCGCTAATGCAAGGGTGAGTCCTCCACCAGTACACCAACGATTCCTACACTGGTTTGCAATTAAATCATGTGATGAATTAACACATGCTTCTCCAAATAAATTTTTAATGCCCATAAAAGAGTTCATTTAGCCATATTTGTAGAAACATTAACAAGATAAAGATACCAAGAATATGCACAACATTTCCTTCTAAAACATAGTAAAGTATTAATTATAAACAATCAACATTATACATTGTTCAGTATGATATTAACATAATATGAGGTTGTACATGGGTTTAAACATAAAAATGGGGATTCATCAGGTGAATCCCTCAATATTATCAATTGTATCGAAGGGATATCCTGGGCTAGTGTGTTTATTAGAAATATTATGAAGGATATTTTAACTATCATGTCTAAGTTTGACTTGGTCTTATGTTTGCACATGTATAGGGAAGGTAATCAAAGTGTTGATGCCCTTGCTAATCACGAGGTCAATTTAATGATCAAACAACAATGACATGATTTAGGGGCCTTACCCATTAATATATATATAATATTTATCATAGATAAAGATCAAAGGAAAGTGTGGAACAAAGAATCATGATTGTTGTGGGTTTTTGCACTCACAAACTAAATTTGTTTTTAGTTTTTTTTAAAAAATACCTTCCTTCCATTATCCTACCTGTGTTGAGAGTAGTTTTTTATTTATGTTTTTTTGCTAGTGCTTTCCCTTTTTCTCAAATGGGTGAGGACAAACTGAGAGTGGAGCCTTCTTCCTCTATTTATCTTTGGAGAGACATAACTATATGGAAAATATTTAATGGTGGTGGCATGTCCATTTATCTTGTTAATTTGAAGGGAAGTGACCCCATTTTAGCCTATGAGTTTCCTACTTCCTGGGATGAAGGATTTGTGTCTCTCATAGGGGTTTATTTAGAAGTGTCATAAAATTTTGTGGCTAAAGTGACTGATATGTCTATGTAGGGAGTAAATTATTTTATAGAAAGATGGCGCCATTCTAAGGAGATGAAAACTTTCTTTCTCCCCAATTATTGAATTCTCACTATGGATAATGAGTTTACATGTTTGTCTCTACCTAGGTGGTGGCCACATGTATTTTTCCATTTGATGAAATACGTGACAATGGATGTGAAATTTAGGAAGATTCACACTCACCATTTAACCCTACTTAATCACTTTTTCCATAAAAAATGGATTAGATTGTCTTTCTTCCTGTTTCAATCATTGTGTGTCTCTATGAAGGATTTTTGAGCAAAAAAATATTGTGTCTCCTTTGTATCATGGTCTAATTTTGTTACTTTTAAAGTGGGTAAACCTATTCGTAACAAACATGTTGAGGTTTCTCATGATGGGAAACAAGGAGGAAGCCTATGATTATTTTATTGATATGAAATAACGTAGATTACAGAGAATGAGGGCTATAATGTATATATGCATTGGAAAACCATAATACAAAAAATATATAGTTGCAACTATGTAATAATAACCCATGTGCTGCTACAACAAACTCACATGAATATTCAAAGATACAAATAATAAGGTTATAAAAATATAACCATATAACTATGCACCAACAATTAACCACTTACTATAAACTAACTACAATAAATGTAAAATTACCTATAGTAAATAAGTTTTACCTAAGATCCCCCCCTTAATTTTGCATTGCCTCAAGGTATGAGGAGAGGAACTCTCTAAATAACTCAAACTTGTCATGTGCAAGTGAATTTGTGAAAATATCTACTCGTTGTTCAGCTGTTGGGAAAAAATGAAGCCATATATTGTGTTTCAACACATGCTCACATATGAAATGAACCTATACCTCAATATGCTTAATTGTGTCATGAAAAAAAGGTTGCGAACAAGTTTGATAACACCCTCATTGTAGAGATACAAGGTAGTAGATTTATCCTATGATATTCCAAGTCCCTCAAGTATGCGATGTAGCCATATCACTCTGCAAATAGCTCCACATGCAACATGATATTTGATCTGTAGAAGAGTGAGAAACAATTTTTTTCTTACTTCCCCATAATATTTGTCTAGATCCTAAAAGAATACAAATCCAAAATTTGATTTCCTATCATCAATATTACCTGTATGATATGAATATGAATATCCAGTCAAGAAAAAATTATCGTTCTTCTTGTACTCTAGACCAAGATCCACAGTACCCTTGAGATACCTCAAGATCCACCTTACTGCTTTCCAATGACAAACTTTGGGTTCCTGAATAAACCTAGAAATACATCTCTCTACCAAGTTGATATCTAGTCTAGTATATGTGAGGTAAATAAGACTTCATATCAACTATTGATAAAGAGTTACATTTACCATAGGAGATGGATCTGAACAAGATAGTTTTAGTCTCATATCCATGGGTGTATAAATAGGTGTGTAATTCATCATCATGAATTTATCAAGTGTTGTATTGGTATAATTAAATTGAGAAAAAAATATGTGATTATCCTTCTACCATAATTCCAATCCAAGACAATAGTGCATGGTCTCGAGATATGTCATGTCAAATGAATGATTAAAATATTTCTTCGTAGGATTGATCATCTTCACTCTGCTATCCATGATGAATATATCTTTGAAATATATGTAAAAACTATCACAATCTCTTCTCCTTTCCTCTTGAGGTAGAGATTGAGATCATATGAATTTGTAACGAATCCATGTTGAATGAGATGCTAAAAAATATTGATGTACCATGCTCAGGGTGCCTATTTAAGGCTATACAAAGATTTCCTGAGTCTACATACCTTTGTTTCTTCACCAGGTCTAGAAAAAACCTCATGTTGAGCCATGTAGACTTATTCCTATAGATATGCATTCAAAAATACACTTTTCACGTCACTTTGATGGACTTTCTAACCAAAAAAAACAACTAGAGTAAATATCATCCTGGTCATTTTGATCTCGATTATGCAAGAATATGTCTCCTCATAGTCTATGCCTTCCTTTTTTGCATAACCCTTTGCTACCAGTCTCATTTTGTACTCTTCAATGGTCCCATATACTTTGTAATTTGTTTTGAATAACCATTTGCACCCAATGTGTTTCTTCCCTAACTATATTGAAGAAGTTGGATATGAAATAACATAAACTCATATTAATTGGCTATATTGAAGAGGATCTTAGGTTCAAATTGATGGATCCAAAAACAAGAAAATTCTACACTAGTAGAGATGTTGAGTTCTTTGAGAAGAAGGAAGATGAGACTCCTTCTTCAGACTCATTTGATGTAGATAGTTCACCTATTGTGAAAACAAAAGAAAATGTTCCCACTGATGATGATAGTGATGATGGGGATGGTGGTGATGATCAAAAAAGACCATGACCTAAAGTAACAGTCCAACATATGCCCAAGTGGTATAAAAATATGATTCAAGATGTAAAAATAGCCAAAGAAGAATGAGACAAGTTGAGCATAGTGTACAAGGCCAGAAACAAGACCATAATAATGGACTTGCAAAGTCATTTGTATACACTCAAATTCAAGACAAATGAGAAAGTGGAAGCTTTCTTACAAAGAATTGTAGTATTGAGGGCTTCACTTCTATCCCTGGGAGAGGAGGTTACTGATACATCTCTCGTACCCATTGTTATGAGAGAACTTCCTTCCTCTTACCATATTTTTGTGATGAAACTTAATTTGTTTGACCAGACCATAAATTTTGAGAATCTGGTGAATTTTCTATAGTAAGAAGAAGCTCTGATACCAAATGTTGAGGATGAGAAATAATGAGGTAGCCTATGATTATTTTATTGATATTAAACAATGTAGATTATAGATAATGAGGATTTCAATGTATATATGCATTAAAAAACCATAGTACAAAAAATATACAATTACAAGTATGCAACAATAATCCTATGTGCTACTACAACAGACTGACACGAATATGTAAAGATACAAATAATAGGATTATAACAATATAACCACATAACTATGCACTAACAATTAACCACTTACTATAAAAGAACTACAATAAATAAAAAATTACCTATAGTAAATAATTTTTACCCAAAAAGGTGAAAATTAATGATGGTGACTTCGATGATAATGTGTCAATGTCCTAACTCAAATAGAAACAAATTTATCAAGGTGTGAGTGGGAAATATATCCATGACATGGTCATTAATTTGTAAAATTTGGCTTCATTTGAGGAGTCTTCCAAAGGTAAATCAAGGGGCCATGAGGGTTCGGTGGGTTTTTATCTATTCTCTTCAATGGAACACATGAAGAATATGATTGATTCATTTGAGAAATTGGTCAAATCCCTCCTTCAGATTAATTAAAAGATGGTTATGGAATGTTATTCCTTGACCACTGATCTGAAAAGAGTTAAGGCTGATTATGTTCTCCAAGGGCAAGACATTTCCATCATTCAGGAACAAATTACTAGTGGGGGTGGTAAAAAATAACCATGAAGTTGGCCCTTAGTAACTCCGATGATGAATTGGAGGTGAACAGCAAGGAGGAAGTGAGTGTTGGTATTAGAAATTGTGATGGTCTAATTTCTCAAGCAATGGGAAAAAGGCTTAGATCTTGATTCGCTGCCCTTTTATTGACTCGATCTTGGTGACGATGGTTGGTTTTTTAGTCTAGTTGTGTGGATGAATCTGCTTTTCTTTCCATGGAGGTGATGTTCCTCTCTCCTTTCTTCGGTAATAGGTTTTTTGTGAATTTTGTATTATATGTATTCTAAATATATATCATACATGATGTAATTTTTTACATTTGAAAGTATAGATTGTGCTACTTTCTGGATGGTTATTGGGGGTTAAGAAAAATAACCCTCAAGGCCTTTTTATTTTCTGATTTGATCATTCCTTTATTGTTTATCTTTTGGTATGTATGGTTCTTAGAGCCTTTCCAAATTTTACTACTAAAAAAATATAGGATATTTTTTATATATTCACACAGAATATTTAGATTTGATATCTTGGAGCTTTCCTTCTTACATTTGGGTTGCTATTGACTAGATATTTTCTTCTTTTACTTTCCCCTTCTCCACCCATAGTAGTTATCTCTTGGTGTTGTTGTCTCTAGGTATGATCAATGAATCAATGGTCACACCATAGGTAAGTATTTCTAACCCCTCTTTTTCATTTATCTTATGTTTACTATTATGTTGATGGTTGATCATTCATTTTTTATATGGAGCATATTTGTGTTTGTTTTGGTCTATTATTTTGTCTTATTTTTATTATGTCCCTTATCTTTATTCATATTACGCCCCTTGGATTTATCCACCTATCCACCTATCTATCTTCTAAATCCTACTGGGATACCTATTTTTACTTTTGATATAGGCCTTAAAATTGTATAGTTACCTTAGGGTTATGGTTATCATCCTCTATAATTGTGAACCTTTGCACTCCTTGGGATATTTGGTATCTACATATTGTGTGATGACCTATTTTCGATCCCTAGTATTATTTTCCATAGTTATATTATTGTAGAATAAGAGGGAAACCATGAGGTTCCATTTTATACCATCATACACAAGTGTCTTGGTCAAGACATTTGCATTTTCATCTTCAATTAGAAAAATTGGAGTTGTATGTTGTTTTTTTAACATGCTCATGTATGAAATAAACTTAAACCTCTATATATTTTTTACACTCATAAAAAATTAGATTGTGAACAAGTTTTTATAACAGCTTCATTATCACAATATAGGGTTATTAGTTATTTATGTGATACTACCAGTACTACAAGTATGCAATGTAACCACATTGTTTTACAAACAACTCCTCTTACTACACAATGTTTTTGTTGATTGGAATGTATAGGAACAAATTTTTACTTCTTATTCCCTGTAATATACAAACATATCCCAAAAAGAAAAAAATTAAATGTGCATTTCCTATCATCAATAAAACTTTGATGATTTACATGTATGGATCCTATCAAGAATAATTGATCATTCTTCTTGTATTTTAGGCTATACTTAATAGTACCTTTAATTTATCTCAATATTTAATTTGTTTCTTTCAATTGGCACACCTTTGGTTCCTACACGAACTGAGAAATATTGCTAACAATATACCTCATATTTTTCCTAGTGTGGGTCAAGTAAATGAAAATCCAAATCAATTTTAATAGAGAGATGCATTTACTGGAAGTGATGGATTATAAAAATATAGTTGAATTATTTTCTACATGGGTATCATAATATTATTACAATCAATCGTCTAAAATTTCTCGAGCATAATATTAGCCTGCTTCATTTGAGACAAAATTATGGGATGTAACTTTTTCACAGGTCCAAACTAAGATAATAATGCAGTAGCCTAATATATTTATGTCAAGAAATTACTTGAGATATTTTTTCAGCAGCAATTATCTTCTCTGAGATACCATTGATGACACGATCATCAACATAAACAAAGATAATTAAAAATCCCCCTTATTCCTTAAAGTATAGGTTCATAGAATAAGGAATATTTTTAAATATATATTATATAAGATGATTATAAATTTTGATGTACCAAGATAGGGGATCCTATTTGAGACCACACAATGACTTCATAAGTTTACACACATTTTTTTCTTGACATTCTATGACTAAAACCTCTAGCTGGGTCATGTAGTCTTCCTCTTGCATACCTCCATTTAGGAAGGTACTTTTCACATCCATTTCATAAAATGCCCCTCCAAATTGTGTGGCCAAACAAATATAATTTTGATTTTGTATCTTGTCTATGGGAATAAAATTCTCCTCATAGGAAACCCCTTATTTCTATGCATATTGCTTTACTACAAATCTTTCCTTATACTTATCAATGCTACCATATGCTTATTACTTCATCTTAAAGACTCATTTGTAACTGATAGTTTTTTTTCCTAATGGAAGATCAATAATATGTCATGTATTGGTCTACATCAATGATTGATATTCTACATTTGTGGCCTCTTTCCAAGGATTCAAAAAATTCTGATGACTCAAATTTTTCTGGAACTATGATCATTAAGGAGAAATTGACCTCTTCACAAGCCTTGTTATGAGTCCTCAATCTTGTAGTGGATTTTTTTGGGACTTCATCCAATGTTACATATTTTTTTTATTACTAGTATATAACTTTAGCATATGTTGAACTATTCGTGTGAGTGGTGGAATTAGAGGAGCTAACTGATCATCGCCATCATCATTACTAATATATATATTAAAATTATTTACCTGAATAACTCGTATATCATGTGGTTGTGTGGAGAAAACATTCAACTCACCCTTCTCATAAAATAACATCCCTATTTATGTATATCTTCCTAATTTTTAGATCTATGAGTCAATAATCCTTCAAATCTTCATTGTAGCTTAGAAGACCACATGACAAGGACTTCTTATTAAGTGTTTTCTCTTCTTTTTAGGGACATGTGTATGTGTTTTACATCAAAAAACATGAAGAGGATAAATTTATGGCTTATTACTATTACATTCTTCTTGTAGAGACTTACCATCAAGATATGTACTAGGTACTCAATTTAACAAGTAAACCATTTTGTGAACTTCTTCCACCCAATATGAAATATGCAGTTATGAGTCCTTAATCATGTTTCACACCATCTCCATTATGGTATGCTTACGAAAATTTTCAAAACTACTTTTCATGGATAATAAGGTGTATTCAACTACCAATAAATGTCATATGCCTTTAGGATTTCAAAAATCTCTTTACTGGTGTGTTTTCCCCCTCAATTTGAGTAGAGAACATGAATACTACTATCAACTTTCTATCTAAATAGTGGTTTTAGATTATTTTAAGACATTAAAGTATTGATGTTTAGTATTCAAGAAACATACCCACATTTTTTGTGAGTAGTCATCAAAACAAAGATAAAAAAATATTAAAACACACTAACACGAGGTCACATGTTCCATCATGGATCATTATACACTAGATCCATTAAGCCAAGATTTTGATATGTATCTATGAAAAATGGACGTTCTATGTTGTTTTCCAGCTAATAACTCAAACACAGATCAATGTTATTATTTAGTGAGGTAAGGCCTCTCACCATGTTATTGTTCTTAAGTGAAACTAAGAACCTAAAAATCAAGTGCCCATATATATTTTATAAAACATATTATTTAAGTGTATATTTATTAAAATAAGAGCATGATTGTGTTTGTGAAAATAATAAAGTTGAAACATCTTCCATGTGCCAGAAGATCTTACAACAATTTTTGAGCTTCTTTTCTTGTCTTAAAAGAGACACATATTTTTTTACCTTATTTTTAATTAAAATTAATCCAAGGTTGTTATCAAGCAATTGAATTATTAAAAGTATATATTTTTTAGTCTTATAACATACATGACATAAATTATTATAAAAATAAAATCCAAGAGGTAAAGAGATGTCACTTATACCTTTGATGTAGGAGCATATGGGTTCATGTGCAATCCTGCATCAACCAAAAAAATTATCTTACAAACAAGGTTTTGTGCAATGCTTGTTCACAATTTAGTTTCATTCCTAGGTAATCTATGAAATGATATTCTTGTTTTAGCCAATTTTTGGAAGTTAAAAAAAATAATGGAAGCCATAGAAAATTGTAGATTTCATGTAATATTTTGGAATTCATGAAATATTGTGGAGACTAAAAAACACTATGGATGCCACACAATATTAAGGAATTTGGAAAAAACTTACTCGTGTCATTCAAGCCTATTTACAACCACACAAAATTGAAGAATGTCATGCAATTTTATATTCTACAATGGAAGCATGAGTAAAGTTTTGAGGAATTACGAGAGTTGATGTTTTTCTAAGTTTCGAATGCCTATCTAGATATATGAACATTATTATCCCATTATTATGAAACATTTAAAGTTGTCAAAATAAATGACAAGACAAGACCAATCCCAGTCAATAAAATGATTATATCTACACACAACAAGTGAATGTAAACATCATTATAGTTCTAAACATGCACATATAGACCTCAGTCCATCTTACATAGATAGGGAGAACCTAGTTCAAGACGTATTCAAGGTTGATCAGATGAATATAACATTCTAATCATATAAATGGATAACCATAGATGTCTAAGAGTATATTCTTCAATGGGTATTTAACTACATTAGTATCCTTGCTCTCGTGTCTGAGTACATGTTAATTCTATATATAAAAGGTATTTTCATAGTTATAATGCATGTTGATTGGGAACTTGA
Source organism: Taxus chinensis (assembly GCA_019776745.2). NCBI lineage: Eukaryota > Viridiplantae > Streptophyta > Pinopsida > Cupressales > Taxaceae > Taxus > Taxus chinensis. The sequence goes on from CM034154.1 coordinate 226,306,293, forward strand.
ATTTTTTTTCATGTCAATCTTGATTTAAGGTGACTGTCCTTATAATTGTCTGCTAGATTCTAGTTCTATATAAGCTTAGTAGATTCTAAAAGATTAGGATGGGTCTAATTAGGTTTTTCCTATCAGAATCCTTATGGAGTCTCATAGATGACTGTAGTTGGAGTGTATTGTTAATGTGCTTGAATCTATAATTCACTTTCATTACAATTAATAAAAAAATTGTCATTTATTTCTAGTTTAGGAGTTATTCTTAAGATCTCTCTTTTTGTGAGATCTATTGTGGAAAGGGCTACATGGTGGAATTCATCCCTTCATTAGTCCTTGTAATTTTGAGATAGATTTTGGTTCTATATAAGCTTACTAGAGTCTAAAATATTAGGATAGGTATAGGTTGGTTTTTATAGTAGAATCCTTGTGGATTATCATAGAAGACTACAGTTAGAGTGAATTTTTAATATGCATAAATCTATAATTCAGTCTCTTTACAATTAATACATAAAGTTTTCATTTATTTCTAGTATAAATTTGTTCTTAAGATATCTCCTTTTGTGAGATCTACTCTAAAAATGGATGTCGTGGAAGTCATCCTTTCACATGACCAGTCCATATTGATAAAATGATTAGATCTACACATGAATAGAGTACATGTCAACATCATTGCAGTTGTGAACATGCACACATGGACATCAATCCATCCTACACATATAGGGAATAACCAATTCAATCCCGATCAGATGGAGAGGAACATTTTAAGCATATTAACAACTAATTATAGATGCCTAAGAGTATATTCTTTAGGGGATCTTTAACCGCATTAGTATCCTTAATCTAATGTCTGAGCACATGTGAATTATATATATATATATATATATATATATATATATATATATATATATATATATATATATATATATATATATATATATATATGAGTTCCATACTTGTAACGATTTGGAACTTGAACTTTGTTTCCAAGATAATCTTGATCTGAGGACCACCGTAATTATGAACTAGATGTTAGTTTTGTATAATATTAGTAGATTCTAAATGCTTAGGATGGGTCTAGATTGGTTTTTCCTAGAAGAATCCTTGTGGAGAATAATATAAGGCTATATTTGGATTGTATTGTTAATGTTCCTAAATTTGTAATTCAGTTTTCTTACAATTAATACCAAAAGTGTTCATTATTTCTGGTTTATAATTTTATCTTAAGATCTATCCTTTTGTGAGATCTACTTTGAAACAGATATGTGGTGGAATTCATACCTTCATTGGGAACCCTGAATGTGAGTGCACTAGACTTGGAAATATTAGTATGAATCACCACCCAAATACAATTGGCCCCAACTAGGTGTATAATTTAGATTGGCGAACCAATATTTTTTGCTTGTCATATGTCAAGTTGCTTAAAATTCCACATGAAATATTGGAATTTGAGGGATCTTCTCTTCATTGGTTTATGTAATATACACATAGTACTCATTTAAAAAAAATCTTCTTCAGAAACATTATCATCTTGTTTATTTTTCCAGTTTTAATTTTTCTATCCTTGTGTATTTTTTTTCCTTATGGATATTTCTTGAGAGTGTGATTCTTATTTATGAATTATCCTTATACAACCATAATATACCAACAATATTTCATCTCATGGTATTTTTCCATAAATTAGAAAAATCTTTTATGAATGAGGATTTTCCCCTATTGATTATGACAATTATGTTACATGGAGGAAAAACGTGAAAAATCACCTAGAATTATCATTTCATAATGAAGATCAACCAAAAATAATGAAGGAAAATATTATCATTCTGGACAAACAATTTCAAGGAACCGGAAAAAGTGGAAGAAATGTGAAACGCTTTACAACTATAGTGAAAAATTGGAGTTGGTTTTTTAAAGGGTTTTACACTTGGTACCGCCAGACCACAGCCTTTTTGGGCACTTCAAGAATTAATTGCTATAGTTTCTCCTAAGGTTTCTCACCCTTTGGCCATCCCCTATATAATGACATATCCATCTTCAAACCTATCTGTTTCAACTGTGGCTAGATATAGTGGAGCTTTGAGCAATAGCACCACCGGTGAAGCTGCCTAGAAAGTTCGTCCTGAAAGTATTCCTGATGTGGTTCTTCCCATTGCTAAATTTAATGCTGCATGTCAATGGTTAGAGTAGTTTTATATCATTGGGTATTTTTTAGGCCACATCCCCTCTGAAATCATGCTTAAATCTTGGGTGAACACTGTATGGAATCCTCATGAAATCAGACTGGAAAGTGTTCAAAGCATGATCAAGGGTTTTTTCTCTTTCACTTCTCTGATTCCACCACCCAATATTCTGGTCAACCAAGCCACTTGGTATGTTCATAACTCACTACTTGTGTTGACCCCATGGCACAAGGACTTCGTGGTATCTTAATATACCGTGCTTAAAGTGTATGTTTGGGTTGAGTTCACTAGCCTCCCTTTTCCATTTATGCCTTTTTTGTTTCAAATTGCCACTTCTCTTGGCTGAGTAGTTTTCCTTGATGTTGACAGGTTTTACCATGCTCGGCCGTAGAAACCAGTATGCATTGAGATTGATCTCTCTTAGGATCTAAAAGAGTTTATGGATATCTAGATTGGAGACAAATGCTACTCTCAGTGGGTCATGCATATTAATTTTCCTAACACATGCTTCCATTTCCAAGATTTTGATCATGAGATCAAAGATTATCCTCTTTATGTACCCTGTAACCGCCCTATGGCCAAAGCAGCTCCCAAACCAGTCAAACCCCAACAAGAATAAGGTTGGCAAGTTATCAGGGGCCAGAAAAATAACAACAAATCCTAGAATTCCAAGGTCTCTAGCTCTAATGGCCATCGTGAGCCAGTTGTTAAGGAAAAACCACATTGCATGCTAAAGAGCCAACGACTGCTGCTAAAGAACCAACTGCCGTTGCCAACTTGGTTACCCCATTGCTAAAGTATTCTAACACACCCCTCATGGCATCGGTTCTCATGCACTAGAAAAATTATGTTTATAATGTTCCCATCCAACATTCAGTGTCATTACTCCTACCAAGAAATTAAAAAGGGACCTCTAAAAGGCCCCAAAGCCCATCTCGCATCTCTTGAGACCATACCCTAGCTCGTAGCATGGACTCAACTGAAGCGGAGTATAAAATTGAGTACGCTAAATGGGAAAAGGTTGATTTGTAGGATTTTTTACAGCACAATACTGCTCAATTATTGAAAAATCAATATGATTCCCTTGATGGCTTCAAGGATGAGGATATGGCTCTTGACCATTGTTTCCCATGAATTGTTTATCCTGGAATGTTCAGGGTCTTACAAACTCCTATTGCAAATATGTTGTGCGTGAAACTTGGAAACATTGTGCAAATTTGAATGTTTTGTTTTTCTAGGAAGTGAAAATTACAGGTTTTCAGTTGCAGATGGTTTTCAAGTCCATCTAGTCTAACAACTTGGCTTTCTGTAGTAATCATGAAGCAAGGGGTGGGGGATTAATTTTTCTTTTTGCTCTCAAATGGAGGAATCTATTAATTGACAGATGGCATCAACCCCACCAATCGTGCCATATGGGTCTTATTTAATGTTGACGGTTGTCCTTTTGGCCTCATTAATATTTATGCTTCTAACGATGCGGCCGAAAGGACTGATCAATGGCGGTGGATCATGAACTCAATTCCTGATGCCTTTTGGGTCATAAGTGGAGACTTTAATATGGTGGAGTCACTTAATGATAAATGTGGCCACCTACCGATGAGGTGGACACCTGAAGAAAGGGAAGCATGGTAATTTATGCGTAATAAGTCTAGATTCTTTTATCCTAATGCATATCACTTTCTCACCTCTACAGTCCAGTTTACGTGGACCAATCTATGTGGAGGGACATATTGCATACTTAAACGACTCGATAGAGCCATGCTATCAGCTCAAAATTATTTTGAGTTTGATAGCATTTATTCCCTACTAGTAGAGGTCATGCTTGACTTTTTCCTTTTGGATCTCTCTCCAATACGATTTCATATCACTTGATAGGATTGGTGCCTTTTACGCCATAAGGCCAATTCTTTATTCATAATGCCTTAATGTAACATGGCCCCAACTTTAATCATATCAAGCATGCTTGGAATTTAATTTCACATCTTATTCACTTCCAGTGGTATCATCAACCTATGCAAGCCAACTAGATTCAATGGTGGGAGGATGCGATGACTTAGAAAAGTAGATTCCTCAGAATCTATGGTAGACAACTAGCCACAATTTGTCTTTGATTATACTCTGCTAACTCATCGGCCCTTAGCCGAGCAATGGTGGTGCTTCAAATATATCCTTTATTTGAAACCCAAATACTTCATGTTACTATGCTTTGCCAACAAATATGAATTTTGGACAACTACAATGCTAGGAGAGCACAAATCCGAGCCCATATGCATTGGCTCAAAATTGGAGATTGGGTCTCAAAACAATTTTTTCTTTCTCTCAAAGCTAAGAAAAATTCCCAAAAAATTCGGGCTATCATGGAGGGTGGTGCTCAGATTACAGACTCACAACTTATGTTGCAATATTTTTTGTGCCACTACAAGCTCATGTTCTAAGCTTAACAACCTTTTGCAGCTCACCAAAATTTTCTTGATCAATGTCTAGGTGTTGTGCCATACAAATTTTCCGAGGATCAGAAGGTGATATGCGATAGAATGCTCACCATCGAGGACCTCCATGAAGCCACCACGCAGATGGCCAATGATAAAGCACTAGGATGTGATGGTTTCCCCATTGAATTCTATAAAGCCCTTTGGGATTCAATCAGGAATGAATTGCTCCAAGTTTACCTCAAAGGGTTTCAAGATCAATCCTTAGGGCCTTGAATCAATAAGGGAAACATCAAATTAATCCCTAAACACAGAGACCGTGAACAAATAACTTGTTGGTGGCCAATCACTCTATTGAATGTCTCATATAAAATCATCGCCAAAGCTTTGGCTATGCGGCTACACACAATCCTTCTAGATGTTATTCAGCCAAAGCGAATAGGATTTATACAAGGTAGATATATCCTGGATAATATCATTTTTGTGTGGGAAGGCATGAAATGGGCCTGTAGATCTAATCAGGCCACCATGTTCTTAAAAAAATATTTTGAGAAATCCTACGATCGAATTGAATGGCCTTTTATTCTTGCCATGCTTCAAGCACTTTGCTTTAGCCCCATTTTTATTCAGATCATCAATATGCTCTTTGCGGATGCCTCTACTCAGATTTCTATCAATGGGATTAGCTTAAAACCTTTTAGGATTTTTTGTTCTATTCGATAAGGCTGCCCTATGGCCCCCACATTATATGTGCTCATAGCCAAAGGATTTGGGTATTTATTAGCCCACACTAAATCCTAGAGTCTTGTTAGGGGAATCTCGCTTCCTGCTGTGCCCAACTCTCAAATTCTCAATGGAAATTTTGTGGATGAATATTTCCTTACACTCATTGAAGGTGAAGCCAACATTCACAATGCCATGCAATGCTTGGATACTTTTTGCTTAGCTTCTGGCTCTTCCATTTAATGGAAAAAAACACAGTTTTATCGAATATCATTCCTTCATGTGCCCAATTGGATGGCCACTTTTGAATGGAAGATATTAGCACATGGAAATATATTTAAGTCTTTGGGTATTCCTTTTTCCTTTCAATCCTCCCCTACCGAGCTTTAGTAATATATTATTCAAAGAGTGGGAAAAAATTTGGAGTATTGGCTCACCAGACCCTTATCTTTGGCTGAAAAATTCCAAATTTGTTCCAAAGTTCTTGCAAACACACACGTTTATTATTCATCGTGTTGGGTTCCTTCTAAAGTTTCCATTCAGAAGCTATAAAAGTTACTCAAAGCCTTTCTATGGGCTAATGCTTTTATAGGAAAAGGATTTCATCGAGTGGCCTGGGAGATATATTGCCTTCCCTGCACCTCTGGAGGACTTAGCCTTATTGAAATTTAACTTCAAGGGTAGGCACTTTGCAAAAAATGGATAATCAAAATCATTACTAGCCAAGAATCTTGGAAAGTTCTCATATGTCACAATATTGCTAAAGGTTCTCCTTATGGCTGCCCTACATGGAAAGGATTGAGGTTTTTCAATCTACGCATCACCCCCGTTCTTGTCAAAATTGTCGGTAATTTTGTGCTTAAGCACATTTGGAAAGCTTGGGAATGCATTAAGACCTAGATTTTATGGAAAGGGAATGGATTTCAGAATGGGCTCTCTGTTAATCATCGATCTCTCTAGTGGTCACCTATTTTTCAAGCACAAGATAAGTGCTTAGCAGAAGTCTTGGGAATCTCCATGCTCAAATTATTCAAACACGGAATTCACACCATCAAGGAATTATTTTATTAAAATGTGAAATCATGGTTCTCTTGGCCGACATTTAAAACCCATTTTTGGCTCTCTAACTAGGACCAAGATACTTATACTACAATGATTGGCTCAGTTCCTGACCACATGTTACACAATATTGTTGTGCATTCCTCTTGCCAATGGTGGATGGATTGGAAATGGCATATGGACACCCCATTTTGTAATTACAAAGCTAGGAAAGGCTACCATTAGCTTTCACCTCATTTTCCCATGGTGGATAAACTCAACCTGCGATGGGGGATTCACTCAACTCCGACTACCTGGAGTAGGTGATTTTCCATTGTGTGGACTCTTTCTGTGGAGCCCAAAATTTCCCACTTCCTCTGGTGTATTTTGCACCAAGGTATTCTTATCAAGGCTTGTATTGTTCAATTTGGGATCCCAACTCTCAAGTGCCCATTTTGTAGTCACCTAGAAACTATCTTGCATATCTTATGGTTTTGTCCCAAATCTCAAATTGCCTAGAATTGGATTTATTCATTTTTATTTCCTTCAAGGCCACATTACTTTACTTGAAAACATATCCTTTTAGGAGATAATCCTAAGCTTCTTCCTATGTTTACCCAGATTTGGAAAGAAAGAAATACTTTTTTATTTACTAATTCTATAATTGATCAATCTTTCTTAGTTTATAACAAGTCTATGGTGATCTCTAATGTGCTTCTACATATTCAAATCTAGGCCAACAAGGTGGCGCTGGAGGTGGACCACCTCCAAACCCCACTATAACACTGGGGGGAAGCCCCATGTAGTTTTTATGATGTGCCTCCGTTTCCTAGTAGGTGCTCCCCACACCTTTGGCCCATGGTGGGTGACACAACTACTCACAACGACATGCATTCAATTGTGCTTGCAGCTCCCCAGGCTGTTTGCACCAACAAAGATACTCACCATATCATCGGTGTGGCCAAGGCTCACCACCTCATCACTGTAGGATTCCTTCACTAGCCTTGTAAGAGAGCTAGGGATCACCTCCTTGCCACCATGTATGGGGATATCCTCTTGCCACCGTGCCTCATACTGCAGATGGTTGGAATCCAGACCTGCCACTGCCATCTTCTAACAAGGTCCCTTGCCTCAGCCTCATATTTCCTACTTGCGAGGAGGTGAACCAGGAGGAAGAATTTTCTATTGGCTAGGAAATCCCAGATGATGGCAAAGACTTACTTGGCTCAGCTAAATGATCATGATTTTCCCACTTTAGGCATGTTTGTTGCTGCTGTGTGATTTGGTTATTTGTTTGTTTTTAGGTGATGCTTACTTTTTGTAATCTCCTAGGCTCAGCCTAATTTTTCTTCCTTCTTGCTTTGTTTGTGTCTTTGGGGTGTGCTCTCATACTGCCCACTTTTTTGTTGAAATTTATCTTATATCATATTGAATTAATATAATATAAGATCCTTTTCATAAAAAAAAATATATTTATCATTCCATTGATCCAATTACCAAATAGACAATGGTGTTATTTTTACAAATAGCTAACTAAAAGGACTCCTATTTAATAGGATATCAAGTTATCTCTACAAACTAATGTATCTTTAAAATATATGTGATTTTCTACATCACAAAAATAAAATATCCTATGGGATTATATTCCTCCTTATACATACTAAAGTATATTCTATGTGAATATATTACTCACTTACATATTTATTTAACTAGGATAATTAACTAAAGAAATTATTTATTGAAATAAAGCTTAGGTGGGTATCCAAAGATAATGAGTAGGTGATTGCAGTATATGTGCACTTATGAGGAGGTTCCCAAGGTATTACCATTCAAATTGATATCTAATTGTGATAATAATTTAGGTCATAAAATAGGTAGTAATATCTAGCCTAAATAGATTAAATATGTGTATCTAATGGTTTATATTATGTTGTATCCTCTTATGTATCAAAATGATAAAGTAGAAATGTAAGGTAGTGTTAATAACAGAATACTTGTTAGAGATCACAAGAAGTCTGTGTGGGAGAGAAGGCCAGGATCAAGGGCACAGAGGAATAGGAAGAACCCGTGAACGGAGGGCAAGTTTAGCTTTTGGGACTTAGCTGATTTTAAGCACGAAGACCAATTTTTAGAAGATGGCATTGTTGATGGCGAATCACAGCACCCATGAGTGTCTGCAACTCGATGGGTTGAGACTCTCAGTGTGATTTCATAACATGGAGCTTTTCCCAAGTGTGGGACCTTGCGAAATCGAAAAAGCTCTCCGGATGAAGGCCGGTTCCTATTCCTCTGTTCAGATGCACATGCAAAAAATTCAGAGGGTTTACCCAAAAACCTAAACTAACTTTCCAAGGATACATGGGTAAGAAGATGCAAAAAATAAAACCTAAACTAACAAAGGTGATGCACTGAGGAATGAAGAACACCTGTCTTGCCAATAAACACAAATCATCAAAATGCAATGCAAGATCATGCACAGATAACAAAATTTGCAGTGAAAAATCAAGAGGATGCAAAAATGAACATAGAGAGGGTTGAGAATCATCCACAGACATGCATTATTTTCTCCAAATATTTGATACAATACACTAAAAAATGCCAAGAGGAAAAGTTGCATTACAGTTTTAGATGGGAGGTTTGAACTCCACAAATTCACCTGCCAAAGAGAAGAAGGGAGGGGCAGAACAAGAATGTCCAACCTTGCAAAAGAAGCCCCTCCTTACAATTTATAGGAAGAATGAGAGAGAAAAGAGAGAGGAATTCCAAATCTACCCCAACCACCTCTAGGTTGCATTTAATTCATCTCATTATGGTGGCAGGTGAGAACCCTAGCAAACCCCAAAATGGTGAATTGTATTTTGCATTTTTGAAGAACTTGTTCTCACCTAATTAAATATATCCAGTCGTAGTTAGATAGAGGACCTTGTAAGCTTTCCAAAAAGTCCAACCTTGCATGAATCTGAGCTCCCTGTGAAAAGTTATGGCCATCTAAATATCTACGCCAGGGTTTGCTTCCTATCGGGGTGTCAGTGCTCACAATGTTGCGCCTCCTGAAGATGCGCCTCGTGAAGATGCGCCTTGACACATAAATCCTTATGTCGACATACTCTTATGTGCGCCATAGGTGCTAATAATATGGTGTCGACACTTTATGTTGTGCGCCCCCAGCCTGCGCCTTGGGCGCGAATTTTTACATGTCGACACTTTGTGTTGTGCACCCCCAGCCTGTGCCTTGGGCGCAAATTTTCGCTTGTCAACACTTTATGTTGTGTGCCCCCAGCCTGTGCCTTGGGCACAAATTTTTTGCGTGTCGACACTTTGTGTTGTGCGCCCCCAGCTTGCGCCTTGGGCGTGAATTTTCACGTGTCGACACTTTGTGTTGTGTGCCCCCAGCCTGCGCCTTGACTGTTGGTGACGCAATAAATATCGAGCTTTGAGTTTCTTTAATTTCCATATTCTCCTATTTGTCTATATTTCCCTGAGGGTAGATATATACAATAGGCATGCAGAACACACCGATGATGCAGAGACGTGCACACCACACTTTGTCTATCTTTAGAGGATCGATTCAAAGAGTTTTGCATGGAGACGAGCTAAGAATAGGATTATCACTTTAGTTAACTACAAGGGGTCTATAGATAACAAACTTACATGTGTGGCTATGCCTGTAAATGGTACGTGGCTATTAATAGCATGCATCCTATTTTTGGAATAGATAAGCGGTGAAGGGCAAGTCCCCACCCTATATATATGATGTGAAGTACATAATAAAAGATATACTGGTGTCACCCAAATTTCATCTTGAAATCTGCGACTACCCTATCTGAAATTTTTTCATACTTTAAAAATAATGGGTCATTTTGTGTTTTTATTGCATGAAAGTTCTTGTATTACGTCAAGATATTCCCAAAGAGCCATATTAGCCTTTTTCACCAAATATCCAGATGCCCAAAATTGTTATATTCTGTCGTCGGGATTTGTCTGCGAGAAATTTGTATTTAATTATTTTGAGCCCCGTATGAGGCAATTTGCGCTCTGTTTTAACCCTGTTGTGATCGAACATACCATTATTCCTATATACCAAAAGGGTTTTAACTAAAAATAAGTTTTGGACTTTATTTGTAACTTTTGGTAATTTTTTGTGTTTTTGTGTTATCCCGTTTCATTTTCTGTGAAATTTCTCTAGAACAATTCCTTTGCTGGGTAAGCCCGATTTTTGGCCTGGAGCATTTGGAAAACATATACGCACGTTATGCCCGGAGGAAGTCACCATCGGAGGTCTGGATCACTGGGAAAAAATGAAGTCGTGCACGGAAAAGCCACTGCGGGGTTGCACGCATTTTTGGAAAACAAAGGATTTAAGCTGTAATGGGAAAATTAGAAGCAGTAGGTAGGTGGGATTTTATTGCCTTCCTTGTAGGGCACTTTTTCCCGTGATATAAAATTCACTTAAGCTACAATGGGAAAAATAGAAGCCGCAGGCATGATGAGAATTTTGTACTTGCTTAGCAGGGTACTTTTTCCCGTGATATAAAATTCACTTAAGCTGCAGTGGGAAAGTTAGAAGCTACAGGCAGGTGGGAATTTATTGCCTTCCTTGCAGGGTAAAAATTCCCATGATAAAGTAAAAGGAAAGTGACTTAAGTGAAATCATGGAATTTTATTGCCTGCCTTGCAGGGTAAATAATCCCATTGTCAAAGTCAAATCACTTAAGTGGATCATGGGATTTCCGCGGCTGCCTTGCAGGGTAAAGAATCCCATTGTGAAAAATTCTTAAAAATAGAATTCTATTACGCAAAAAAGTGCGACCCACCTTGGGTGAATAATAATGCATTAAATAAATATTTGTTAATATTTATTCACCCAATTTTGGCACCTAGGCTTGTGGAAAAGTCAACAAAGGGAAGTAGACATAAGGAATTTAAAAATAGAATTCCAAAATTAAATAAATTTAATTTATTTAATGCAGCCCCTTTTGAGAAGGAATTAATACTTTTTAAAGTATTAAATGATTATATTAATTCCTATTTTCAGTGGCTATGGTGAAAGCACATTGTGAAGCTTAAGTGAAGTGAAGTGTGAATGATTAAATTGGATTAATTTAATTTATTAGATGGTTGTCCTTAAACATGCTATTTTTAAAGAGAAGAGCATGATTTTTAATTAATTAATTGCCTTTAATTGTTAGGGCAATTATGAATTATAGAATTGTGAGGGTTATATAAGCATGGGAAACCATATAGGTGAATTATTTAATTCACAAGTAAAGAATTGCAGCCAAGAGGAAAAGTGCGCCCCATTTGAAGAAGGATTTTGTTCAGGCAAGGTGGCAACAAGGCTAAAAGATTCCAAATTTGGCGCATGCTTTGAAGGAGGTTGATCTTTGTCTGCATAATTGTTTGCATAAGTGTTACAGGTGCTAAGGAATTTATTACAGGTGTTTTTCAAAAGAAAAGGAACTTATACCAACGTCCAATACATTGAATATTTCCTCCGAATCTGAAGGATTATCTAGATCTGTACCAATTTTGAATAATTCCAGTCAAATAAGAAGAAAAAGAATTGTTTAGACAAATATAGACAAAGCTATGGCAAAGAAAGATGAAAAAGAAAGCACAATGGAGTCATGCATCACTTCTAAATTTTGTAGATACTGGAGACACGGATCTAGGCTCGAAACCTCTTGATGAATTGATAGACAGATCCAGAGTAGGAGAAACTTCACTCATACGTGCAGATTAAAAGCAGTGGAATTATTCGAGTTACAACTTTTCCATCCATAGCCCAGTTGCCAAAGTTTGTTATGCAGGCACAGATCCATATCCAGATGCAGATGCAGACCCAGATCTCATAGTTGTAAAAGCTTCTGACACAGAGGCTTCATCCTCTTGTTTCGAATGCAGCCTGTGAAGAAGTCAGTGTGTGGAAAATTCTTTCCAAGATCCTATGCATGTGCTCTCATCTTCTAGTTGAAGCCTTCATTGAATTTTCATTCACCTTGAGTGCTTTCCAGAATTTTTAATTGCTCATATGCAATTAAAAATAAGGATGATGAGTTATCTATGGCCAACCTTGCACTGATGCATGTACAAAATAAGAACTGCAAAACCTTCAAAGATAAAAGAGAAGAAAATGCGAAGGCAAAATTCCAGCTTGCTTCCGATTCCAACTGCTTGCAATTCTAGCTTGTTTCTAGATCCAGCTGCTTCTAGATCTAGTTTGAATCAGCTGCATGTAGACATGAAAAAGGAATAATACTGCAGCTTTCCTCTTCCTTCTTCTTTCCTCCGACAAAGTAATTGAGTGATCAATTAAATTATACAACTTAAGTGATTGGTTTCAAAAGCCATTACTTGAAGAAGTCAATTACTTGGAGATAGGTGGTAGGCATGCAAAATAGAAGGTTCTATTTTCGGTTGCAAATCATAAATGTCATGTAAAGAGGAATTCCAAGAGGGAGATTTCTAGTTGTTTCTTTTCCAACTTCAACGAGGAAATACAATTGGTCACACAGGTTGACAATCTCATTATTGAATCGACAACTTCAGAATTTGAAGGGGACATGCTATACACAAATCACAATCACTCCAATACTACATGACCAGACTTGGTTTCTTCCCTTGCTACAAACTCACAGTCTTTTCTCTTCTCTATTCATTCTGGATGCTAGCATCTTCACTGTCTTTTGACCCTCATATTTATAGGCGTAAGAGGAACCATTCGGAAGCTGAAACAATTCACCTTCCTTGTCAGATAACTGCCAGCTCGTGACTCTTCATCTTCCATCAGTTATGGTGATCCAATTGTCAGGGTCATGACAATTTCCCCAATTCGTGGTGACACGTTGCACTGTTAGGTGAGTGCGGATCCAAACTGACACTTAGCATGATGGATACACCACCTCGCAGGAGTACGTAGATGAATCAATGCACTGTGCTCTAGAGTTCTCAACCAAGTGACTGCATAGGTCCCACAAGACATCGCACAGTGCGCAGGACACGTCTTGCTACGCAAGGCCTCATGTTGTGCACGATTCCAAACCCATGTGCACATAACACACAAAACTTTCAAAAAAATATTGCGCAAGACATCGCACAAGAATTTCAAAGAATAAAAAATTCACTGTGAAGAGCTTGCAGAAGTTTCCAAACCTTTTCACAAGATTGTGCCAAGATAAGTCTTTTATTCTACAACCAAAGAGCTGTGCCACATGAGGGATGCCAAACACTTCTTGCTACTAAGTATTTTTTCAGGTGATGTGAGATTGGTTGTGAACCCTGATGCTCCTGCATCAATTAAGCTCTAGTCGTGACAATGAGCTATAAGATACCTTCAAAGCACTCGTAAGCATAAAATAAAAAATGCTTCTGTTCCCCAAAAATCAAGCCATTGTCATGGACCATAGAAACATTTGGCATTTAGTAATTGACTGGTAATTGATTTCACAGGCTGGTTGTTTATATTTTTAGAATATACAAGTTAGAGGCAAACTTTAAAATGACCATGGTTTTCAAAGATGGACATTATTTATGAGATCCTCATTTTCTTAGATCTTTTCTAAGCTTTAGTCTTGACAATGAGTTATAAGGTCACTTGAGTCATTGTTCTACATAATATACAAAATGCAATTGTGCCCTGAAGTAAAATGTTTGCCATTTTATGTGGCTGAACATGTTTGTGATTGCTTCATGCATTTTGATTCTATTCAAATGTGTTTCTATAAACATTTGAAAATTTTCATTTTTGAAGAATTACAGTGATACTTAGGAGGTTCTCTGTAACAAGATATGATGATTGCATGGCTTTTGACATTTAAGATTCATTGTTTAGCTTTATTTTCTTTCTTGTGTAGGGGTTTTGTAGTGGATTTATGGTTCTTCTGTTTAGCAAAGGCACAAATTCTCATATCTTGAGATTTGATGAAGATTTTTTTTTCTTATATCTTCTTCCACCAATAATCTTCAATGCCGGGTGAGTTGGAAAGCCCTTGTGAACATAATCTCTTTCGTGTTCTGGTTTTCTTAATGATGGAGGTAGAAAATTAGGCTAATGAGTAATAGTTTGCAATATTCAGATGGCAGCAATCATTGTTTTCTTTGTCAAAGGCTTCCTGACAGTATTTTTTCATATTGTGCTTTATCTTAATAGGTTTCAAGTAAAAAAGAAACAATTTTTTTCGTAACTTCATTGCTATCATGTTATTTGGAGTGGTGGGAGTGTTTATTTCATTTGGTATTATCTCAGCTGGTAAGCTTTCCTTTCTATGATTTGTAAGTAAAGTGGCATGTATGTAATTCAAATTCCATCAGCCTTATTATAAGTAGCAGGCTAATATATCAAGTATTAAAATCACACACAACATAATTTATGATAGATAAGTTCAGCTGTAGCATGACATCATGGAATATTAGCCTGTAAGGGGAATGTTGCAGAAATATGTTCATTTGTGTCTCGTTCAATATTCTGTTCTGTTAAGGTGAAGTTTCAGTTACCATACATCAAATTGTATCTCACACGTTCTGTTAATTGTCAAACTCAAAATGTTACTCCCAATTATGTATGAATAGCTATATTGCAAGAAATGAGAAACAGAGAAATGTAACAGTAGTGGAAATGCGATGAGAAACCAGACCAGAAAAGGTTGTGCATAGGAAATGGATATTCAATACATTCATTCAAACTTACTTTATTTCATTAAATCCATAAAATCAAGTAAATTTTATTTTTACTACAATAATATAATTTATATTTAATTTTTTTTATTGTTAATAATAATATTTTTTATGTTTATTAATGAATATTTTGATATCAAATTCTTATACTTAAGTAAAGAAACAAACGCACGAGACCAGACCTGAAATGCTGTTTCAGGTCATGTCCCTGGTTCAGCGTTTATCAACGCACAATGACCATTTCTTGCTACAGGGGTGCAAAGCATGTTCTACAAAATGGGTGCGTACTTGTATGTGTAGTTTAAATTTATTAAATTTCATATGGGAAACATTATTTATCTGAAATATCAAATGGAGTTAATAGTAGTTGTAGATGTTCAGCTGTTAAAAATTGGGTGAGTTTGAGCGGCCAAGCTGCAGCGAGCCAATGAGTTGTATGTGAAATCGGCCGAGCAAATCACAAGACGATCCACAAAGAGCACCGACTGATCTATAACCAAATGGCGTGTTATAAACCCTTGAGCGTGGAAGCCAAAGCAATTTACACAGGGCCGAGCTAAGATACCCCAAGCGACCGCTCCATTCACAAGGAAATGTCGAGTTAAAAGTGAGCTATGAAAAAAGATAGGGCGAGCTACAAAAGCACTCATAACCCTAACACATGACCACACTTCAAAGGTAGGGGGGTTTTTATTTTTTAAAAAGAAATAGCTTTTTTATCAATAGATAAATATAGTTTTGCTCACTATATGAATTAAGCGCATAATGAGCATTGGTGGTTCATATAACTTTGATAAAACACTTGTAAGTAAGAGGGTAAGGGGTCGAACCCGTCCCCCCCCCACCCCAATTTTGGAAGATATTTTAGTAGCAAACACTAGATTTAGCCGTGTCTTCAAACTTGGAGCACGCTAAACCGTTTAGCTACAAATAGCTAAATTTGGAGGGAAAAACCCTAAAATTGGGTAATTTTTTTTCTCCATTTTTGCATTGAAGGTCAAATTAGACTTCTTTTGTAAACGGAAAGTGCCTTTAAAGGCCATTTTTTGTCATTTTTGCAGAAAATTGTATTTTTTGAGCTGTCTAGTGCTCTAGAGGCTGGAAGGGCTCAAAAACTTTTTTTTTCCTGCCATACAATTTTTCCCCAAAGGGGGCTAAATTTACTTTTTCAGTATATTTTTATTGTACTAATGTGACACTTAGTCGGGAAACTTGTAATCTCCTGCCAATGGTCAACAATGCTCCCAAATTTTTTTTGCCTGACTCGCAGCTCCTCCGTGGCAATAATTATGCCGCGTGGAACACAAAAAATTGCGCACAACTTGAATTTGAAGATATTTGGTTTGTTATAGATGGGTTCGTAACTAGATCTGAGGCAAATGCAACATAGGCTGCCTAACAACGTTAGTTTGACATAGCCAATCAAAAGGCGAAATTGATCATCTTGTTCGATGTGTCTGACGAAGGACTTGCAACCACACATATTGTGATGCAAAAACGGCCAAATAACGCGTGGGTTCAAAATCGAGCAGATTGTGTACTCCGGCTAAGCACAAGAATACATGTTTGAATTTGTAGAGTTAGCTACAAACACTAAAATTCAAGCCAAATGAGAAAGTAGAGGCTTTTCTAAGGTGAGTTACAAGAGCTGCAGGAATGGATACCTTCTTCCTAGCTTTGGGAGATAGATATTCACCGTTACCATGCTACTTGTTCCTATGGGAAACATTTGAGAGCACTACCTCCCTGAACTACAGAAGTAGGTTAAAACCTGTGATGTATATAAATCAAATTTTTTTTTGTCTTTCCGAGCAAACCATCAATTTGTGAAAAGTTGTGTTTGTTTACATGACCTCGTGCAGCAAGAAGAGTAAGACATGTTTAACTAAAGATGAAGAAGAATAGGCATCTTGTCCCTTCTCATTATGAAAGGGAAGAAGATGTCCACATACGGAGCCAATTTGGTGTCACCCAGATTTCATCCTGAAATCTGTGACTACCCTATCCGAAATTTTTTTTCGTACTTTAAAATAATGGGTCGTTTTGTGTTTTTATTGCCTGAAAGTTCTTGTTTTGTGTTAGGATATTCCCAAAGAGCCATATTAGCCACTTTCACCAAATACCTAGATGCCCAAAATTGTTATATTCTGTCGTCGGGATTTGTCTACGGGAAATTTGTATTTAATTATTTTCAGCCCCGCTTGAGGAAATTTGTGCTCCGATTTAACCCTGTTGTGATTGAACATATCATTATTCCTATATATCAGAAGGTTTTTAACTAGGAATGAGTTCTGCACTTTATTTGTGATTTTTGGTAGCTTTTTGTGTTTTTGTGTTTTTGTGTTTTCTTGTTTTGTTTTCTATGAAATTTCTCTAGATCAATTCCTTTGCCGGTTTGGCCTGATTCTTGGTCTGAAGTAACTGGGGATCACATACGCACGTTGTGCCAGAAGGAAGTCGCCATTGGAGGTCTGGTTCACTGGGAAAAAGCGAATTCATGCACAAAAAAGCCCCTGTGGGGTTGCACGCATTTTGGAAAACAAAGGATTTAAGCTGCAATGGGAAAATTAGAAGCAGCAGGTAGGTGGGATTTTATTGCCTACCTTGCAGGGCACTTTTTCCCATGATATAAAATTCACTTAAGCTGCAATGGGAAAAATAGAAGCTGCAGGCATGATGGGAATTTTGTACCTACTTAGCAGGGTACTTTTTCCTATGATATAAAATTCACTTAAGCTACAGTGGGAAAGTTAGAGGCTAGAGGCAGGTGGGAATTTATTGCCTGCCTTGCAGGGTAAAAATTCCCATGATAAAGTAAAAGGAAAGTGACTTAAGTGAAATCATGGGATTTTATTGCCTGCCTTGCAGGGTAAATAATCCCATTGTCAAAGTCAAATCACTTAAGTGGATCATGGGATTTCCGGGGCTGCCTTGCAGGGTAAAGAATCCCATTGTGAAAAATTCTTAAAAATAGAATTCTATTATGCAAAAAAGTGCGACCCACCTTGGGTGAATAATAATGCATTAAATAAATATTTGTTAATATTTATTCACCCAATTTTGGCACCTAGGCTTGTGGAAAAGTCAACAAAGGGAAGTAGACATATGGAATTTAAAAATAGAATTCCAAAATTAAATAAATTTAATTTATTTAATGCAGCCCCTTTTGAGAAGGAATTAATACTTTTTAAAGTATTAAATGATTATATTAATTCCTATTTTCAGTGGCTATGGTGAAAGCACACTGTGAAGCTTAAGTGAAGTGAAGTGTGAATGATTAAATTGGATTAATTTAATTTATTGGATGGTTGTCCTTAAACATGCTATTTGTAAAGAGAAGAGCATGAGTTTTAATTAATTAATTGCCTTTAATTGTTAGGGCAATTATGAATTATAGAATTGTGAGGGTTATATAAGCATGGGAAACCATATAGGTGAATTATTTAATTCACAAGTAAAGAATTGCAGCCAAGAGGAAAAGTGCGCCCCATTTGAAGAAGGATTTTGTTCAGGCAAGGTGGCAACAAGGCTAAAAGATTCCAAATTTGGCGCATGCTTTGAAGGAGGTTGATCTTTGTCTGCATAATTGTTTGCATAAGTGTTACAGGTGCTAAGGAATTTATTACAGGTGTTTTTCAAAAGAAAAGGAACTTATACCAACGTCCAATACATTGAATATTTCCTCCGAATCTGAAGGATTATCTAGATCTGTACCAATTTTGAATAATTCCAGTCAAATAAGAAGAAAAAGAATTATTTAGACAAAGATAGACAAAGCTATGGCGAAGAAAGATGAAAAAGAAAGCACAACGGAGTCATGCATCACTTCTAAATTTTGCAGATAATGGAGACACGGATCTAGGCTCGAAACCTCTTGCTGAATTGATAGACAGATCCAGAGTAGGAGAAACTTCACTCATGCGTGTAGATTAAAAGCAGTGGAATTATTCGAGTTGCAGCTTTTCCATCCATAGCCCAGTTGCCAAAGTTTGTTATACAGGTGCAGATCCATATCCAGATGCAGATGTAGATGCAGATCTAGATCTCATAGTTGCAAAATCTTCCGACACAGAGGCTTCATCCTCTTTTTTCGAATGCAGCCCTAAAGAATTCAGTGCGTGGAAAATTCCTTCCAAGATCCTGTGCATGTGCTCTAATCTTCCAGTTGAATCCTTCATTGAATTTTCATTCACCCTGAGTGCTTTTCAAAATTTTTAATTGCTCATATGAAATTAAAAATAAGGATGATGAGTTATCTATGGCCAACCTTGCACTGATGCATGTACAAAAGAAGAACTACAAAACCTTCAAGGATAAAAGAGAAGAAAATGCGAAGGAAAAATTCCAGCTTGCTTCCAATTCCAACTGCTTGCAATTCTAGCTTGTTTCCAGATCCAGTTGCTTCCAGATCTAGTTTGAATCAGCTACATGTAGACATGAAAAGGACTAAGATTGCAGCTTTCCTCTTCCTTCTTCTTTCCTCCGACAAAGTAATTGAGCGATCAATTAAATTATAAAACTTTAGTGATTGGTTTAAAAAGCCATTAATTAAAGAAGTCAATTACTTGGAGATAGGTGGTAGGCGTGCAAAATAGAAGGTTCTATTTTCAGTTGTAAATCATACATGTCATGCAAAGAGGAATTCCAGGAGGGATATTATCAGTTGTTTCTTTTCCAACTTCCACATGTGTCAGTTCAACTAAAGCTTCCAACTTGTAATTGCCCCTCTACATTCTATAAGTAGAGGAAGAACCTTCGGGTAAAGGATCATAATTTGTAAGCAGCAATCTTGTGTTCTAGACTTTGTGTTGAACCCCTGAGAGTAACTTGGAGCAAAGGAATACAAAGGAGCAGGTTTCTGGAGAACTTTATGTCAGGGTGTACTTTGTTTCTTGCTTTTAATCTTAGATCTCTTAATAAAATTTGTGTTATTTTAGATCTGGATCTAGAGCTTCCTTTGTTTATAATTCTGAGTGTTCATATCTATTAAGTTTCTTCTATGTGCATGCAATTAGCTCTGCTATCTACTAATCGAGATGCACATCTTCCCCATTTCTTCTCTGTATTTCCTTTATTTCCTTCTTCTATAAAATACTTCCTTTCTTGAACAGCTGCTTACTTGCTACAGAAATTCTTAGTTATGGTTCATGAACTAAGTGGTTAAAGTAAAACTCCTAATAGATAATAACACATTTTTATTGACAAATCTGACACGGGAGCCTCACCGGTTGAATGAGGGAGATTTATCTCATGGCTGCCTAGGTTTGATGCTATGAAGAAAATCTAGCCAACATATACACACACAAAGATGGATGTATGAAGGTATAGAGATATATGCATATGACTGAATTGCTATATCAGATCCATGCACACATTGGTATAGATTGACATTATTGTAAGGAGATTTTGTGTTTATTAATAGATGAAATATATTGGCTGAATCTAAGTGTCATTCTTGTGTGTAATTGAGTAGTGCATGTTATTGATTCAATCATGATTACTGTTTAAAGCTTATTCTTGTATAGATCTGAATGTAGCATGCATTGTAGAATGATGGATTAGTTATGGATCTATACATTTATTCTTTCATCACACTAACATCCTGATACAATAACCCGAAAGAGGGACCTGGTACCTTTGTGCGCTTTGGGTGAGTGCTCAGTCTAGGCTGAGTGAGGTGCCAGCGTGTCTAGGGATTTATCTGGTAAATTCTAGGCTACATCAGGTAGCATAAAAAAATTGAATGGTATGTAGAACTAGGATATAAATTTGTGTAATAAAGTTGGATAGTACTAGTTGGGAAAATGTATCATTCAAACTAATATTACTTATTATAGTTGGTAATGAGGTACTAGTTATGCAAAGGATTGACCAAACTAATATGTAAGGTGTTAGATAAGAAAATGAATCAACTAAACTAACACACATGTAAGGATAATATAGGATGTAAAGTGATATTTAGGATATTAGGTCTCGACCAAACTAGCATGCTTATAAATATAGGATGGAAGGTGCTAGTTGAGCTCAACCAAACTAGTGGGCCCAGGATAAAAGGTAAAATAAGAGGATTAATCACAGTAGCATTATATATACATATGTGTGTGTGTGTGTGTGTGTGTGTGTGTGTGTGTGAGAGAGAGAGAGAGAGAGAGAGAGAGAGAGAGAGAGAGAGTAACCAAAATATTTAAATATGTAGAGAAAATGATGCATGAAATTGAAGGTAAAGCATAGTGTTTATTAAGGAATTGAACATTTGTTGGTTTCTTGAAAATATGACCTTTAATATTTTGTATTAGATAAGTTCCTAATCGTATAATATCCTTAGCTAGATATGGACCCCACTAATTTTTGGTGTATTTTTCATCTTTATCATGGGCGTGATCCAAATTTGGGATGAGCTATTTGATTTTTAACTTTTGATGTTTTACATGTTTTTTTTGTTATTTAGAAATATGATTTTTATATTGATGATTATGTTGGAGTGTGTTAGCACATTTTTCACCCAATAAATCAAGAGTGTGAATATGGGATTCATGAATTTCCTCATCTTAGATGATCTTGTGAAGATAAAGGTGAAGGAAAGGTAAATCAAATTATATTGGCAAGACAACTAGAGAAGGTAGTTTTACTAATAGTAGTATAAATTCTAGTGTGGCATGCCCAAAGTGTGTGGTACAAATTAAGGTTTTAATTAGTGCATGATTCCTAAATGTTCTTCAAAATGATTTTATTGATAATATTATTGGTATATTATGCTTGGTAATTACATTGGGAATGATATGGATTTGAGAATTTGTTCTTAATTTTAAACTTAGAACATATTTGCTTAATATATTTACACATTAAATTCTTATGATTGTTATGTTGGTTGTCAAAATTGCACCCATGTCTCAGATCTAATAGAACCGAGTTATTTGAGACAACAATGGAACCGTCTCCAAGTTGTGGGACCTTGCGCACTTGAGATGGATCTTTGGAGAAGGCCGGTTCCTCTACCTATTTCTACTACTATTGCTACTCGTAATGCTGGAAGGGAAATTTAAGCTAAAATACCAAGGGACTAGGGATATAAGGATAATAGAATGGAAAACTAAAAAAAAAGGGAGGTGACAACAATAGAAAAGTGAGATGAACACTATATGTTATGAGTGAAAATGAAGGATAAAGTAGGAGGGAAGGCTAAGCATGCGTAACAAAAAATAGAATCCATTTACACCATCAATTTCGTGAAACACATCCACAAAATAGAGCCGCAAGGAACTTAAGGTGACACAACAAGCATACAATGTAAAAGAGAGGCAAGGAAGAAGAATATAACACGTTAAGATAGAGAATAGTCACAAAACAATGATACTATTATTTCCAGGTATGCACAGTCGGTTACAATGGATTTTGAAGGCCGATATTCACATGTGCGAACCAAATCTAGAGATATGTAACTTAGAATGCAGAGATAAATAATCCTTAGCAAACACTAAAGGATGAAAAATTTATTACCCTTCATAATGAGAAAATCTCTTATATTTAAAGATAAAGCGAAGAGAGGAGAAGACGACAAGGAAGGAATTATGACTTAAAAAGCTCAACCACCAGCCATCAATGTGTGTAAATCCACCTATAATCTATCAAGTGTGGTTCACCATGTCTGTTTGGCATGTTGGAGAAGGAAGGAAGGAATATCAGATCAAATTTAGGAGGTTGAAGCTATTGGATCACATATTAATGGCTTAAAAGAAATTTTCCAGCTCGTCACCTACCAAATCCTACTGAAATTTGAATTTAAATGGCCTAGCATGTAGCCCATGTTAGAAGATTTTTGAAAAATCTAGGCGCACAATGATCTAAGAACTGGAGTAGAAGTTATGCATGTTAGAAGATCCACAGTGTGAACTGGGCACGAAAGACATATGGCACACACTGATTGAATAAAGGATTGGCCAACTGTACATCAGTTTTATCGTTTCTACCATGTGTCACCCAGAGGTTTTCCTTTAGGATTGGGTGCCCTATTGTGATGTTGATTGGTTGCGTGCAACACACTCAAGGGATGACACATACCACATGGCATAGAAGATCATAGAAGAAAGGCGCAAAGGTAGGCATACAAAAAAACAAGGTGCTAAGGGAAAACAGAAGGAAGGCACATGCCAAAGTAACACACGCAGGAGGAAATGGGAGAAATGCCCAAGGAAGGAACGTATGGTCAAGGCACAACTATTACAAAGTAATTTGTGAGTGGCACACGACATAGCGAGGGACTTAACTGGATTGGGCAACAAATCTAGGGTGCACACACAAGATGTATGTATTACAAGGAAGAAGTATAATGCACAGAGGGTACATGCGAGGGAATGGAACAAAGAGGAAAGGGAAAATGGAAGGAATGAAGGGAAGGAGCATGCAAGGGTGTGTGGGGAATCTATAACTAATGAGAATGTTCCAAAGGAGAAAATTGGGTGCGCACAACCTATAACATAAAACCATAGAGCTAGAATGTAAATACAAGTTGTCTAAATAACTAGGGGATTTATTTGGATAACAGTTTTGGTGACTTTCGGGACCATCTTCCTGCTAGATGAAGGGGATCAGTAGCCTAGAGAATTAATTGGGATTGGAGTCTGCTATGTGATCATGAAATTATGATCTAGAACCTTTGAAGAATGTGCTATGCACCTAGGGAAAGGATGTTATGATGTATATGTATTGATGGAGATGCCGACATATGGCACACATCCCCTTATCTTATTATATCATTCATTTATGATTTATTACACTTAAGAGGTCGGCCTTTGTATTGGCCATAGGTTATAATGGTATATATAGGGATTAGAAGGTTATAATTAATGATCATATTGAGTATTGGAGTGTTAGTGTGTGGTTTGGAGGTTACCCCCTCGAAGTGGTATTGGAGGTTGCCCCCTCGAAGTGGAAAAGCTATTATATGAGCATATTGTCATAATTTATCTATATTTTGGTGTTCTCTCATGTTATTTTGCTGTATATGTTCTGATTTATACAAGTAATATCCTTACAAGTGGTATCAGAGCAGCGATTTCGGCCAAAATTAGGGAAAAAACCCTAATGTTTTGTTTCAAGTATATCTTTAATATGGTATCAAATTTTTTCCCAATTTTTTCATAATAATTTGGAAACACTCTAAGTCAAAATATATGAAAAATTCAGCTCCATTTGATCTTTTTTACGGATGTTATTGGTGTTTTATGTTTTTTTATAAATTCACTTTTCAGGAAGCAAATTGTGGTAATTTTTTAGTAAAATTTATATTTTTGGAAAGATCTTGAAATATAAGTTAGGGTTTGTTCTTTGTTTTTTATCCATCTGCCAAAATATTTTCAGAATTCCTAAACCCTAATCATGATCACAGGGATAATTTTTTTTTATGGAAATGGTGAGATGGATGCTAAAGAATGGTGGACAAAATTTAAGAATATATATTTCTAATATTTCATGACAAGGAATAGGTTTTCAAATTATCTTGGTGGTCCTGCATGGATTTGGTTTTTTGAGATTAAAAATGACAGGAAGGATTGGTCTTGGGAGGAAATGGAACAACTTTTTATGGATAGATGGGACCGCAAAGTGGAAGAAGAGTCAAAGGAATATGATGGGGAAGAATATATTGAAGAATCAAGAGAGAAATAAGATGAAGAGGAAGGTGAAGAAGATTCAAGGGAAGATGATGGTGCAACATATATTGAAGAGTCAAATGCAGAAGAAGTTGAAGAATAATATGAAGAAGAGGAAGAAAAACAAGATATTGTATTATAGCTCCCAAGAAGGAAGATACCATATTTCAGTTTCATGAATGAATTCAAAGGAATAAGATAATTGTTTCCATAAACCCTAACAGCAAGTTTAACTTCATCAGCAAGGATATGGCTCAACATCTACATATTCAAGAAAGTAATATCAAATAAGCTCAAGTGAATGGTAAGAAAATTCAAGTTTTTGAAGATTTAAAACTTACTATGGACAAATATACTTTACATTCAGATTTGTTTTCCTTATATCTGGATGGTTTGGATATTTTTCTTAGGTATCCTTGGTTAGAGACATTGGGGACAATTAATATTAATATGAAAAATAAGTTTATGAATATTCGGTACAAAAAGAAGAAGGTCACTTTAGAGGATATCAGGCTTAATGGAAATCAAATAAAAGTCAATATAGACCATGAGGATGATTTATAATATGGAGAAGAAGGGAATAAGGATGATTCAAAATAGGAACATGAAGAAAAAGAAGGAAATGATGATTCATCTACTCAAGAGAAAAAGAAAATATCAAATGCAAAGGTGGAAGAAGAAAAGAAAGTTTAGAAACATGTTGATAAGATTGAGGATACTACAACTGTTGCATATGGAAATCCACATGAACATGAGAGAAAAAAATCATGGAGATATCCCAGGGCACATAATATTTCCAACAAATATAGATATACAGGTAATTGGAGGAATAATCACTTTATTTATATAGGGGATCAATGGAGAAACAATTATGAAGCATGGAATCCTTATTATGGTTATCCTTATTATGGTTATACATGGAATCCTTATTATGGTTATGCATTGAATCCTTATGTTGGTTATGCATGGAATCCAAGGATGATAAACTATGGTCACGAATGGAATCAGAGTAGCATAATGGAATATGGATATTAGTTCAGATATGTATCATCTACCAAGATTGCATATGGATGGATGATCGATCATGGCACAAAGTGTGCAAAAATTTACAACACACTCATTACATGGTTTCTTCTTATGTTTCGGGGATGAAAAATTTCAAGGAGGGAAGGAATACTATGCACCTAGGGAAAGGATGTTATGATGTATATGTATTGATGGAGATTCCGACATGTGGCACACATCCCCTTATCTTATTATATCATTCATTTATGATTTATTATGCTTAGGAGGTCAGCCTCAGTATTGGCCATAGGTTAGAATGGTTTATATAGGGATTAGAAGGTTATAGTTAATTATCATATTGAGTATTGGAGTGTTAGTGTGTGTTTTGGAGGTTACTCCCTCGAAGTGTATTAGAGGTTGCCCCCTCGAAGTGGCAAAGCTATTATATGAGCATATTGTCATAATTTATCTATATTTTGGTGTTCTCTCATGTTATTCTGTTGTATATGTTCTGATGTATACAAGTAATATCCTTACAGAATGGACCCTAAAGTCACTTATTGAATTATTTATAAACTATTTCCTAAAGCCTACAATGTTATTAAAATTTCCAAAACAATACTGACAT
Source organism: Taxus chinensis (assembly GCA_019776745.2). Taxonomy (NCBI): domain Eukaryota; kingdom Viridiplantae; phylum Streptophyta; class Pinopsida; order Cupressales; family Taxaceae; genus Taxus; species Taxus chinensis. The sequence continues at coordinate 226,332,601 of CM034154.1, forward strand.
CCTGGAAGCAAAATACGAGTGCTCGCATAAGGCACGCAAGAAGAAAGACCTATATACAAACAAAACAATGTGCGCATAACACACTTGGAGGAATTGAAACTACTCTAATATATATACAATATGATGCAAAAAACTCAGTGGAAGGGTTTGAGATAGATCCCATTCACTGGTATTTGTAGCATGTCTTCATAAAGATGAGTTAACTCGAAGGAGTTAGCCTAGTTACATGAACCGATGATATAAAAACCACTCCAAAGTGCATCAAACTTTGAATGACACCCTGGTTTAGCTCTGTCATCATCCTACTTTAAGACCAAGTCCCCAAATTTGAATGCTTCAAGCCTAGCCTTTTTGTCAAACCACTTATTTGTTGCTTGTTGATGTTGTTTTAGCTTGATCATGATAGCATTCCTTGATTCTTCAAGTTCAACCAACTCTGCTATTCTAATTTCTCTTTGGTCCATGCCTTCTAATTCCAGCTACTGAATGAGTGCCAATGAATTCAACTCAAGTATTAAAGGAAGTGTAGCCTCCTTGCCATAGATGAGGTTGTAAGGAAAATTTCCAATTTCTTTCTTTGTTGTGATCTTGTCTTCCCTAAGCGTGCATGATACCTTTGTATGCCAATGTATTTGGTTGATATTCATTATACAATTCATGATTCCGATTAGGCTCTTGTATGTTGATTCTACTAGACCATTGCCCTAAGGGTGGTAGCTGGAAGAATTATTCAAATATATTCCTAGGCTTAACACCCAATCAGTGATTTTGGTACTAAATAAGGCCTTTACATTATCAGAGATAATGGTTTGAGGAATGCTAAACCTTGTTATAATTCCCTTGAGAAATTCCAAAATGACCGAATCGGTTGATTCCTTGAGTGCAATAGCCTCTGTCCATCTAGTGAAGTAATTTGTAACTATTAACACCCACTTATGGCCAGTGCTTGAAGGAGGATTGATCATGCCTATGAAGTCAAGACCCCATTGCATAAAGGGCTGATCTGTTTGGATTGGTCAGAGGGGAAACACTTCCAATATTTTATTACCTACAAAGAAAACACATTCTTTACATTTCATGACCCACTTGTGCACGTCCATGAATGGGGTAGGCCAAAAGAGTCATGCTATTATGATATTCATTGATGTAGTCTTAGCAGATAAGTGTCCACAAGAAAAACCATTGTGAAATTATGTTAACACTTTTTTAGTTTTCGTGTCATTGCTACATTAATAACATGCTATCAAGATTTTTCTTGAAGAGAAGATCATTAATAAAAACATAAGGAATAGATTGCAGTCTCAAATTTATTCTCTTTGCCTTATTCAGACCACGAGGGTATGTTCCCTTAGAAAGGAATGTGATCATATCCTTCATCCAGTCACACACACTAGGATCTGCATTCTGTATAAGTTCTATGCGCATGAGATATTCATCCAAAAATAATGAAGCCTTGGGTTCATAAAGTGCATCCTCATTAAGTTGCTTGTAGAGTGCACTGCCTCTAACCAACTTTGTGGCTTTGATAGTCACATCATACTCCATAATTTTGGTCACCCATCGCACTCTCTTCTTTCTGGTTTTTTCTCCCATGATGAATTTTCTAACACTTGTGTGTGAAACTAACACCTTGATGTGGTTTGTGAAGAACATAATTTTGAACTTATTAAGTGTGCACATGATGGCATAGACCTATTTTTCCATGTGTATGTATTTCAATTCATACTCCTTGAGTGTTTGACTAAAGAAAGCAACTGGTTTCTCCAGTCCTTGTTCATTTTCCTGTGTCAGGACAATAGTAACACTTGCTTCAACTCCATAAGCATAAAGGATGAAATCCTTTGAGTAATCCAAGTTGATGAGTGTTGGCATGCAAAAAATCTCTTACTTGATACTATTGAAGCTTTCCTTTCCTTATGTTGTCTACCTAAAATTTATGTCTTCTTCAACATGAGGGTGATTGGCCTTACCAGTCCTAAAAAATTAGGAATGAATCTCCCAACAAAGTTGATTTTGTTGAGTAAGGATTACAAGGATTTCTTATGTACCAACAAGGAGAGAGCCAAGATGGCTGAAACATGCTCAAGATCAATTACGATTCCATCCTTTGAAACCATGTGGCCCAGAAGCTTGCCCCATGTCATAGTAAAATTGTACTTTTTGGGGTTAAGAGGCACCATAAATTTTCTGCATCTCTAAAATACTTTCTCTAGATGTGTCATGTCATTTACATCCTGCTTTGAGAAGAATGTAATTTCATCAAGGTAAACCAATATGAATTTGTTAATATATCCTTTGAAGGCAATATACATGGCATGCTAGAATGTCACACCTTTGTTTGACTATCCAAAGGGAATAATTTAATAAGTATATGTTCCCCACTTGGTTGTAAATGTCATTTTGAATTGATCCTCTTCCTTGAACAAGATCTGATTGAAGCCAAAACACCCATCTATCATTGAGAACTTCTATGCGTTAGCCATAGTCTGCAAAATCTGCTCTGTAGAAGGCAAAGCATAATGATCCTTCAAGGATGCCTTATTCAAATCTCTGAAATTGACGTAGAGTCTGATCTCACCTTTCTTTTTTCTTACTGGAACAAAATTCGCAACCCAAGTAGAGTATTTTATGGGAAAAATGATTTTTTCCTCAACGAATTTGGATAACTCTTTCCTCATGAGGGGATATATCTTTGGATTACCTGGCTACTACTTTTATCTGATGGGCTTGATACCAGGATCAAGGTCAATAGAGTGTTGAGAAAAACTTGGATCAAATTCCCATGAAAATATATCACTGTATTTCTTGTACAAAGATATGAAGGTCAAATTTTCTTCATACGCACAAGCTTTACTGAGCAACAACTTTCCGTGCACAATAACGACTAGACTAAAATCTTCTTATGTCACATGCATATATTTTTCTTCACCCTTGAAATCATCATCAGGGATAAATATTTTCTCTTAGGTGACCATCCCTTTAGGAAAATTGTTTGTCTTCATCTGTATAACTTGGTCACCGAAACTATCATGCAAGTCATCTGACATATTTGATGAGAATTCAGCTTCATTCTATATAAATTGGACTATATTTGCGTCACTGTAAAACACTTGCTAGCTGGTGTTGTTTTCTAGAATAGATGGCCTAATCACCATCTTGATGTGTTGTGTGTTTTCCTTGACAAAGTCCTCAGCAGGGAAGAACTGTGAATTGAGCAAAACCATGTTATCAACTTATTTTTATTCTTGCGTGACACCACCTGTAGATTCAGACCAACAAAACTCTCAAAGAGGTCCCAAAATATGTGTTTATAAGGTTTGAGAAGCTTATTCTTTATCGTACACTTTTTTGTGACCTGATGGATAACCAGTTCTATATCCCCAAAGATCTACAACACCTTGATCTTTTTCTTCTCAACAATCATGAGTCCATGCACTAGCATCTCATCCTCTGCCACATTGTTAGAACATGTGAACCACAACCTATGCATGAAGAATAATTTATCATTCTTAGGATAAATGAGAACAAAACCTACTCCTGCACCATTTATTCTTCTGGATCCATCAAAGTATAACTTCCATAAACCAAAATCTTCTTCATTCTACTTGAACATGCGTGGCAACAAAAATTCTTATTCAAGGATGCAATATGTCCCAAGCCTTGTTTCATAAGATTCCAGCTCCTCAGCATATGGATCAAATGTATGGTGCCTTTCCACCCATTCATCCACTACTAGATTAGGTATAGGAGGTGGAACAAGATGCTCTTCAGAAACCAAAAATTGCTCTTCTTGGATTAAACAATTGACTTGGAGGGGAGATGGTTCATATGACTCTATATGATAGGAAAATATTGGCTCAACTTGTATGGTAAACTAGGTACCATACCTTTTCTTGAGTAACATATGAGACCAGTCATAAGACAAGTAACCACCCACTTTAGTAGTGAAATATATTTACAAACATAGGGTAAATAGAGGGGGTAGGTCAATGACTGACACATCTTGAGTTATCACGAGGCTTGGACATGTGTGGAGGGTGAACTCAAGATATTTTATGACTCCTATAGTAGTGATGGTTAAACCATCAAGTTTCAGGATGACTATACATGAAACCCAAGACATCATCAATTTTCTTAGGCATGATAGAAGTACTAGCGCTTGAGTCAATCGTGCACTTATGGATAAGATGTTTTCCTCTAATCAAGAACATATAAAAGGGTGGGGTTTTAATAACCTTATTTACTCACTTCTCCTCCTCTTTGAAGATATTGATAGTAATGTGTTGTCTTTAGACAACTGGGTCAGTGCACGGAAGTTGGGCTAGATTTTCATGCAACAAGTTGCACTGAGATGGAATGTTCAAATAATCCCACATTGTGACATTTATGTTTGTCTTCTTCATCTAGTCTACAATGATGAATGGAAGACCCATTGAATTATGCATATGAGGCACAACAATTTGTTTTCTCTTCTATTTAGGTGTAACAATAGGCACCTTAATTGGTGCAGAGGCTTGACCTACCAAAGCAGGGATGTGCACTGCTTCAAAAGGAACATTGTGTGGATCCTTACATGTAAGAACTCGACAAATTTTTCTACTAGATGCCTTATTCCCTTCCTTTTACTTTTGAGGATCTAGTTGTGTTGCTAGAATAGAAACTCGCACGCCAAAATTGAGCATTCTCTTCTTGTACCTTGTATTGTCTACAACTTGATTGATCACGTAGAAGTCCTTGGTGCCAAATAATATAAAGTTAGCTTCAGGAGGAGCTTTTGAATTTTCTTGGTTTTCAGGCTTGTTTGCACTCATGGATGGTTCACAGTTAGAAGCATTCTATATCTTGTAGGCCTGCATGTGTGTAGTATTGGCACAATGATATTGACTGTGAGGCATGTTGTAAGGAAAGCACCATTCCAACTCTTACGCCATGTTATTTTGAACTAGAATAAGTTCCTGACTTGTGTTGGGTGTTAGAAGAGGTTATGTTGGAGGAACAACTTGTAAAGGAAAATGTGCGTTAGAATGGAAACTATCATTTTTTTGTTTTTGTGCGTATCTCTAGTTTCCATACTGATTCTGCCAAGGTTGATTGCTTTAGATTTTTTCTGATTAGAAATACTCCTATAGGCTTGCACATGTTACTTTTCCAACAATATGACCTTGTTGGATAATTTCCTAATAAGGGCCTTTATCTCTTCATCTTCTTTTTAGTGTGCAGGAGAGTAGGATGTAAATGTAACATGTTATGTGCTCTATACTAGAATAGGAGCAATGGAAGGTTGGGGTGCTGAAGACATTTTTGGAAACAAAGCATGAGCGGTCTAGGAGCTAAATTTCCCACTTAAATGAGACTTTTCTCTACCCTTATGGCAATGTTGTATGCAACAGGTAAGGTTCTACCTCCCATGGATTGAATCATTACTAAAATATCACTATTCAAAGCCCTTAAATAGTACAAGAAAGCATGTTGGGATGTAGGCCTTACCACTTGAGGAATTCTATCCCAGGTCTTTTGGAATCTAATGTTAAAATCAGTTATTTACTCATTGGGCACCCTCTTTGTTGTAGTCACTTATTCCACCAAAGATAGGTGATCTGACTTGTCTTCAAAGTAGTTACATATATTTGTTCCAAGCTCATCCCAGGATGCAATGCATTCTGGTCTCAAGCCATAGTACCATTGGAGTGCTTTACCTTTGAAAAAAGCTACAAGTAGCCTTGTTATATCATCATCTAGGGTTCATTTTAAGAGACCACTTGGAAATCGGAGGTGGAAAATACCTGACGAATATCCTCGAAACCGGTTTCACTGAAAGGTGAATTTTCCATGTTTTTCAGAACTGAATTTTTGCCCTCTATCTTTTTGAGGGAGAGATACTACAGACACTGATGCATAGTTGACGTGTGATAGGAAGGTTTCCTGTCATGCATCAACAAATCTTGTTGACACACAATAGGAAGGTTTCTTATCGCGTGTCAATAAAGCTTGTTGACGCACGACAAGAGGGTTTCTTGTCGCACATCAATGAAATTTTTTGACATGCAACATGAAACCTTCTTGTCGTGCATCAACAATATTTGTTGACATGTGATAGGAAACCTTACTGTCACATGTGAATGAACTTTCTGTTGTGCGTCTTAGGCTTCAAAACCCTAATTTTGTCCTATAAATACCCTGCCACCAGTCATTTTCACATTTACACTTTATGGCTCCTGAATTTTCTTGTTTATAGGAATCAAGGTTAACTGTCAGGTACAATCAAGCTTAAAGACAACTACAATGGAGACTACAAGTACAGCCCAAGCCCAAGACAAAAATCAAGAGGAAAATCCAGTCAACCCACAAGCCCTATCTAAGGGCAAGATACTCTTTAGGAACCTATTATGCCCCCACATCCAGACAGTTTTACAAATGAATTCAAAATACAAGGATTTTCTCGATGCATGTGACTTTTTTGGGCTCATTAGGATGCCCCATTTTGAAATAGACCATGACATTATGAACTACCTTCTATCCTTATACAATATAGAGGACAATCTATTTACTATTACTGTGGACGATGGTGGAATGTTTCAATTTTGTATCGACCCAACTGATATTCATCGGTTAACAGGCCTCCCATTCAAAAATTTACCCATTTTTACAATGAAGGCAACACTCATCGAAGATGATAAGAAGTACCTGGAATCGACTTTCAGTTTCCATGTTGATTGTAAGTGTAAATTGTTTTCAATTTTCATTTGGTATTCAATTTTTTATTTTGATACAATTCAAATCGATATTAATTCCAACAATTTTTTGGCATTTTTAGCTCATGTCAATAAATACAGATGTGGTGTGGATACACAAGGAATTACACACCACTTTTTTACTACCATGATTTCCTTCTTTCAAGCCAGAATATTTTTGTAGGGCCGCCAAACGGATATACCAAATTGAGATATTGCATACATTCTTGCAACTATCAGAAAGAAATTTTTTTATTGGTGCACATTTTTATCTAAAAAAATAAAAACTGACATTAAAAATGTAATGCTTTTGGAAAAACCAGTCATTCACTCCACAAACTATCTCCTTTGCCTTTATTATGAGGCTCTTCTAAATTTAAAAGACAAACCAATTCCTACTTGCACGGATGAGGCGTTGATGAATTTGTCAATTCCATTTCAAGAACAATAGGTATAAACTATAAAGTTTGTATTTCGACATTAGACTAATAATATGTTCATCTTGAATCAGATTATATAATTACTATTTGTAGAGAAGTTTTTTGGAGGCCCTTCCTCGAAAAAATACGACATCAAGAGGAAGAGGCCAATAACACGTTGAGGTGTTGGCAGATTCACAATCTGAAATGGAAGTTCACTCATCTCCGAACCGCCAACCGTTTGAATTTGTTAAACTCCAGAGAAGTAATACCTTAACATTTATTATTTACAAATTCCCATTTTGTATTTTTAATTTACCATTTAAATTTTACCATATTGAATTGACATACAATTGACTGTTGCTAACATTGCAAGGAATTTGGACTATACGCGTACTTCTCAAAGTCAACAGTCTTCACCAACTCACTCAGTTCAGTCACATGTAATTGTCTCTTCTCAACAACCACCTTAGTAATCCCAACAACAGACAGCTTAAAAACCACCAATTACTACTCCAACACGGCCAACTCAAGCATTGCGACAACCTACCCCTCAACAACAAGGTATTATTTTATTTCTTTAGTACAAGTTTTGAATAGTACTTCGTATAATTTCATAGTTTTTACATAGTTTAACAATTTTTCATATGATTTTTCTTGAACTTTTTAGCACATTTTAGTTTGTATAGACAGCAGCACCACCCCCTCCCCCTCCAATAATATTCAAAATGTCAACTAGAGGATCAAGAAAAAAGAACATTGGTAAACACATGCCAATTCCTTTGGCCCCTAGTGGGACACTAAACATTGCCTCCTCATTTTGAATTCCAACCCTCTCTCTTGGTGGCTTTCCAAGTGAAAATGGCATATCGGTTTTAAATAATATAACTTTAGATGAAGATTACTTGGGCATTGATAGCAATGACCCAACATGATTTTTCAATACACGTGAGATGATTCAAGGCCAACAGGTATACTTCTATTTCAACATAATTTATTCAACTTTCATTACATTTCACTTTAGATTTATTTATTTGAATATTGATTTATTTTATCACAAATAGGATCAGGCCACACAAAGGTAGAAACAAGTAGCAGTCGATGATCAACCTGAAAGCCCCCATACCTCTCCAGTGAGATCATCTTCTTCAGATATAGATGGTGTATTTGTCAGATATAGATGGTGAACAATTGCTACCATTTCCTTTAGAGAACTTAATTGGTTATGATTTTCAATCCCATGTCAATGAGTTTATTATACCTCATATCATTCAGCTCATAGAATGGGAGAAAAGGGAAAAAGTACTAATCAATGAGATAATAAGTCATTTTGAAAATCATTGGCAAAGGGATATTTTATACGCTGCATTCAAGAATCAACCTGCGACGATGGATTCCTTACTTACCTAAGTAAGAAGTGGGACTGTCATGTATAACAACAACTATAAAAATGACATTTTGGATAAAGCGTTAAACAAATTGGAAAATATTAGTGCTGAAGCCCATGCATATTAACAAATGGTCTAAGGAAAAGGATATGGTAGCAATTGCAAATGCCGAAAGAGATAGAGTGGTTGTAATTATTATCACTTTGAAACAATATTTTTTGTTAATTTGACCTTTTCTTATTTTAGTAATATGTTTAATTAATATCACTTTTTTTGCAGTTGAAATATGAAAATTTGAAGAGTCAAGCAAAGGTTTTCCAAGTTCACTTGGAAACTGCAAATATAAGTTTATCTACAACGAAGAATTTAAAGCAAAATATTGTTTTAGTTAATAAAAAAACAATACACTAAAGTGGATGATTAAAGAGAATGGCTTCAACCCTGAAATTTTATTCAAAACCAAGGTAGCTGCAGATCCAAGTTTGCTATCCCATGGAAATGCGGCAAAATAAAAACAAAGAATTATAAAGAATCTAGACAGTGCTGTGGAAGATCTCATTAGTTATGGGATTATTCAAGCCATTGGGGAAAGGGGTATAAGCGGAGAAGCCATTGGGGAAAGGAGTACAGGAGTGGAAGCCATTGGGGAAGGGGGTACAGAAAATTGAGGGTTGAAAAATTTCATGATTGAGGGTGGAAACTTGATTGAGGGTTTGAAATACTTTATAATCTATATTTGAAAATTTGAAACATTGAATGTGATGGTCATGGAATTTGAAATTTATTATCTGGATTTGAAATTTGAAACTTGAATGTGATGGCATTTAAAAAATTGAAATACTTTATAATATTTAATTTTATATCTTCCTATATATTATGTATAGAATTTCTAGATTGTATATGGTGTTTATGTTTCATTTGAATGTGATGGCGTTATGATAATGGTTAATTATTTTTTTTAAGAAAATATAGAATATGGTATGACAAATGCATCTTAATACTAAGAGTTAAATCTTCTTCTCTCTACTTGTAAAATTCAAACTCTGTATCAGGTTTCTTAAAATTTAATCCTTCTCAGAATCTTCTCTACTTGTAATGATGATTGCATTAGATGTGGATGATGACATTAGAATAGAATCATAGATATGGATTATCATGAATTGTATGTGGATGTAGATTTAGCTTCAAGCACGATCATGGAATCTGGATGATGATAATGGATAATTGTTTTAATAAAATTTGGAATGTAGTACGATAGAGACATTTAAAAGTTCTCAAAATATTCTTCTCTCTACTTGTAATGATATGATGACATTAGAATGGATATAGATGATGATGAATGATGATAATGGATAATTGTTGTAAAAAAATTGGAATGTGTTAGGACAGAGATGTTTCTACACATTTAAAATAGATAAATAATTGTTTAATAATAATTGGAGTGTCAAGATTATGATAATGATATGATGACATTAGATGTGGATGATGACATTAAAATATATATGGATGATGATGAATTTTATGTGGACATAGATTTAGCTTCAAGCATGATCGTGGATGATGAATTGTATAAAATTTGGAATGTGTTATGAAATAAACATCTTAATATGGAAAAATCTTCCTCTCTTTGTAAAATTCGATTGTGTGATTTTATCCCACAAAGTTTAAACAATATATCAAAGCATTTCACAAATATAAAAATAAATTAAACATAATTGTAAAAAATCAAGAAATGTCATATGATAGGGTTTAAGTTACCTCTTTTGTTTTAGATGGTTGTGAAAAAGCATATGGAAGGAAAATGAGAAATCATCCTTCGTAGTGTGCTAGATCTATAATTTAAGAAAACTCAACATGAGAAATCGATTAGTAGATAGATGGGTGAGTTTCCTAACATTGTAATTCCTGAGAAGTGTGAGCTTCCTCAGATGGATGTCAACCCATGTTTTAAAAAAAAGATGAAATAATTGTATTTAAATAAATGTAAATATATATTCCTGTAACATATTTAATGATAACAAGAGGTGAAATAAAATTTGATAAAAAGCCTCCTCAGTCAATATTTACATATGTAGAGTTAATATGAAATTGAGTAAATAACCGCATTTAAAATATAAGGTGAAAAACAATAAAAGTAAGGTCAAGGAGATACCTATTTAAAGTTGAAACAATCCATTATCAATAGTTTCTTCAAACTCGATGTTCTCTTATGTAGAGTGTGACGATGCACCAATTCCACTCTCATCATTGGGAATAGTTGTACTTGTAGCTATATTATTCACACCTCTTCTTTTGGAAAGGGAATTCCAATGTGCAATTGATTTTCTGTCAAAAGGAAAGGTTTCCATGGAGTAGTGAGATACATAACACCTCATGCAACTTTCCAGATTTTTATCCAACCTGTTTCTCAGTTTTGATTTTATAAATGATAAAGCACTAAAAACCCTTTCATCCTCCATAGACCCCAAAATCATTGTTTTACATAACTCATATAATCACAAATATTCACTGATGCCTTCTTGTAAGATAGAACAAGATTCCTCATCACAGCCTTGTAATAGCACCACTTTCAGAAGGTTCGTCTAAATTTTTATATTGGTTCCTCATTGTTGTTGAAAAATTAGTTGATTGAAACTTTAATAAATCAGCATTCAGTATACCTTTGATTTCCATACCCTTGAACTCTGAAGTCTTTGTGAAATGTTCCATTATTGTACCCATGGATTTATGGAAATTCTTTCTTACAAAATCTACATGACCACCTTCAGTATTCCAAAAATTAGGATTCATCACACCCATTGATTCAAGAATTTTATCTTTGGAGAAATGTTCTCTAATTTCCGATGATAAGGATCTTGAATTTTTTAAAGCTTTATTCTTGTTTCAACTATAACAGACTTAAAGAGATTACGTGTCATAGGAACATCTTCTCGTTTTGATCTTGTAATAGCTTGAAATTTTTGCAAAATGTGCAGTGGTATGTCCCTCCCATTAACATTGATGTAGAGGTGATCATGGATATTAAATCTCAAATAGTTACTGAGATTTTTAAGATCTAATAAAGCTTTCCAATTCTCAAAAACAGGTGTATCAAAACTATCTTGGGAATAGTACAAGACATCAAGACTTTGACATAATATTTTTCTCATCTGTATAAAATCCACAATATTGATTAATCTCCCATGTGCATGCTTCATCAGTGTATTGATCTCCTGTAACATTGGAAGAATACCAACCAATGTAAGAAATGTCTCCAAATCAGTTAAACAGAACAACAAGTCCCTCGCCCTGTCAACTTCATGATGATATTTGTGCATGAAACTAACCAACGAAGGATACTCCTCATGAAATCTGCATGCAGGTTCATACAAAGAGATCCATCTCGTCTCAACATCCTTCAGAAGTTTTTTTCCATCTGTAATTCCAATTACAAATTTATGGAACTCAAGAAATCATTTTGGGTTGCTTGCCATATAGGCATGAAGTTATCTTATAAGGAATTCTACTTTAGCAATATTTTTGTAGTTGTTTACCATTTTATATGCTAAATTCATTCTATGAGCCATACAATATATTGGTAGCATAAATGGGGCTACTGTTGTTTGTAATCTAACACACAACCCTATTCGGTGACCTTGTATGACTGATGCACCATCTGCTCCGACGCATACTAACTTCATATAAATTTCATAATTAGTCATTCCAACAATATCTTTCAAATGAGAAACAACTATTTTATGTAGGTTTTTGGCATTACAGTTTTCAACCATTTTCATAACACCTAGTAGATGAGGTGTCCTTATATGATTTTCTAAAGTATAGACGTGGATACATACCCATGCAGTGTTGTTGAATTCTGTCACTTCATCAATTGAAAGAGAGATAAACTTTGATTTTTTTACATTCTCTTTCAAATCTTCCTTCTCTATCACCGAACGGCATTTTTCCATTTCCCATGCACTACTTTCAGACCAATGAGACTGAGGTACATTGGGAATTCCATTATATTGATACAAAACTTTGAAATCGAGGAAATCTGAAATTGGTCTTCCTTTCTTTAGTATGTGAAATAAAGTAGAGAACTGTATGAGTTTTGCATGTAGATTTGTTTGATTCATCTTACCAATTTGCGATGTGATCATTCCTCCCTTTTCCACGAGATGTCTACGTTTTTTTTGCTCCACTTCATAATCCATTGTGTATTTAACATGTATGCATTATTTTTCAATTTTCCACCTGTGTGTTTTGATTTTCTGGCCATCCATCCCTGTTACAGTTAAATATTTTTTTCCATAGTGTTTTTCTATAGTGTCCAACTTCATTTGCATTTTTTGTTGCTTTCCCAATTTCCACGTACATATTGTACATGTACATTCAGATGGGATCTCTTTTGAATTAGATGGCTGTACAGGTTTGATAAACAGAAATTTGGCAGCCCAATCAAACTTGTATGTCCTCCCAATGGTCCACATATTCTTGTTTATTTTCAATGTTTTACTTTTTTTAGTAGAATTTTGAGCAATATCACAATCACCTAGTTTCCTCTTTCATGAACCAGAATTTGAATTTGATTTTTGTGTTCCATTTTGCTGAGTATTTGTATGTGTGATATCTTGATGCACTCCTGGTTGCACCCCAATAGGAAGAATATCTTCAGGATTTGGCATCTCAACAGGTATATCTTCAAGATCTGGCATGGTATCATCATAGGTGTCATTTGGTTGATACTGTGCAGAATGCATGTCCACCTTGATATTACCTTCCACACAGTCAGTATTTTGATTCTTTCGGGTGGAAGCTATATGGTTGCTGGTAGTTGCACTATCTGTATCAGTAGAGTTTCCAAAATAATTGAACAAGGACTTCTGAGATTTCTTAGTTACTTTTTGGGTCTTCACATTTTGAAGACTAGCACCTTCCATTATTCTGAATAGAGTCGTGTGTCAGCAAAAGAACCAAGTTGCACGTTAGAGAAAATTGTGTCACGCATAAGGTATAACACTAAGTCATGCATCAAAGGAAACCGAGTCACACGTCAGAGGAAAATGAGTCATGCATCAGAGGAAAACAAGTCTCACATTACAGGAAATTGAGTCACACATCAGAAAATTCACTAAGTTGCGCATATGCAGTACCTCCTTATCGCACGTCAGTAAATTCAATGAGTCGTGCATTGGAAAATTCAATGAGTCATGTGTCTTCATAAAAAATTTGTCATGTGTCAAAAAATATCATCTGTCACTCGACTCTCAACTACTAATAGTAATCAAATCTATATTATGCTCTAGTTCTTAGAGTATGCAAGTTCATGGTGTTGGTAAGTATTGGTGGTAGTATGGTGGTAGTATACTACCTAGCAAATCACCTAGGTTTTTATAGGAGATGTTTTCAAATGTAGGCGAAGATGACCCAAAAAAATATATAATGTAAATTTTAGGCAAACAGGACACTTACCAACTTCGAAAAAATCACCTTTTTAAATTTTCCTAAAATGAATTTTTTGCCATATTACAAATATTCACCACTAAAATTATCCTTGATCATGCATGATTAGATAAACAGAGCATACATTAGCCACATCTTGAATATGCTCAACAGGTGTAACTTGATTCTCACCAGTGAAGTATGGAATGCATTTGAGCATTATTGCTGGCATATCATGTTGTGTATTGAGATTGAGCGAGCTTCCACTAGTTAAGCTAGCAAATTTCCTCAGAGGAGGATGAGGTTGCAATGCCATGATAGGGGGCATAGGTCTTTTATGAGGAGTGTAATGTTCTTAGTGCATTGGAAATGGAGATGCACACATGAAAGTTATGTTGCATGTGATTCTTAGTGAAATTTTGAGGTATTCGAAAGATCCTTCAGATTCATCACTTTGTCTCATATGCACTCTTCTCATAAAAGGTGCTCTAGCTACTAAAATAGTAGATCTGAATGTTGGGAGTCACTAGATGTGTTTTAAATGAGCCTCCAAAGGATATAAATTGCTAAGTCACACACCAAACTTAGCAATGAAAAATTTAATATTTCAATGTTGGTCCCATCTGACATGCCAGAAACTATTGGTTATCAAACTTGCACCCATGTCTTGGATCTAATAGAATCAAATTATTTGAGACAACAATGGAACCATCTCCAAGTTGTGGGACCTTACATGCTTGAGACAAATCTTTGGAGAAGGATGGTTCCTCTACCTATTTCTATTGCTACTGCTACTCCTAATGCTAAAAGGGAAATCTAAGCTAAAATGCTAAGGGTCCAGGGATAAAAGGATAACAGAATGGAAAACTAAACTAAAAGGGAGGTGATAGCACCATAAAAGTGGGATGAACACTATTTTTTCTAAGTGTAAATGAAGGAGAAAGTAGGAGAGAAGGCTAGGAACATGTAGCAAAAACCAGAATACACATACACCATATATTTCATGAAACACAACCAGAAAATAGAGATACAAGGAACTTAAGGTGATACAACAAGAATCCAATGTAAAAGAGAGGAAACTAAGAAGAATATAACATGTTAAGATAGATAATAGTCACAAAATGATGCTTCTATTACTTCTAGGTATGCACAATCAGTTACAATGGCATTTGAAGGCTGATATTCACCTGCACAAATCAGATCTAGAGATCTTTGGCTCAGAATATAGAGATAAAGAATCCCTAGCAAACACTAAAGGATGTAAAATGTCCAACCCTTCAGAATGAGCCAAGCTCTTATATTTATAGATGAAGCGAAGAGAGGAGAAGAAGAGAAGGAGGGAAATCCAAATTTGAAATCTCAACCACTAGCCATCAATTCCTGCAAATCTTCTTGCCATATGTCAATTATGGTTCTCCATGTTTGTTTGGCATGTTGGAGAAGGAATGAAGGAATATCGAATCAAATCTGGATGGTTGAAGCAATTGGATTACATATTAATGGAATGAAATATGTTTTCTAGCTCCTCACCTACCAAATCCGGCTAAAATTTAAATTTGAATGGCCTATCATGTAGCCCACATTAGCAGCTTTCCAAAAATTTTGGGCACGCAATGATCTGAGCACTAGAGAAACATTTATGAATGCCAGAAGATTTGCAGTGCAAACTACACACACAAGACATGTGATGCGCATTGATTGACTAAAGGATCAGCCAACTATAAATCTATTTTTTCATTTCTTCCATGTTTCACCCATTATTTCATCTTCAATATTTGGCACCCTATTGGCATGATTTGATTGGTTGAGTTTATCACAATCAAGGTTTGACACATGCTACGTGGCACAGAAGAGCACAGAAGAAAGGAAAAAAGGTAAGCAGGTGAATTAACTAGGCGTAAAAGGAAAATAGAAGGAAAGCGTGGGCTAAGGTAATGCATGTAGGAGGAAATGGGAGAAATTCCCAAGGAAGGAATGTATGGTTAAGGCACAACTATTACAAAGTAATTTGCGAGGGCTACACGATAAAGCCAAGGACTTAGCTGGAATGGGTAGAAAATATAGAGTATGCACATATGATGTCTGTATTATAGGGAAGAAGGTGAATGTGTAGAGGGTGCATGCAAACAAAGAGGAAAAGGAAATAGGAGTGAAGGGAAGGAGCATGCAAGGGCACGTGAGGAATCTGCAACCAATGAGAATGTGCCAAAGGAGTAAATGGGGTACGTGTAACCTGTAACATAAAACCACAGAGCTAGAATGTAAATACAAGTTGTCCAAATAAATAAGGGAGTTATTTAGATAACATGTTAGAAATGATATTTTGTGGAATTATAAAGCATTAAATTATTTGAATAAGGACTAATTTGGAAGTTGTATTGATTTTATTAGTGAGGGGATGATCTCGTTCCACTTCCTGAATTACTTGGTGGTTGTGATGATAAAGGTATTCACATATCAGGAACATGGTGATTTTCCAATACATTATAGTCTCTACATCATGAAAGGAAAATGATATTTAATGATTAAAAACTAGTTTGGGGAGAATAAAAAAGATCATCATAGAGCTAGAAAGTTTTGCATCATTTAGAAAAAACATATGAATTTTCCTTGATGGTTGGATGACAATAACACATGCATAGGAATTTTTGGGTAGAATAATGTCCACTATACTTTCCTCCACAAATTCTACCATGTGATTTCTCAAGGAAATGAGATACCCCATCCTTAGTAAGACAACAAAGTAGGGTACCCCGAAGCTACAATAATAGAAATTTTCATATTTATTACATACTTGAAGGATTTATTATGGATTTAAACTCACTCTTAGTAGAAAGATATCAAGGGATAAGTGATTATGTTATGCACAACCTCATAATTAATTTTAGTAATTTTGAAATAACCTTAAGATAATATCTTCTCGTAGTTAAGAAAAACCTCATGGTGTTGTGTGTGGATATGAGGGAAAAATTTTCCTATCATAACTATGTGGGATTCATCATAATCATAAAAGTGGATGTTAATGATATCTCCTATACACATAGAATTTTCATCTTGGAAATGATAGGGGGATTCAAGTAGTTTGGATATTTCATCACTAATATGGTTGACAGTTGTGAAAAATTTATAAAAAAGAGGAGGTTTCTTGGTAAATTTACCAAGTTTATGATACTTACAAGGTGATTGGTCATCTTGAGCATGAAGTATCTCAAGGATGTCCTAGTCATTGTCAAATTTAGGTAAGTGATAATTATATTTGATTCTTATTTCAAGGTCCACTTACCTTTTATTGTTATGTCATTGTTGGGATATGATTTACCTAGCATCTATGACTTGAGCATTGAGAGTGATTTCTATTGGCTTGGAAGATGAGGTAAGGGTATTTTTAATGACATAAATCATATTAGGAGTATACTACGTAATGTATTCAGTCATGATAGCCTCTTACAAAATGACATTAGGTTTCTTAGGTGGATGGGTTATGTAGTATGTCAAGGCATGATTTTTCTAAACAATATCAAACTTTTAAGGACACTGGACAATGTAGTCAGAAATGGTCGAATTTTTCGGTTTCTATTTAGAGATGAATCTTGACAATTATTTAATGATCCAAATGGTTTTTTCTAGTGGTGGATTTTATCCAGAGGATAGAAATGTAAGGTTTCCTCTACCTCATAATCACTAGTGTCATAATGGGGAGGATCAAATTTATAATAAATGGTGATCATGTTAGCTCCATGGTTGAAATCATACTTTTGAGTGAGGATCTTTTGATAATGGAGTATACAAAGATATATTGTTTTAGAATGAGAAATGATGTAATCATCATTATAAGAGGATGAGATGGTACATTCTTAACTATCATTATGTTTTAAAGAGGTTGATGTGTCCTTAATAGTAATTCCAAGATTTTTAGAGTATCTAGGGGAGAGACGTGGATGCTCTCAATTTTTTTTGGAAGTATTAATTTTTTTCATTCATAAATATCTTTCTTGGTTTATAATAGGTGTTATTAACATTATAAGGAGGTTCTTTCTCAATATTGGGCTGAAGAATGGATGGAAATCAATTGCAAGGTAGGAAAGATTATGGGAAGCAATCTGTAATACTTTCCAATAATATGTTCTTTTTACATGTAATATAGAATTACTTAGGCTTGTTATCATTGGGATCAGATAGAATAATGTATAAATTTATATTGTAACTATATAATTTGGTATGTTAGAAATTACATACACTTGGTGTGTTAGGAAGCCTAAAGGGTTTATTATGATGATGGATGGGGATGTCCAATGGGTTAGGATAAAATTAATATTTTTATTTATGATTATTGTGGATGAAATTAATGTATTGGTTTTCATAAGAGGCATATTATCTCATGCAACGTGTCCAAGGTTTTCCTAAAAAATTGTAAGATAGAGGTTAATATAAGATTGTGACCTTCGTGTGCATAGTTTTTGGTCCTGCGGTGAGGGGGAGCTAAAGGAAATTAATGGAATTTTTATGAGTTATTTCAATGCCACAATATATGGTCCATGTTAATTTAACATCATGTGTATAAAATTTGAGGTTTTGGATTAAGTTGATATAAAGTGATGTTAATTTTGAAACCTTTTTTTGTTATGAACTTCCTTACTTGGAAGTCCTATATGAGGACACTAATAAAGAAGGGGGTCATCAACACAAATATTATTTCATCATTGACAATTTCATCTTCAGGGGACTTGATGGTGCGTGAACTATTAGGTTGATGAAGAGTTCCACTTTCTATAGTATAGATTCTATAAATAAAAAGTGGTTAAAGAGAAGAGTTTTCATTAATAGTTTTCAAAGAATCCTCTAAGTCTTAAAGTTTCTAAATGATGAATATACAATTTTAATTATAAGTGTGTATTATTTCCATTAGAGTAATCTTTCAAGACATGACATTGAGTCCATTAATGAAATTTCATTGTGCCTTTGATAAGATTTGTAATGATAACTAGGCTGAGAGGAGTTATAATTTATTGGATATTTAATGATTATAAGAAATTGGCTAGAAGATAGATGGACCATTTCCTTAGGCCGAGGAGTAAATTTATTAATCCAAGGTTGTATTAGTGGAGTGGGTTCATATTTAATGGATTGATCATTAGAAGTATTATTAAGTAAAATCTTGTCTTGATAAGGCTTTTTAGACTTTTAAACTAGATCCTTAGGTGTGGGATTTCATCAATAGTTGGTTTTATCTCATTCCCATATCGGTAATTAATGATATTACGACCATATTAATTTTAAATTATGCCTACAAAATTATTCATGGGTGCCTTTTTAGGGTTAAAAACCAATCTAGAGTTTTATTTTCTATTATTTTTTATGGTATTGAAGAAAAGATTGGTATGTGTTGTAACATTATTCAATTATATATTTAAGATCAAAGTTAGGAACCAAGAAGAAGTTGATGGAAAATTTGTGAATATTGTGATAATTTTTATGAGAATACCCCATGTTATTATATCAATAAAAAATAGGTTGGGGTCAAATCAAGGGTATATGTTTACAAGAATCAATGTGAATTATTTTAGGAATAAGCATGATTTATTTTAATTCTTGAGAACTCAAGGGTGGGTGATGTGGGTTTGATTGAGGAAGGGTGTAGGTTTACAATAATCAATGTGAATGGTTTTAGGAGTATGCATGATTTTTTTAATTCTTGATAACTCAAGGGTGGGTGATGTGGGTTTGATTGAGTGGTTGAATAACTTGGATTATAATTAAAAAATAAAGATAACATAATAGATTTTCCCTTATTATGGGCTTGATTATACAATAATTAATATCATTAATGATTAAGTTGCAAGGATCTTTGATTGGCTTTTAAGGTGACTAGAATTCTCTTATAAGGTAGTTTTACCTCTTAGGTTTCTCAAAGGCCTCCTATAATGTGTTGGGGGAGAAATACAAAACCTTGTAATATAGAGTAGGATTTAAGGCTTGGAGAAAGATTTCAAAGATATATTTTTTGTGAATAGTATTATTAGAATTGTTTCCCATGATTTTCCATCTCTTTATGAAGTCATGTGTAGATTCAATTTGGATATTGTTTCATGTTGAAAAACATTTGAAATATATTTTTAGGAAATTCAATTTATTCAAATTCATTCATTAAAGGATTGAATAAATCTTATAATTTTAGGATTGAATGTTGCGGAAGTTGATTAAACCATTATAAATATTTACTTGTTAGTATTTTGGCTACTTTTTTTGTAGTTAAGTAGGTATTGTTTTGGATCCATTCCTTAGATAGGTTTACAAAATCTTTAATGTGAAGAGTGAGGATGGTTGACCCATCATAATAGATATATGCTGAAATCCCCCTAAATCCATAAAAGTGATATAAAGAGAAAGGGAGTTAATTTTTTTGTGATATGTAAGACATTTCTATGGATTGGAGGTTGGAGTGTTGGGGTCCAAAAGGAAACATAGGTGTAGAATAAGGATTAATAGGAGATACAATGATTTATAGTGGTTTAGATTCCATTTTAAAAAATTTGTTTTACATTTGAACCACACTTTTATTTTTATTTGATTACATGTGAGTTGTCTTCCCAAAACTTGAATTATCACGAGATTAATATAAATTGGTAGGGTTCAGATAGTAACAAAAATATGATTAGTAATATTATTTATTGGATTTAAAATAGGATTTGAAGGATTGGAAATATGATTTTCAAAGAGAGTATTAGGCTATTTAAATAAGGTATTTGCAAATGATTTATAGGATATTAATTCTATGGGTTATCCTATTTCAAAATATTAGACAAGGGCACCATCCTTTCTAGATATGGTAAGATTCTTGATTTCCATGTCCTTAAAGAGAATATTAGGATCTACATTACCTATTTAGACCTTATTATGTTGAATGGTTGGATTTGGTTTTGATTTTGAAAAATTTCACCATGAATGACAGGTTTCAATGATGGATATGGGAGGGAGAAAAGAACAACACATCTAGAATCTAAATAGGTTAAGGCTATCTACAAAAAATCTAAAAGGGGAAGACACAATCATAACATAAGATTAGACGTTGAAATGATATGTTTTATGAATAATTTGAGTTGATTGAATAACATGAATAGGAATCATATAAATCATGGAGTAAGAATCACATCAACTTCACCATAATTTATAAACATTAAGAATGCTCTATATAATATCCTCTTTCTTTTCTTGATAATATAGATAAGGATAAACATGGGACCATTATAAAGACACATATAGAAGGGTTTTAAGGTGTTAATGTCATGTATCTAGAAGATAGTAGTATTTACTATATCAATTTTGTAGGGTTACAAAGCCTAAACATAGGATAGGGGTGGAATATTATTACTATATTGATTATAAATTTCTTGTATAGATTTTTAAAAAGATGAATATACCTAAGTTAGGGGAGTAAACATGGGATATAGGGATTGACCTATTGTAAATCCCAGAGGGTGGATTGTAAGGTAATGACTAATGGATAATAATGCAATAGATTTAGTATGCTACTTTGATATAACCTATGTGAATTACAAATCAAACAAGAAACAATCTAAAATAACATAAAGGAAATGAGAGAATATAAATATTTACCTTCATATAAACACCATTGGTACATTAACTTCCCCTGTGGTTAACAACACATTATGATATATTTGATGTAGGGGACCACAATATGGATAGGAAGAGGACCTTAGTAGATCACAATTAGGTATCCAAAGACTTAATATACCTCACTAGTGCAGTCCCCATTATTGAGTTTCCTAGGCCTGATGCTCCAAGAGTAGACTACAAAAGATAAACAATACTAACTTCTATACCTTTCATATCAACTTGGAAATTGTAAGTAGATTGAATGATCAAAGATTATATAATGAGAAATGAAATAAAATTCCACCTATAAAAAGTGAAGATGATTAGCTATTGTATTTCCCTATAGAAGCCAATATTTACTATAGTAAATGCCATCGACCACTAGAAATGAAAACCAAACAGTATCAGATTTAATTGATGTTATTGGGTCTAGGTAATAACATTTCATTGGTTTCTATTAGGAAGGTTCATGGGATGGATGAAAAATATGGATCTATTAAAAGGTGATTTTATGGGTGTATAAGGGTGTTGTAAGTGGATATTCAAGTGATCATAAGAGGATATTTAGTTGATGTAGTCAGAGGATATAAAATGACGAATAGGATGTGTATAAGATAGGGTATCTAAGTTATCATAGAAAACACATCAAATATATCTCACAAATACTTCCACTAGTCAGCTCACCCTATTCCTAGTGATATCCCAAAATATATCACTCAGGGGAGGTTAATTCATCAATTATGTTTATGAAGATAAAAATTCAATAAGAGTCAAAAATAAGGTGTATACACTATGGTTGGTAGTCAAGTTTGGTACCAAAATTTTCTACTACCAAGAAAAACAAATTCTTTTATTCAAAATTATCTGAAATTTCTAACACTTATTTACATCTCTTCTCTACTAGAATATGGATCTAAATATTTTGATGATGTGCAAAAATGCTAAATTGACTTCTCATTTGATAAAAACCTATAACCAATTGAAATAATAGAGGATTTTATGCCCTATAATAAGCCTAAAATTTCCTAGTACACCCCACTATGTGAAATAATTGCACTACATACATAGGATCAAGGTCTGAGTAGTTGTTTCAAATTGAGTGAATTTTTTATGATTCACTCATGTTCCTATATGCTCATTGGGAATAAATAAATCAATATGCAACTATGATAATATTTTTTAGACAATATCACTTAGAAAGGTTTAAATTTTCTTTGATATTTCTTTAGACTTAGAACTCTACTCTTAGACTACTCTTAAGATATTTAAAATGTGTATAATTATTTTTGTGGCAGTATCTAAGGTTTTTAGGCGATGCATAATTTTTGAACAACCTATAGGGTCATTTGTATATATATGAGACTCTTCGATAGTTTTAGGTACAAGATAACCTGGAAGTCACACCTGAACTAACTTGATAAAAGTTACTAATTTGAACATTTGATTTTTTCAAAGGAAAAATATGGGTTAAAAAAGTGTTTATATGGGTTCGTTATTGAACCTGTAAACGAAAAGATGAACATAAAATGTAGTTTTAAAAATGGTGATATGGAAATGGAAAAACATATACAAATAGTTAAGATGATTCTTGAGTAAAATTAAATTTGTCATTAATGTGTAAGACTAGTAGATAATGTGACCAAGGGAATGTGAAGGTAAGTGAAAGGGTTAAAATTATGTCAAAAGAGTCAAATATGTGTCTTTAATCTGAATGTTTTGGAATGTGCCAAAATTAAAGTGTCTTAATCAAAAATTAGTTAAATACATGTTAGGAATAATATTTTTGTTTTAACAAATTTACACCAAATGCATAAAATAAGAAAAACAATGTGTATTTCAAAATATAGAATATAAAAAAGTCATAAACAAATCTAAAACACATACATGCTCAATAAAAAACCACCTTAAGGAGGGATTATATTTTTTGGTGGGACTAACCTAAGGTTTCCTACATATTACTACTTCTAATAGGGCTCAAGTCACATGTATTTATTCCACAATCTTATATGAATTATAATTTTGACAATGTAATATATGATGTTCTTTAATTTGGCACGTGACACTTGGAAACATGTAACTTTGACCTTTTGAACTTAAAATTTAGCACATGGAGTGCTCGAGGGATACTTCTTGAGATAATTATGACGAGGGAAAGCCTTGATAATTATTTATAGGGGATATAGATTTATCTTTATATATGTAGGTGATATTATGTGTAAAATGCTTATGATTAGAGCCTTCAAGTATATACTTATATGAGCCCTTCCATCAATTTCCCGTTAAATGACAACCTAAAAATCACCACTAGATTGACTATGAAGGTACCCAAATTGAAAAACTGGTCATTTGAATAATAAAATATACTATCATGAGAAGTATATGGTGTTGGGAACCATATTTTCCAAAGAAATTGTATCATGTATGAAATCATCTACAATGTTACGATATTATCCTAGAAGATGCAAAATCAAAAACATGAAGTAGAGATATGTTTATGTAGGTGTCTGCAAAATTATTTTTGTATACTACAAGTATTTATGAGAGTAAATATTGTGTAATTAGGTTTTCCCTGATGGAATTAAGATATTTTGGAATGTTGAAATGTATGAAAAAGGATTCAATTAAATGTTATTGGCCCAATATTTTTAAAAAGTGTAATTATTAACATCAAGTGCCTTATACAAATTTTAGGGTACTACAAATTGTTTACACCCTTATTATAATATGTGAAATATAAGAATTAGTGAATTAAGTACACTAAAGGATATGAGAGGAGCTACATGATGTTATTCTGATTAATTAACTTCCAAAATTAATTATCCAATATTAGAACTACACAATATTACTCGTAACCAATGTATGGAACAAGATATGAACTTAAAACCATAAGAGGATGAGTGTAATAATATATTTACATATGGATATAAGAAATTTAGAGAGTACACACTACTAAAATAAGGAGATGTGAATCTAATGATGCTTGGTTATATGAATTGTGACTGGAAACTAACCTGGGGTAGGACCATACTACCATACTAGGAACATACATACAGTCTTTGACCCTATTGTATGGTATTATACCAGCTTAGATTTTGGGTATGTAATATTATGAGATTATTTCCTTCCTAAAAATGTTTATCATTGTCAAACCCTAGTGTTTAGTCATGTTACGAATCACTCTAAACATCCTGATCGAGATATCACAACCCTAATCATGGATGGGAAACCCTATAAAACAAACTACATTATTTTGGTTGTGGTAACCCCCATGCACCATTGGCATTGGCACTATTCCAAATAGGCCTCAAAATACATTTAATTATCCACCTAACATGTGATATTTTAATGAATGCAACAATATTTGGAAATTTATTTGACAATGCTTGAGTTGAGTTTGGATCTTGCTAAAATAGTTGAATAATGTATGTTTGAGTGTTTTTTGATGTGAGAGACTAGTTTCTTGACCTGGTAAAAATCCTCAGACCTATAAATATTACTGACCAAAGTCTTGTGGATGTGCCTTTGTGATATTTAGAAAGACTTGGGTTCCTTTTGGAAATGAGTGTATCAATGTAATGTCATAGGATATCTAGGTCATTGAATGAGGTATTGTTATATTTCTTATATAGGGTTCTAGAGGTGAATTATTGAAGAAAATCCAACCCAGACAGAGTAAAAAATGCATCAAATAATTTGGAAATGAAATCAAAGATGGAGGATATGGTCAATACAAAACCATACAAAAAGATTAGGACCAAATATAAATTTTTGTCCAAAGTATACAGCCTTGACCAGGAATGACAAACATGTTAAATGAAGTTTCCATCTTATCGGGTTGACTAAGTATATGGATTTTATGCATTTTACTCTCAAAATGTGTCATCATATTAGTGTGCAAGGATAAAAAATCTAGATAAAATAATTTGGAATATATTAGGATGGAATAGAATGGTTTTGTTTATCTTAACAAAAGTGCATTGCCAAAACCAACAGTTTCAAAGAGTAAAATTCAAAATTTGAGTGTCAATATTTGCCCCACTTTAAGTATGAAATGAACATTTAGTGTTTAAAGTAAAAGATACTTGAGTATATAGACACACTATCTTCACTCATATTTTATTTTAAAGATTCCTGTTATGCTTGGTGTTGGCATGCTCCACGATGAATCCTGCAACACATAGTGTAGTCAATATCCATGGTAAACAATTGAAATTTAACTCAAATGTTAAAGTGTAACATGAAATATTTGCATTTACATAAAAATGAAATGAAATAGATGTAAACAAGGAAGGAATACACATGTTTTTTTGGTGAAGGGAGAAGCTCTCGTGCTTTTATTGTACTTAAAGATTTATATTTTTGAACTTGTTGAAGGATTGGGGGTGATCGGTCCCTAATTATGCGGAGGATAACTGGAGTGTTTAGGTACATGAAACCCAACATAGAAATAAATGAGAGAGGAAAGAGTGAAGTATTTAATCACCCCATGAAGGAATAATACCTTGTATCAAATTCATTCAGTAACTCTAATATCTTCCACTTTAAATCTAAGAAGAAAGGAAGGACTACATATAAAGAACTTAGCCACTTTGATACCTTTTGTAACCCCATGGAAAAAACTTATGCAAACATATCTAGGCCCAATTTTGTAAAATAGGACACACATTATAAAAGATTATGAGTTCCCTCATGTCCTTCTCATGTGCACACACAACTTAATAAAAACTATATAATGTAATGAAATGTAGATGAAGAAAAGAGACACATGTCCTTTATATTCCTAAAATTGTAATAGAAATTGATTTTCACAGTGAAGGAGTGAAATATTTCAGCACCCTATAAATGATCTGAACTGAGTGAACTATATCTAAAATTATGCCAAAAAAGATGTACCTATAGGTGAAAATTTGAAATTGTTGATAACTTTGATGTAACTACCCCTAGGCAAAACCATATGAAAGGTTTGGGACCATCCATATGGTCTTAACCAAATTGTATGTTTTTTGAACATGTGCTTAAGTTTTTAGATTTTTGTACTTGAATGTGTTTTTGAGTACATGTATCATGTGTGTACTTGTATGTTACCCTAGAATTCTACATATGTTTGATGTAGGTGTAGAATATACCTAGATGAATTCCCCCTCTTTTGAGGCATGCGTGAAAAATCATGTTGATCATGTAGCTCAAAATAATGGATGTGTGCCCATGCACTATATATCTAGGAAGTTGTAGGAGAGAATAGGATGTTGAAGAGGTGGCCACCTTGAATAAATTATACCTACAAAAATGAGGTTTTTGTGCATGGTGGAAACCATGATGCGTAACAAGAGAAATAATATAAACAATAGAGACAATACAATAGTAGTAATAAGGCATGTATAAGAAAATCAGTGCAACAATAATGAATTCAGAGTCAATAGTTATGTAAACAGTGTCACATAAAAGGTGTAGAGCCTCCAAACATGGGACACCCATGGTGTCACAAGACAATCAAGGCCCATAGGCTAGAAAACAATAACACATAATAAATGTATAGAGACACAAACATGGGACACCCACAATTTCATAATACAAGCAAGGAACGTAAGCCACAATTAGTGAAACAAACAAATATCAACATACACAACAATCATGTATGAAAACTAAGAGTGTGAGAACATGATGAAATGATATAGTTACTGGTATAGAAAGATAAGTGTTAAGAAATATGTGTCAACACTGCACATGACACATGTGTTATTCATGTTACCTCAAAAGATAACATGTACACAATATATGTAATAAAGTCTGATGAGGAATTAGAAAAGAGCTATAATAGAATAATAACACCTATGTATAGTGTATAATATATGCCCAAAAATGTAAAGGAAATCTAGGTAAAGGGTCGGCCATCACCTATCATTGTGTACCACTCTATATGTCTTGCATCAATCTCAATATACCAAATGAACACACGTGTGTAAAGAGTAAATAGATATGCTGTCTATAAAATCCATAATGACAAAAAACATGTGTAATGTAAAGTGTAAATAACTCAAGCTACATATACAGGTCCTGATTTTGTATTTTTTTTCAATATATGAATGTTTTTTGTATTTTGAAATTATGCTATCTATAAAATACATAATGACAAAAAACATGTGTAATGTAAAGTGTAAATAACTCAAGCTACATATACAGGTCCTGATTTTGTATTTTTTTCAATATATGAATGTTTTTTGTATTTTGAAATTATGTTAATATTTTTGTTATTTTGAAATGTTAAGATATGTACAAGAAAGATATTTATGAGGAATATTAAGTATAATATTTTTGTAAGTGCATAATGTTCATGAGAGTTTTCACATGTTGGTTGAAGTGTGGATAAATGATAGACACCATGGCCAATGCTCTCATTGACCATATATGAGCCTAACCAATTAGGTTTGAACTTTCCCTTTAATATTTTTCTACATTTGTAATATTTTTTATTTTCTTTGAGAACAAGATAACCTACTTGAAATTCATGGGCATGGACCTTTTTATTACAGTCACATTTGATGCGTTCTTGATACGTGTGAAGGTGTTCCAATGCTTATACACATTTAGAATTGAACATTTATAGCTTGTGTAATATTTTTTTTTGGTAATCATTGTCTTTGATGATTTCTTTTAATGATATGTAGAATTAAGAGAATTATAATTCTAAGGGTAAAATAGCTTTGGTGCCATAAACTAAAGAAAAGGGAGTGGATTTTGTAGGTGTACGAACACTAGTATGGTAAGCCCATAGGGTGTAAATGATTTTATTTTACTAATCAATGTATCAATAATTTGATTTAGGAGGATTTTTAATGACAATGGTTTTATTGGTACCCTCAGCTTGGCCATTTCCTTGCATGTAGTAAGGAGTAGAAAAAGTATGTTTGATTCAAAATTTTACACAATTTTTTTTGACAGTATGGTTCTTAAAAGATGACCCATTATCTTCAAACAATAGTGGAAGGGACTCCGAAACAAGTGATGATGTCTATGAGTAATATTTCACATATATCTTTACCTTTAGTAGATTCAAAAGGTATGGCTTCTACCCATTTACTGAAATATTTATTAGCAGTGATGAGAAACTTATGGCCCTATGAATACTTAGAGTTGACCTTGCCAACTAAATCAAAACCCCTTATAGAAAAAGGCCATATGGAGAAACAATGGGTTGTAATGCAATGAGATGTGACATAGTGAAGGTTTTTGTGTCATTGACATTGATCATAACATTTAACATAGTCGAGACAATCTTGTTCCA
This sequence comes from Taxus chinensis, assembly GCA_019776745.2. Taxonomy (NCBI): domain Eukaryota; kingdom Viridiplantae; phylum Streptophyta; class Pinopsida; order Cupressales; family Taxaceae; genus Taxus; species Taxus chinensis. The sequence continues at coordinate 226,361,459 of CM034154.1, forward strand.
TTGTTGGCCAATAATATCATTGATGTAGTAATGTATGAGACAAATTTTCCACTAAAGTGACCACCACACTCACTATCATGTAATTGGGAAAAATCTAGATGGGCATCATCAACCCCTAAATAGTGCAACTGAAGGCTATTGAAAGGGAATTTAAAGAAAAAACCTCCTATAAGGACATAATCGTGTAGCCTCATGTCATAGGTGATGAACTTTCTTGAGGTGAGGCATTCTGAAGTAGTTGTTGTTGATAGACGTAATTGTGTATATAAATGAACCATTCAATATTTTTGATGTTATGTGTGGTAACTAATACATTAAGAGAATCAATATTGTTTGTAGCAATAGAGGTTTGATGTAATTTCCTAATAGTGAAGGTGACACAATCATCAATTATGTCTAAGGGTATTAATGAAGTGACACTATCCATAACATCAACATGTTGATTGTCCTTGTGTGGGATATTAATAATGGTATATGAATTGAATGTTGGAAGAATTTTTTTAATGAAGAGTGTTATATATGGGATTAAATGTATCTTATCTTACTGTGTGGTAAATGTTTTGGAATTGATGAATAATAAGTTGTGAAACCCCAAAAATAACTTTTTTTTGAATTTGTAGTGTTCGAGTAGTATAAAGACCCAATATTGATGCTTCATACTTAGTGATATTGTTAGTGCATGAAAAACCTAATGGAATATGAAGGGTAGGGTCTCACCTTGGGGAGTAATAAATACAATATCAGTGCCTACCCTAGTGGCACACCAAGACCTATCAAAATACATAGTCCATGCTTCAGAGTCGATGTTGTAAGTATTGAATTCATCTCAAAATTCATCATTGACAAGTGAAGAGTAAAAAAGTGGAGCTTCAGTAAGATTTGCAGTTAGTACTTGTCCTTTAATTGATTTTTGGGAGACAAAATTGAGGTTTAATTCAATCAAGGGCATCACTCATTGTGCGATATGAATGGAAATACATGTTCATGCTAACAAACAATAAAAAGGGTCAACCTTGGTGATAACATGCACTTTGATGTTTAACATATAGTGTCATACTTTATCCATGACAAAGACCAAGGTGAGACAGAGTTTTTAAATAGGGTGCAATTATGATCATAAGGGAGTAGAGTACACATATATCCTAAATATCCTAGTCATAGTTAGTATCATCATATTTTTCTAATAATGCATCAAGGACATGTTTGGTAGCAAATATGTATAGCAATAATCATTTCTCTAGTATATGTGGCACAAGAATTGGTGGGTTGAGTAAATATTGTTTAATGTCATCAAATATTTTATAATAAGTGGCATGTCATTCAAATGTAGTGTTTTTCTACAAGATTCATGTGAAAGGTTGGGTATTATCAGCCAACTAGGCCACAAAATGATGAATAACTTGAATTTTACCCTGGAGATATCGTAAATACTTTAGATTCTAAGATGGTGGCATATTGAAAATGGCTTGGATATTTTTAGGTTCAACCTTGATTCCACGATGAGAAATGATATATCCCAAAAAAATACCAGATGTGACACCAAAGGAACACTTATGTGTGTTTAATTATACATTGTATAATCATAAATTATCAAGGATGATGTGAAGATCGTGGGTATGGTTATGTCAGTGTGCATATTTTGTAAGCAAATCATCAACAAAGTCTTTAAAAATCTTGTGAATTTAGTTGTAAAATATGTGTTTCATGGCCCATTTATAAGTAGCACCAAAAATTTTTAACCCAAAATACATGACATTGTAACAAAATGTACCCTAGGGAGTTGTAAAGGAGATTTTCTCCAGGTTGGCAGGGTTGATTTTGATCTAATTATATCTAGAAAAATCATCCATAAATTAAAACATGACATACCCCATAGTTGATACAATAATCATGTCAATATGTGAAAGTGGAAAGTTGTCCTTAGGGAAGGATTTATTTAAGTCTTAGAATTCAGTACAATAATGGATCTCGCCATTGGGTTTCGTGACAAGGAATATATTGGATACCCATTGGGGGTAGTGGATATAACAAATTAAGATGACATCTAAAATCCTTTAGATTTATTTTTTAACCCATAAATCTATCTTAGGGTGCATATTATGGATTTTTAACAAGTTTGGCATTGTCATGTAATATAATATTATGCATAGTGACAGATGGGATGATGTCAAGAATTTCATTGTAAGTCCAAGAAAAAGATTGGGGAAATTGTGCAAATTTTTTGCATATCATCCCTTTCCGTATCATTTAGGGTAGTTACGAAGAGCACTAGGTGAGGGTCTTTATTAGTGTTGAAGTCAAAAGAAGTAGTTTCTTCATTCAGTAAGGTGGATCGATCTTCAATATATAGGTGAAAAAGTATGATGAAACCTATTCTTAAGATAGAAGGAAAGGATATCCTCATTAATAAATTCATCCAAATATGGGATGTTATGTGACACACTATCATCAATGATTTTTGGTCTTATAAGCTCCAAAGGTGAGGCCAAGTTCATAGTAAAGGCTTTGAGTGAATGTTGGTGTGATGCCAAAATGACTATTGGGGATAGCGAGGATTTTCATAAAGGTCATAAAGAATATTTAATGTCTTTATTAGTCTATTTTAATTTAATTTGAATAGGATCATGAATAACCTAGCCATGGAAACCAATCCTATGTCTAGAAAATCCATGTTATGATAAATCTTAGTATCATTTTCCATAATCATCATAAGAAGGGGAACAATTTCAAATTCGAAGAATGAATATTTCATCAATATATTTAGTAGCACAATATTTAAAAGGAGAAATATCAACCTTAATGGTGTACACATTACCTTAACAAGAAAATTTGAGACAATTATGAAGGGTAGAAGGCATTGCGTGCATAACATGAATCCAAGGGAATCCTAATAGAAAATTATAACTACGATCATTAGGAATGACATGATAAATGGTAGGGAGAGTACGAGATCCTAAGGTGATGTTTAATTTGATTTTACCAAGTGGCTGACATGGTACATTATCAAATCTAGGAATACTAATAGTATAAGAGAGTAAATAAATAAATATCGCAAATGTTGAGGCTAGATCCATTTTCTATGAGAACATGTTTGATCAAAGTGTTTTGGATTGTGACTTATACATATAGTAATAGGCCATTCAATAACATCCCGAGAAGTTAAATCATCATAAGTGAAAGATATGGGCTCATCATGAAAAGAAAAAGTTCTTGGTAATAAAACCAATACATACTCAGGTGATATTTTGGGATGAATACAAATGTGAAAAAGGTTAGTTATTGCAAAATTATACATATGATTATGTTATATATATCCAAGGGATGACATGGTTTTATCATGAGAGGAATCCATTATTACAATAAAAAATAGAATAAGCATGCCTTGAAGTATAATCATACAAAAAGATAGTCTTGGGGCTGATATAAATTGAGTGATGAGTCTGGTTCACCAAATTTTTTACACCCATATTAGATTATGTGAAATTTAAGAATTAGTGAATTAAGTACACTAAAGAATGTAAGGGGAGTTATATGAGGTTATTCTAATTAACTAACTTCCAATATTCATCATCCAATATCATAACAACACACTAAGACTTGAAACTAATGTATAAAACAAGGTATGAAATTAAAAACACAAGAGGATGAGTACACTAAGTTATTTACATATGGATCTCAGAAATTTGGGGAGTGCACGTTGTTGAAATAGGGAGATATGAGTTTAATAATTCTTGGATCTAAGAACTATGACTAGAAACTGACTTGGGACAGGGCCATAACACTCTACCATGACTGTCTGTATAGTCTTGAACTATTTTTGATTCTAGGTCTATCAATTTTTGAGGTTATCTCCTACTTAGAAATGTTTTTCGTTGTCAAACCCTGATGTTCAATTATGCTACAAATATCTGTGAACATTCTGATCAAGATCTCAAAACCCTAACCATGGATAGTAAACCTTAAAAAATAAACATTAGTTGGTTTGTGGGAACCCACATGCACCACTGATGTTGGAACTATTCTAAAGAGGCCTCAAAATACACATCATTCTCCACCTAGCATGTGATATCTAAATGAGTGCAACAAGATTTAGCAACTTCTTTGTCAATTTTTGAGATGAGTTTAGATCTTTCAAAAATACTTGATGAAGGTATGTTTGTGTGCTTATGGATGAGATATGTTGATTCCTTGACCTAGTAAGAAGCTTTAAACATGTAGATATTGTTTCCTTAATGACCATGGATGTGCCTTTGTGAGGTTTAGGAAGCCTTGTGTACTTTTTGCAAGTGTTGGAAGTGAGTGTATCAGTGTAGTGCCATAGGATTTCTAGGTTATCAAATGAGGTAGTGTAGCTTTCTTATATAGGGTTTTGAAGGTAAATTATCAAAGAAAGGCCAACCCAGAGGGAGTAAAATATCCATCAAAGAATTTGGAACTGAAAGTAACAATGGAGGATATGTTGGTGCAAAACCATATAGATAGATCAAGACCAGTTATAAATTCCTAACAAATTATATGGCTTTGAATGGGGATGAAAAATATGTTAAATTAAGTTTACATCATATTATGTTGATTTAATATATGGATTTTATGCATTATACTCTCAGAATGTGTCGGAATATCAATGTGTGAGGATAAACAAACTAGATAAGAGATCTCATAATGTACTAAGTGGGAATAGAAAGATTGTGTTTATCTTAGCAAAAGTGAATTTTGAAAACCAACAGTGTCAAAGAGTAAATTTCCAAATTTGAGTGTCTACAAAAGTTCCCCTTAATCTTGTATTTAAAATAAAATACAAGATACTGGAAAATGTGTACTTTTTTCATCCATTTATTAATCTGAAAATTTGAAAATGTTTGTTCCCCATGCATACATGATTTCAAAACACATGAAATCCAAGTGGATTAATATTTGATAAAAGCATTTGAAAATTATTGAATTTTGAAGATTTAAACTTTGAAGTTTTTAATTAAAAATAGAAAAGGAATGGATACACATGGTGGTAGCAAAATTGTGATGTTACTTTAATATACTTTAAGATAATGTGATAGGGTGAAGTTTTACCAAATAACTATTGCTCTAGAAAGGGGCCTCAACTATGGAGAAGAGACCATATTGAATACTATGAAACCTTTTGAGGTATAATTTTATGGATTGTATATTCCTAAACTATAACAAAGTTTATAATTCTCAATTTTGGTGAAAAATCCTTAGTATGGGAACTTAATACCTGCCACTAGTGTTTCACTTGATTCTTAGACGTTTCTTTGAAATATTGACGAAACAGATAGGGTAATGGGTGTAAGAGGAATACCTGTTTAAATGTTGGTTGGTTGGTTGTTGCGCGTGTATAACTTCTGAATCCATAGCTGATTGTGAGAGCTTCCTTTTGGCTAGGAGGAACTACTTGTAATGAAAAGAAAGACCACTAAAAAGAGTTAAACAATATGTGCAGTGAACTACCTAGCGTGTGCTAGATCCAGGAAGTGTGATACTTCCTAGATGGCTGTCAGTCCACTATTTAAAATAATTTAATGTGGATAATAAAGTAAACCCTATTGTAATCAAAATGATTTGGGTATCTCATCCAAAATACAATAAGAAAGATCTAATCTAACAGGCTAAGTTAAAATAAGATCCAAAGGTCAAGTAACTGGTTCTAGGTCTCTGCAGGTCTGACAGAGGTCTCAGGTAGATCACAGATGAACAAAGGTAATGTGGGAATAGGTGGATAGGTCACTATTCTGGGCTGTATTGGTGAATACAGAGACCGATGCTAGTTAAGGGTGACCGACGGTGGTTGGGTGTAACCGGTGCCGGTTACTGTGGAAAACTAGGAATGCCACAGAATGAGTTTTGGGTCTCCCTTGTGATTGCACAAAGGACCTGATTGGCTGGAACGAGGTATTAGGTGGATTGGGTGGGATTTGGTGAAGTTTTAATGGGTATGTGGAGGGGTGAGTATGAATGGAGGTCAATGGGTGGCTAAGGAAACAAAGGATGAAAATATAATGATGAAACCAATGAACCAAAGGAGTACATCATTCTACTTACTTGGAACCTGGTTCTGGATGCCTGCGAGTGAGGAATGAAGGTGCTAGTAAGAGGTTGAAGGCTGCAGAGGATCACCAATTGTAGGAAAGCTTCTGCATGGGCTGCATGTGCATTCCTTTTTACTTGGTTGGAGAAAATCCTTGTTGGGGTGAGTATTGGATGGTTGTGCAAGAGAAAATGCTTGATCTCCTTCCTTGCATGCATGTTCTCACTGGAATTCATTCCTAGAAGATGCAATATCTCTCAGGAATGTGCCAATGTTTGCCAACCTTGAAAATAAGGTTGTTTTGGGGATTAAAAGGTGACCGACGGTGGTTCTGGCTTAACCGGCGATGGTTAGGGGTAACCAGCGTCGGTCAAGGTGGGATTTCCTAGGTTTACTAAACTAGGTAGATCCCCTTGATTTTCTGGGATCTTGTGTCATTCACCCACGGATTAGACTAGAAGCTTCTTGTAAGCATGTGGGAATGTGGTTAGAGGGAATGTAGGCATTGATTTTTAGGGTTTGGGTAAGTCTTAGTTAGTTATGGCAACTTACTAAGAATAGGTCTTAGGGTGAGTTGGCTTGATGAGGTGTCTAGGTGAGATGTATGTGGACATTATCCCTAATTAAGATATTTAAATAATAAATATGGTGAGGATAATGAATTAATTTAATTAATATTAGTGGAGTGAAGGGGGCCATGGCTAGGTTAATGTGATGAAGGGTGTTTATTTGTCGAGGGACCAAAGGGGAGTGTGACCTAATTTTAGTGTCTACATTTTTCACCCCTTTTTTATGTAGCTTGTATTGGTAAGTGACGCTAAAAAAAATAAGATGTGGTTGCCCCATGTGTGGGTGAAGGTGATCCCCCTCAAACCAGGAACTGAAGAGGCAGGAGGTAGAATCGATGAGTGGTTTGATAAAAGGTAAATCTGATAAAAGGGAAGGTGGGGAATGGGGGGAAAAGGGGTTAAAGATATACTCAGACAATCTAGGTAATGGGTCAGGGTCAAAGGTAGTAACAGTCAAATGCACGCACATGTATAAACTGTAGCATGCTACTGGGTTGAAGAGCAGTCAAACTCTACATTGTCTAAGGTCGATAGGTTTATCCAAACAAGGTCAAAATGATTTTGGTATCCAAGGTATAGGATATTGTCATGAAACACAACATAGGTTAAGTGCAGGAATGTTTAGGTATGTTCTAGTACACCAAAGGTAGGGTCAGTATAAATGGTCACAGAAATAGGCTAGGTAAGGTCATTAGGTCAACAACACAGGTAACAGTGCCACAAGGTATAGTGAACACGTGAGGTCAAAGGTCACTAGCAATGGCCCAGGGCCAAAAAAATCTAGTTCAAGGCACGGGTAAGGCCGAGGGAGGGGTAAAATAAGGAGTCACCAAAGGAGGACAAAGGTAGGTAGTAAATGATAAGGTCAAGAAGGTGGAGTAAGTAGTCATGGTAAAGGTTAGGTGAGGTAAATGGTCAGGGTAAAGGGTAGGTGTGGAAAAAAAAGATGGGATAGGCGGGTTAATAGGGTAAAATGTTGGGTAAAATGCCATTTAAGGATAACTGATACCGATAGAGTGAAACTGACCATAGTAAGGTAGGGCACGTGACCAATGCCAATGAGGGTAAAACCGGCATCGATTAGGTCGGGTTTGTTATAAAAACAAAAAATCCATGTTTTTTGTTATTCATTTGTCATTTAATGAATTGAGAAAATGAAAAAAGAGAGAGAAAAGAGGAAAAAGTGGCCAGATGGAACGGAGCATTGAGTTGGCGGTGTGAACGACAGGTGATTGGTTGGTGAGAGGCGGGTCCATAGGATTGGTGCGTGTGATTCGATTGATTGGAGACGCGGGTGGAGATTTAGTGATGGCAAAGGCCAGAGAAGGATCAAGTGGGCCACCAATGTAGTGGCCAGATGTGCCACCGAGACGATGGCAACACGATGAGGTAAGCATCCAACTCTAGTTGTATTTGGTTAGATAGATTAGGTGATTTGCAAATTGTTGTTGTAGTTTTTATTTTGGGTGGGTGAAAAAAATTAAATTTGGAAATGAGAGGGAAAGTGGGTAAAATAGGAATGGGGAGAGAAATAAATGGGAGAGGAAGGGAGGGGATGAGGTGGAAGGGAGGTGTAGGTGTTTTTAGGGGGGTAAAATGGTCAAGGTGGGTAGTTATTGAGAAAAGGGGGGTTTGGGGGTCGCAGGTTTTCACCGCGAATGTGACCGGTGTCAGTCAAGTTTGTCCAGTGTTGCTAGGGTTGAACCGGTATTAGTCACTAAACAGGTGACCGATGCCAGTTAAGGGGTGATAAGGGTCGATTAGAGATAACCAACATTGGTCAGGATATGGAGAGAAAGGGGTCAAAAGTTCCATAAGTTGGGGGATCAAGATGGGTAGGGGTAAAATAGGGTGTTGGGAAACAATAGGGGGTAGGTATGGGTATAAAAATGTAGATTAATGTGTTGTTCATATTGGATACAGGGGAGAGATAAGCTACATATGCGGGACAAGGTTCCACCCCTGCTCATGACAGTGCGTAATGCAGTGACCCTTGAGGAGCTACAGCATGTGGAGGCAGTGGGCTTGAGTTGAGTCTGACACTATTGACATATAGTCCAAAAGCCTAGTTTGATGGTTACGCTCATCGATAGATGGGATTCCGTGACCAACACATTCCACCTGCCGACGGGTGAGATCACTGTCACCCTGGAGGACGTGTTTAGGATTCTATGGCTACCCATATTGGGTACGTAGGTCTACTCTATCTCCTCCGAGGCCTCAGAGGAGCTGATGTTGACGGTGTTTGGAGAGGGGATGGCCAAGCTGACATTCCATAGTGCTAGCATTCACTATGGAGAGATGTACCTAGCCCATCTGGAGGAGATGAGGCTAGTGGTTCTTTTGATGGAGGCAGTGTGTTGCTTTACACTGCCAGATGTAGAGGGTGGACATTTCCCTTGATCATTGATGGGGGTACTCCATGACATGATGATAGATGAGACCTACTTTTCCTGGGTACCAACATTCCTGGTGCAGCTGTACAGAGAGTTATGGGCATATGGGTGGCTACGCAGGTTCAGCCTATGTTGTACCTTCTTACTACACTGTTGGGCTTATGAGCACATAGTTTGTGTGTGGCCAGTAGGGATGCCTTGAGCAGATGCATTTCCACCGAGAGTGGTGCAGGTGGGGTGTAGGTGATGGGTGCCCGCTTTTGGAGAGCAGAGATCAGACAGGCCCACACATGATGTGGCCTATTTCCAGTGGTTATTGGAGGGGTTGTCTGGAGTGGACATTATATGGAGGCCATATGTGGGATTCCCCTCATATAGGCATATGCATGAGGAGCTAGCTGAGCTCCAGCTATTGAGATGGATACAGGGTCGCCGTGCCGGGGAGCACAAGATGATCTTGATAGAAAAAGTCAGGGGGTAGTTCGGGCTATTACAGGACATGCCTCCACCCTTCCCACAGTACCTGAGAGATGACATGGAGAGGCCTTTACCTCTACCACAGCTGACAGTGCCCACAGGGCAGGAGGAGTAGGTAGTGGACCGACAGATAGATGATGTCGGGGTCACAAAAAGGTATAGACAGTGGTGGGTGGCACATTTACGAGCCATACCACCCAGACCGAGGTAGCCGGATCTAGCCACCATCACGGTGCAGAGAGATGCCCTACAGGGGTAGGTGGCTACTCTGATTACCCAGTTGGGTATGGTACAGACAGAGCTGGTGAGCTCAGAGGAAGAGGTAGCAGAGCTACATGTACAGGTGGCCAATTTGCAGACATAGATGGCTGGTGGTGGGGATGAAGATGATGGTCGGGTAGTGGCCTTACAGGCACAGGTGATAGGGTTACATGGTTAGTTGGCCATAGCTCAGGCACATATTGGGGCCTTACAGGCCCAAATATAGGCACATGGATATAGGGCACCACCACAGGCATCGGGACTAGGTCCTAGTTCATAGGTAGGAGCGGGACAGGGTCCCGCAGGATAGGTACAGGGGCCGAGGCCTATGGGGCCACCACAGACCATGCCTATTTCTAGGTTACGGGATGCCCTAGGTGAGGCTAGATACTACCAGGACCAATTGATGGTGGTTGGATAGACTTTCTATCCTATGGAGAGTACCGGGCACAACAGGCATTGAGTGAGAGGACTAGATCCCACACTCATAGTGTGGAGAGCACAGGGGGCCATCGAGCTTCGAGGCCAGATCAGGGAGAGGCTATCAGCACACAGAGATCATCTCCAGGTGAGGCACCAATAGGGACTCAACCACCACCTATGATGGGTGGGGAGATGCTAATAGGTCACCAGACAGGGGCAAAGGAGGCAGAGGGTACAGGTGATACAGAGATGGAGGATATCTACCAAGATTCCTAATATGTGGCTTTTGATTTTTGATGTATTATAGTCATTTTTTGATATATACCGGCCTTCATGCCAAATATAGTGGGGATGTATGAGAGTTTTTGTTGTATATTTTGAGCATATAAAGGCCTGTGCACCGAAGAGATTTTGTATTGGTTCATTATTTTATTGTATATGAGACCATCCTGTGTGCCGCTAACATTTTGTATTGAGTATTGGCCTACATGTCGATGATTTTGAGATGATGGACATGATGGGATAGCCATGTATGTTGTATTGAGATACACATTTATTTATATGATGAGATACATGAGATTTTTGATTTGTTGATGTTTGGATGAGACTTTTGATTTGTTGTTTTGATATGGACAGAAATTAGGTGAGTTAGGCATGATGAAGTTAGGTTTGGTTTAGGCATGGATTGAGTCAGGTCATAGGCATGGATCGATTTGGGTCATGTTTTAGGCATGGTTGAGTAGGTCATAGGCATGGATCGAGTCAGGTTTTTTTAGGCATGGTGGAGTCAGGTTTGTTTAGGCGTGGTTGAGTCAGGTTTGTTTAGGCATGGATTGAGTCAGGTTGGTTTAGGCATGGTTGAGTCAGGTTTGTTTAGGCATGGATCGAGTCAGGTTGGTTTAGGCATGATTGATTTTTAAAGTGGTTGGGGTTGTGATTCATTAATTTTGTATAATGAATGATAATATGGGCTATTGTTAAGATGCTTTATAATATATGTATGATGATGGTAGAGAAATAGTAGTCATAAGAAATGTATGTTGTGATGATGATAAAAATGTTAAGCAACTTGTTGTCTGTTTGGTTTGATTTTCAATTGTTGATATAAAGAGGAAACTAAGTGGGGTAGAATGTATTTTAGGAAGATGAAAGATGGATTGGTTAGGGTAGAGAGTGGCTGAGCTAACCTCCAAGGGCCCCATGCCCTCGGAGTGCTTCCTACATAATCTCGGCAAAAAGGTACCTCAAGCCGATGTAGTTCTCCCATGAGCTAGGGAAGAATATGATGAGGTATGAGAATGAGTTAGTAGGTTTTAGGCATGTTGTGGGTTGAGGTCTGTTAGGTGTGGGTGGGTTAGAGGTAAAGTGATATAGGTGATGTTGATTGTGGAAAAAGAAGAAGAATACCCCAAAGGTAAGTGTCGAGGACCAAATCCTGTATAAGGTAATCAAAACGTAAATAAAGATGGTCAAAAGATAAGAGGGGGCAATAAAGCCACCTAATTGGTTAGGATCATACCAAGTAGATCATACCTTGGAGGAGGTGATGAACGTAAGACCCTAAAGACATTGCATGATTGATTGTTCTAAGGTGAAAAGTAGTCACATGATCACCAAATGTCTTGGTTTCCAAGAGGTCCCTTGAGGCGGTAGGAAATGGGAGTGGGAATGGTGAGAAAGGTGAAAGGTGGTTACTTTTTTTTATATGGTATGAGGTGGCATGCTCTTTGGGCAAGAGATTTGAGGTCACAATGGGCAAGTCCATGACTAAAAAGTTCTCTGTTTTGACTTGTATTGAGATAGACTGATCAATGTGGGAAGTCTATATGGGATGATGAATTTAACTCCTTGAGGTCTTCATGAAGCTGATCGATGCGGGAAGCTTCAAATTCTCTCACTTTTTTTTTGAAACACTTTACATAGTTGTCCTTTGAGGGAGCAGTCTATTTACAGCAGTGATTGCAGAGAGGAAGATGTCCTTTTGAGGGAGTCATCTTTTTGTTAGAATTTTGACTTAAGGAGTTGGGTCCCATGTGGGGCTTTGAAGTCATGGAAAAGACCAAGGTGAAGAATAGATTTTTGTTTAGAAAGAAGGGTGAAATGACCATGGGATCTCATCTAAAGGTAGACGAAAAGTATCCATGAGAATCATGCTATGTGCAGTGCCGTGGTACACACATTCAAGAGAAGATAACATGTGACGGGTACTCACATGATTCTTGTTTAATCGTTGGTGAGGTGTATGAAGTGGATAGTGCTCAAGGGATGAGCATGGAAATAAGAAAAAGGTGAGGTAGGACTAAAAGTCAACAATAGAATGGTCGAAGATGCAAGGCGTTAAGGGGTTCAGGTTTGGGTTTACCATCGAGTGAAGATAAAAGATAAGCACCTGATCCATAAGTATGAGTCATGATGTATGGTCCAAGCCAATTAGGAGAAAATTTTCCCCGTTTACTTTTTTCTACTTTGGTTACATGTTGATTTTCTTTCAGGACAAGGTCACCAACTTGGAAGGTTCATTCATGGACATGTTTGTCATAGGCATGTTTGATACATTTTTAGTAAACTTGAAGGTGACCCAGAGCATTAAGATGACATTCATCTAATAAATCTAGCTGTGTTAAATGGTCTTAACTAAATTCATCATCATTGATCATGTCATGGAGAGAAATGCGGAGTGAGGGAGTCTAGACTTCGAGAGGTAGAACAACCTCTGTACCATAGACCAGAGAAAATGGTGTTGCGGCAGTGGAAGTGTGAATACTAGTGTGGTATGCCCATAGGGAAAAAGGAATGTGCGTATGCCAGTCCTTCCTAGTATCATTAACCACTTTCATGAGGATTTTGTTTAATGTTTTGTTAGTGGATTTGGCTTGGCCGTTCATTTGTGGGTAATAAGGTGATGAGAAACTGAGCTGAATACTGAAGGCGTAGTAAAGTTTTTGTAATATTTTGTTTTTGAATTGTTTTCCATTGTCAGTGATGAGGCAATGAGGAACACCAAAGTGACAAATGATGTGATGATTGATGAACTCACATATTTTCTCAGCTTTCATGGAGATGAGTGGTATGGCTTCAACCCATTTTGTATAGTATTCGGTAGCAGTGATGATCCATTGATGTCGTTGGGAAGAATGGGGATTGATTTCTCTGACAAGATCCAAACCCCATTGAGAGAAGGGCCAAAGGTCATGGGTGACCTGTAAGGTGTGACTGGGTGTGTGATGAAGGTTGGCATGTTGTTGGCATTTTACACAATGTTTGACATAGTTGCAACAATCAAGGTTAAGGGTCAGCCAGTAATAGCCCAGGTGAAGAATACGCTTAGCAACAATAAGGCCACTGAAGTGACCTCCACATATGCCATCATGAACTTCCTTAATGGTATAAGGAATTTCAGAACTTGTGAGGCATCGTAAGAGAATACCATCAAAGCCACACTTATAGAGGAGGCCCCCCATGATGACGTAACGAGAGACCTTTTTAAGGAAGGCGTGTTGTCCATTACGGGTGAGATCAGGAGGTAAGATGGAGAGAGAAAGATAGTCAGAGTATTGTTTATACCAAAGGTCACTCGGGTCGAGGGTAGTGGTTCCGATAGAGAAAACTTCGTGAGGTAAATAAGAGGTTGATTGGAGTCATTGTATGGTGATAAAGATTTTAGAATTGGCAGGCGAAGCGGGTATTTGAGAAGTCAAGTAGGCCATGATATCTACAAATTTGTTGGTTGAACGTGGGATGGTTTGAAGGGCGTAACGGTCAAAGGTTGTCAAAAGTATGTCTACATGATGTTTATACTCTTGAAGTGTCTCATTATGACATTGCTATATACCATTGACTTGGTTTATGACCAATTGAGAATCACCAAAGATGTTGATTGATTTGACATCTAGGGCATAGGTAGCTTGGAGACCTAATACAAGTGCTTTGTATTCGGCAATATTGTTTATGCATTCAAAATAAAGTTTGAAAGACAAAGGCATGGGCTCACCATCAAGTAGAACGAGGATAACACCAGTCCCACCCCCACGCTAAACCTTAGAACCATCGAAGAAGAGTGTCATTTGGTAAGGGGGTTCATCCAGGGAAAGGGTAGCAATTGACTCATCTGGAAAGTCAAAATTAGAGGGTTGATCCCTGGAAATAGGTGTTTCGGCCAATTGGTCAGTGATATCTTGGCCCTTGATGGACTTTTGATGAATGAATTCGAGGTCAAGGTCAGCTAAAAGCATAAGACAGTGTGTGAAACACTGATTTTGGTAAGGTTTGGCATACATGAAGTGTAACAAGTCGGTGTTGGTCACAACATAGGTTTTGTGGTTGAGTAGGTAATGGCAGAGTTTGGTGGCAATGAAAACTAAGGCTAAGAAAAGTTTTTCAGGATGGGTGTATCGGGTTTCATAATCCAAAAGAGTATGGCTTATGTAATAAACCACCTGCTCCCTGTGTTGTTCATTGCAATGAGTGAGCATGGCTCCCACAGAATGATCAGTAGTTGAGATGTATAGGTAGAAAGGTTGATCATCTTTAGGTGGAATGAGTATGGGTGCTTGGAGGAGGTATTGTTTTAGGGCCTCAAAATCTTTGTGGCAGTCATCATCCCATTTAAAGGAAAAATACTTCTTGAGCAGATGATGAAACAGTTGGCACCGGTAAGATAATTGTGAAATGAAATGGTGAATAGACTGCAACTTACCTTGCAGGCTATGAAGTTTTCTAAGGTTAGTGGGCGGAGGCATTTCGCGAATGGCCATGACTTTAGCAGGGTCAACTTCTATACCACATAGGGAAACGATAAAGCCAAGGAGTTTTCCTGAGAGGGCCACAAAAACACACTTCTTAGGCTAAAGGAAAACATAATATTTAACGAGACGGTCAAAAATGGTTTTGAGGACGGCAAGGTGTTCGGAGCGGCATTTAGATTTGGCCAAGAGATCTCCACGTAATCTTCTAATATATGATGCATGATATCATGGAAGATGTAAGTCATAGCCCATTGATATGTGGCACCATCATTTTTAAGGCCAAAAGGCATGATGTGATAACATAAGGTCCCCCAAGGGGTGATGAATATGATTTTATGTTAATCCTCTGGGGCAAGCAGGATTTGGTTATAACCTGAGAAGCCATCCATGAGTGATAGCATCTCGTGACCAGCAGTAAGGTTGACTAGTTGGTCAATACCGGGTAAGGGGAAGTCATATTTTGGGTAGAATAGGTTGAGGTCATGGAAATCCATGCAAATGCGGAGTCCCGCTATCGCCTTAGTGACATGTTATAAATCCAACAAGGATAATCAATGGGTAATATGAAGTAAATGGAAAGAAGGTCCTGAAGTTCTTCTTTGATGAGAAGGCCAATGCGAGGGTGTATTTTCCTCAGATTTTGTTTGATGGGTTTAGCATCAAGAATGGTTACAATATGTCAATACCGGGCATGTCTATATAAGACCAAGCAAAAGTGTGATTATGATCTTGGAGAAAATAAGTGATGGCTTCATGTTCAGAAACATCTAAAGATTGACTGATATTTAGGATGTGCAGGTTGTCCTGAGTATGGATGTTTATCTCGATAGTCAATTCATTCAACATGGTTTACGTCTCATAGGGGTAACGACTGATGAATATATGATTCTTCTGCACCAAGGTAGGTGAGTATGGATTCATCATCCTGACATTAGACAATGTTAATTGAAGGTGTATCATCATCGATCATTTTAGGATATAGGAAGGGAAGAGAGGAAGGAGCCTCGCCCTCACATTGATAAGTCAAAGGCCCCAATGAAATGGTGTTTATGAAAAAAAAAATTAGGAGGGATAGATTCAGGATCCATCGACTCCATCGGCGAAGGTGGTGATGAAGGTGGAGTGGGTGAAGAGGGTGGAGAAGGGATGATGTCGTTGATGAGTTCAATGCATGCCTATTTGGTAGGTGGTTCAGGAAAACCAGTACCACTACAGACATTATGTTTACAGGTGGTACATGGAATAATGATATGGTGGTATTTCTCATAAAATCCAAAACCAAAACCCTTCCACTCACATTAGTGTAGAAAAGTGTGGGAAAAACGGTGATTGGTAAGAGATTGGAAGTCAACGGAAAATAGGCGGGTTTATGACTATGGTTTGGGTGTGTACGTGGTAGAATAAAGTCCCCCATAGGTGAGACTAGCACGAAGATGAGGAGGACCATAAAGGAAGTGTTCTCCTATGTGGTCATCATAGTGAGGGTGTTGGTGAAGACTCCCATACTCTTGTGGAGTAAGGAATGTCTTGACACTATATAGGCGGTATTCCCCCAGAGTGAGGCGTTGAAAAACACATTCCAAGAGATCGGTGATTGGTATGTGGGTAGAAGGAATAGATGATGTGTCTGAGGTTGATGTGGAGGTGGAGTTAATGGATTGGGAGACTAATGGGTTATCCATGGAGGTTGTGGTGGCGGTAGGGGTGGAAGAGGTATGTGCGGTGGAGGTGGTGAATCTACTGGTAGCGGTTATGGAGGTAGACACCTTAATGGGTATAAGCATGTCATTAGGTCGGTAAATCATGTTGCATGTTTTAAAAGGTGATGGGTCAGCTGGAATGGTATAGGTGTTTCCTTCATGTTCAAACTTTACACAATGATGCAAAGTGGAAGGAACGCAGCCCATGACATGAATCCAGGGTCTGCCATGCAACAAGATATATTAAAATTCCCCCTCCAAGACGTAAAATAATTCTAGGATAGTGTGGGGGCCCACGCGAATGTGGAGGATGACAGTGCCTAATGTGGAGGTGATAGCATCATTGAATGAATGCAACATGACAAGATGTTTATGCATGTAGTTTTCAGGTATGCGCATTTGAGTGAATGTGTGGGATGAAATGATATTAATACTAGCTCCCCCATTAATCATTACATGTCGTACATGTATATCATCGATGTGGATAGAGATTAAAAGGGCTGGGTCTGGGTCATTTGTTTGGTGTGGTGTGATCTCTTCCTTTGAGAAGCCTAGGGAGGCTACCTTGTGAGTAGGGTGCGATGTGGATAAAGGTGGCAATTTGGTGAGAGAGGCTACATGATGGGGTGTGATAATGGAGGCTATGGGTGTAGGGTCATTGGGTAAAACCTCAATAGATTGAAGAACCTCCATGAGAGCTTGACGATGGGATTCTGAGGTTTAGATGAGGTCATATAAGGAAATTTTGAGGGGAGATTGGTGTAATTGTTTGAGCATGGTGCGATGTGTGAATCCATTAGAAATGCGGTATGTGGGGCCGCAGATAGTGATTTTAGGTATGGGTGCAGATAGTATGTTGGGTATAGGATTGGTTGGTGGTTCAGTCACCGTTTCTTTACCTTTATCCTTTTGAGCATGGGTAATAACATGAATCATGTTGATCTGAGGGGAGTTGGCAAATGGAGAAGGTGTATGGTAGCGGTATAATGACATGACAGGAAAAAACCTATCGAAGGAGAAAAACCTTGTGAGATGAGCTAGGCACAATGAAATTTGGGTGATGGTGTGGCAAGTTTTCTGAAGTGAACCATGTTAATTTCAACTCTTGGAGGTGGTCCTAGGAGCTGTGGTGGTGGAGGTTGTGGTTGTTGAGTGGGCAGTGAGGATAGGACTATGGGAATGGGTGTTGGTGAAGTAGTTTCCTCATCGAGAAGGTCAACATCGTCAAAGTTAGATTCTGGAGGACACAAATGGATAAGGATGATTTTCAAGGCCTTGTAGTTCTCCACATCATGCCCTAGCACACAATGGTAGGCATAAATTTTAGTGTCATCAAACCCTTTTGGCTTGGGTTTGAGGGGGTTTTAAGGTCTGAGTGGTGGTAATGTGATAACAAAAGTCTTAAGGAGGTTGGTTAATATTTTGGCATAGGACCCCACTAGTGGATCGCAATGGGAAGTGAAAGTGGGTTTGGGTGTAGGTATGGCTGATTGTTGAGGAACGGTCCTTGTAGGAGGGGGAGTGTGTTGAGCCATGGTTTTGGGTGTTGGAATAGTCTTGGGTGTTGGTCATGTTTTTTTGGGTAGGGTTATGGTAGATGAATGGGTAGGAGGGTGTGTGGTTGTTTTGACTACCTTATTGGGAGGTAGTAGAGTTTTTTCTTTGGGTTGTACCTTCTTAGATAAAGGTGATATGGGTGCACGGGATCTAGAAGGTAAAGAAGATGGGGGAAGAGAACGAGTTACCCATGGGGATAAAGGGGGTGCTGTGAAGGTATATGACGCGGGTTACACAGGGGGTGTGAGAGACAAAGAATGAAGTGTAGTGGGTAGTGAAGAAGTTGTAGAGAGTATTGGGGGTATGGGTGGTAAAGATGTTGTAGGTGTAGGTGTAAGTTGTGTCGGGCGCTTGGGTAGGTTAGAGGTTTGCAAGGAAGGAGTGGGCTGTTGTGTTTTTGGTTTATTGATGGGTGGAATTTTCTTAACCATGCTGGGAAGCTAAGGTCCTAAGATGGATGGGACCAGTGTAGGTGTGATTGGCGTAGCTAGAGTATGAGTTCTATGGATTTGGTTCTTTTGTTTGGGTGATGAAGTAGGTGTGGTGTTGACTTTGGAAGATGTAGCTAAATCTAGTTTAATAGGTGGATGAGTAAGGTTGGTGGTTGGGGTGACCCCTAAGGCGGTAATAGGTTTATTCGAGGCAGATGTTATAGATGTGGGTTTGGGTTTAGATGTGGTTTGGGTTATGGGTAAGGGTGTATGTTGAGCTATGATGCGTGTCATGGAAGAAGTTGTGATAGAGGTGGTTGTGTTTGTTTTGATTGGTCGAAATATTTTCGAGTAGATAGTGGAGGTATCAACAAGTGACATCTGCATCTACATTGAGACAGGAAGCAAAAGGCGCCCCCAAAGTAAGGCATGATCCACATAATCTAAGTGATCGGCCAAACGTGAGAATGAAATGTTTGTATGTGGAGTTAATGAGGACCTAATGGCTATTCCCGTAAAATGTGTCTTAGAGACGAGGAATTGGCTAGGTTCAGCTTCCGTGGGTAAGAGAGCTGAAAGTAGGTCTACAGGATCTTGGGTAGCTGATGGAGAATACTCACCAAGAGGCAAAGGTATCTCAACTAGGTCTATGATAGGTGGAGAAGATGATAGGTGCTCCTCTATAGGTGGAGGAGATGATGGGAGATCCTCTGTGGGTGGAGGAGGCAAACAAGTATCCTCTGTGAACTAAAGAAGTACTATGGGTATTGGTTCTCTAGGTGGAGAAGCCAAAGGTGAAATGGTCTTGATGTTAGCGGAAGGCTCCTCCATAGGTGAGGAAGGAGGTGAAAGGTGTTCCTCTGTGGGTGAAGGAACAGAGGAGGTTGGTTCCAATGTGGAAGGAGGATTTCGGGCTAGAATCTCCTCTATGGACGGAATATGGGGTAATTGGGAAGCAATAGGTGTGTCACTAAAAATAGCGTGGACCTCGCGGGTATGGGTATCATGAGTTGAGGTCTCACCGGTTTGATCAGATGAAGGGGCATGATTAGGAAATGGTTTCTTGAAGATGTGTAGGTTTTGGTTGGTAGGTGCGTTAGGATTATCCATTGTTAACTCACCTTTCTCGAGCATTTCTTGGACAATATTTTTGAAAGTGATGCAATTACCATCACTATGACCCTTTACTCGATGATAGTTACAGAAGTCATGTTATTTATACCATGCAGGCATGGGGCAAGCAGGGTCAAAACCAGTGTGTGGTTTTATGGGCGGAAGAGTGATGGCCCTCGGCTTTGATAAGCTTTTCTAAGACAGAAGAGTAAAGTTCCCCAATTGGGGTGTATTTCCTGTTCTCGTCTAAATTGAAAAGTCTGGATGGGTGAGAGATTAGATGAGGGGGTAGCCTGATTTGACAGATGAGCTAGGACTGGATTTGAGTACCACTACATTAGCGGTGCCCTTGGCCTTTGAATAATTGTTCTGTGGTTTGGAAGAAGAAGAAGTATCATTTGACTTGAATGCCAAATTTTTACTGCGTAATTGGATTTTCTTCTCTTCGATGGCCCAAATCTCTAACTTTCATGCCATGGTGAATGCTTCATCAAATGTTTGGAAATTCTGAACCTGTAGGGTCGGTGAGATATGTCTAGCACAAGCCCATGTGAAGAGCTCGATGAGTTATATTTGTGGTAGTTGGAAGGTGAGCTGATTAATCAGGCTATGCCAGCGAGTGACAAAATCTGTGATAGATTCATCCTCATACTGACGCGTGGAGTATAGGTCGGTCATGGTAACCTTCTTGATGATATTGATGGAGAAATGATCCAAGAAGGCTTGGGCTACCTGATTAAATGAAAATATAGAGTGTCTAGGTAACCCACTATACCAATCTAATGCAGGTCTAGTCAGAGACATGGGAAAGGTCCTCAAGAGCAAAGCATCATCATATGTGATTAGGTAGCACCCATGTTTGAACGACTGTAAATGTTGTTGTGGGTCTTCCTTGCTATTGAAGTGGTTGAATTTAGGCATCTCCCAATGTATGGGGTATGGATGAATAGGAATGGATGGGTGGATGGGATCGTTGCAAATCTTGTCGTAGGTGAGAGTGTTGCGGGAGCTGGAAACTGATGCCTCTAATGTCTGCATCTTGTCCAACATCAATTTGATTAGGTAGTTGGTAGGTTATGATGATTGGGTGCCTCCTGTAGCATGAGATGGTTGGTTTTGGGCATATAATGGGGGTGGCACTCCAATATATGTTGCTTTCGTGTAGGTTGATTGAGAAGAAGGCAGTGAAACAGGGGGTACGTACCCAGAGTGAATAATAGATGAAATAGGATGCTACTGATAGTATATATACAGGGGTGGATGGGTCATGGTAATCCTAGTGGAAATGGGGGGTAAAGATTGTGGAATGGAAAGGGCCACATTCTAAAATGGGGTACGGCTAACCAACACCAGAGCTGGTAATGTAGCTACAGGTATATGTGAGACATTAGGGGCAGATGAGGTTGTGTTTTGGGTGGTTGTCGAAGGTATGGTAGATGTGGCGGGTGCAATGGAGGTAGCAGATGTGGCAGTCATAGTGGGTATAGGACCTAGCTACGAAATGACTGGGGGTAAGGTAGATGCGGGCAACGCGGAGCCAGCTGGGGCTGACACAGGAGTGGGAGCAAGAGTCAGGGGGATAGATATGGGCATGTTGTATATCAAATGACTCGAGGCATCTCGGGTAGATGAGTGGGAAAGATAAAACTGCAAGGTGGCAGGGTTTTGGTCAAGGATTCGTGTGAACTCCTCATCTCTGGTAGCGATAGTGATAGGTTGGATAGGATCCATGGTGGGTGTTAAAATGGAAGGCGATGAAGGACTAGGTGGGAATAGTTGACAACTTGCATGGAATATGAGTGCGCTTGCTTGTCTTTGGGTTAGCACCATGTGAACCAGTACTGATCAGGTTAGGCCTCTTCTCTATAAATGACACAGAAAAACAACAGGAACAAGTGAAATAGGCAGTAAAAAGTGGACTAGGTACCAAATGTTGACTGGAAATGACACAGGGTAACCGATGCCAATTAGGGTAAACCGATGCCGGTCACAAATAACCACGGCCGGTCACTATGGGAAATGGACTGTAAGTTAAAAACAAGGTGTAAGGTCAAATCTGACAGGTATGCCAAACCTAATGATTTTTACAAGGTTAGTGGGAATGGTAATAGTGATAGGACTCTGAAAAGTTGAAGAAGGTGAATAAATGTCCTTTTGGGTTGGTTAACCAAAATGACAGTGAACCGACGCTGGTTGGGTATAATCGATAATAATCAGGGGGTAACTGATGACGGTCACTGGACTGGCATTGATCACTGTGAAATTAAAACAATGATGAAAGGAAAATGGTTGTGAATTAAAATCTAATGTGGAATCAGACCCAAAATTTTGGGAATGATGAGAATATGGTCCAGGCACCCTCAGATGAATCCGGAATACACCAACTATGATGAGGAGCATGCAATGATAAACAAGAAGAATTAAGAACATGACCTCTCACCTCAAAATGCAAGCCAAGTAGAAACACTAATAAAAATGCGATCCTAAGAGCGCCTTTTCTATTATGTTTGTTTAGCTTATGCTATTTAAGGACTGACTCATGAAGTGTAGAATAGAATTTTTTGGTGAGGATGGCTTCCTACAAAGAAGGAGATCTAAAAGGTGAGGTTTCAGGTATGTTATTTTGGAGGTGGAATTTTCTCTGAAGTATGACTCAACAGAGCAACGAGCTGGGGAGTACCTGTCAATCCTCAAATCAGTGTGATCATTGACAGGCATTCCCAGGAAAGATGTTGTTTAAGAATATGTATTTGTTTTGAATTTTTGCAATGTGGCAAGACTCAGAGAGAGAGAGAGATATGTTCTTTCTACGATTCATTTGTCAACCATCAGCTGGGAATGACTTCCAACATACAGGTTGCCCTCAATTAATGTGAGATAATGTAATAAATTAGAATGCAATGCACTTATTTTAAGCCCAAATCAAAATATGAAGTTCGATGACACAAATGGATGAATAGGAAGGGGGATGCTCTTTCACTAAAATGTAGAAAATAAGAAGAAATGATTCTTTTTAAGTACACCAAAAGAAAGGTTTCTTTTAGAGAAAATACAAAGAAAAAGAGGGTTACCAAGGAAGAAAATTAATGTGTATGATTTTCAGAAGGGAAACAAACACACAAATTTTCCTAGGAATGAGTAAAATGCAAAGAACCCTGGATGGGTCCCACCGGGTGTGCCAAAATGTTTCACTTGATTCTTAGACATTTCTTTGAAATATTGACAAAACAGATAGGGTAACAGACGTAAGAAGAATACCTATTTAAATGCTGGTTGGTTGGTTGTTGCATGCGTATAACTTCTGAATCCACAGCTAATAGTGAGATCTTCCTTTTGGATAGGAGGAACTACCTGTAATGAAAAGCAAGACCACCAAAAAGAGTTAAACAATATGTGCAGTGAACTGCCTAACGTGTGCTAGATATGAGAAGTGTGATACTTCCTAGACGGATGTCAGTCCACTGTTTAAAACAATTTAATGTGGATAATAAAGTAAACCCTATTGTAATTAAAATTATTTGGGTATCTCAGCCAAAATAAAATAAGAAAGATATAATCTAATAGGCTAAGTTAAAATAAGATCTAAAGGTCAAGTAACTGGTTTTAGGTGTCTAGAGGTCTGTCAGAGGTCTCAGGTAGATCACAGATGAACAAAGGTAATGTGGGAATAGGTGGATAGGTCACTGTTATGGGCTGTATTAGTGAATACAGAGACTGATGCTGGTTTATGGTAACTGACGGTGGTTGGGTGTAACTGGTGCCAGTTACTGTGGAAAATTGGGAATGCCACAAAATGAGTTTTGGATCTCCCTTGTGATTACACAAAGGACCTGATTGCCTGGAACGAGGTATTAGGTGGATTGGGTGGGATTTGGTGAAGTTTTAATTGGTATGTGGAGGGGTGAGTATGAATAGAGGTCAATGGGTAGCTAAGGAAACAAAGGATGACAATATAATGATGAAACCAATGAACCAAATGAGTACAGTGTTCAACTTACTTGGAACCTGGTTTTGGATGCTAGCGAGTGAGGAATGAAGGTGTTGGTAAGAGGTTGAATGCTATAGAGGATTGCCAATCGTAGGAAAGCTTCTACATGGGCTGCATGTGCATTCCTTTTTGTTTGGTTGGAGAAAATCCTTGTTGGGGTGAGTACTGGATGGCTGTGCAAGAGAAAATGCTTGATCTCCTTCCTTGCATGCGTGTTCTCACTGAAATTTGTGTTTAGAAGATGTAATATCTCTCAGGAATGTGCCAATGTTTTCCAACATAAAAAATAAGTGTGTTTTGAGGATTAAAAGGTGACCGATGGCGGTTCTGGCTTAATCGGTGACGATTAGGGGTAACCAGCGTCGGTCAAGGTGGGATTTCCTAGGTTTACTAAACTAAGCAGATCCCCTTTATTTTCTGTGATCTCATGTCATTCACCCACGGATTAGACTAGAAGCTTCTTGTAAGCATGTGGGAATGTGGTTAGAGGGAATGTAGGCATTGATTTTTTAGGGTTTGGGTAAGTCTTAGTTAGTTATGGCAACTTACTAAGAATAGGTCTTAGGGTGAGTTGGCTTGATGAGGTGTCTAGGTGAGATGTATGTGGACATTATCCCTAATTAAGATATTTAAATAATAAATATGGTGAGGATAATGAATTAATTTAATTTAATTAATTAAATTAATATTAGTGGAGTGAAGGGGGCCATGGCTAGGTTAATGTGATGAAGGGTGTTTATTTGTCGAGGGACCAAAGGGGAGTGTGACCTAATTTTAGTGTCTACAACTAGAGTGAAAAATCACTTCCTATCTAGAAAAATAAACAAAGGCATAATATTCAATAGGGTCAAAGGTTTATCTCTATTAAGGAAAAAACTTGAATGAAATAATTTTTTGATTTTGGTTTGAAACTATGTATTTTGATAGGATCTCAAGGAAAGATTTTATGATTTGCAAAGTTTTATGCTTGCATAAATGGTGTCATCTCTTATGTATATTATGTTTTGTCTCTTTACACATAAAAAAACATTTGGTGTGATCTAACTAACATAATCTGAATAATTGAGTCAACCCATTATATGCCCCTAATTTTTATTTGAGGTACATGCTTCTACGTATCACTCGTCTGAAAAGAAAGAGTTAATTGTATCATGTGTTACCATGTATATGAAGATAAAGTAAGGGATAAAATGTGGAAAGCATGTATATAAAATACATTAGGATATGTCATCATACTAAATATTGTGATCGTTTTAAAGAATACATTTAACATATAATCTAAAGAAATAGCATTAGTGATGTTTAATAGAATATAATATTTAATTTTTAAAAAATAACTAGAGATATAAAAAGTGTTAGGCAAGATATATTAAGAAATCATGCAATAATATATGTGCCCCCAATAGATGGATGATGTATATCATTGTGAAATAATCACTAGGAATAATGTAAGTGATATGGATCATGAAAGAAAACATATGATATCAAATTATATAGTTAAACAAGAACACGTAATAATAAATCATAATAAATGCATGTAAAAATCATCATGATTAATAAGCACAAAAATGCACATGACATAACACCAAATTGACTTGACATGACTTAAAATGGACATGGACATGACATGACCATGAAATGGACTAGAGAATCCTATGACATGATAATCCTTCACACAACACCCATACATAGTCCTATGCACAACATAGTCAATAAACATCATCATGAAGAAGACATTGTAATAATCATGAGTATAAATAGAGAATCAATCAATGCAATCATACTCATAAGAATATAATCAATAAGAAACGTGCATGGAAATTAATATAACTACATGTAAATAAAAAAATGTCATTATATAGTATCATATAACATCCATAAGTACTCACAGTGATATAATAAAAGGAAATACATGTATAAGTTATCTAGTTAGCTTAATATGGTCAATGGACTAATGTAGAAAATGAAAACCTAGAATAAAATCCAAGATGCCCCTAGTGTTGGCATGCCCCTAATACAAATCAGTTTCTCCTAGGTGTGATAAATTTCAAGCATTTGTGTATGTAGACACCCTAAAAATACATTCATATTTCTATCTCACTTCTATCCAACTAGAATTAAATAAATAAATTATATTATTTTATAATACACCCTTTTAGAATTAATTTATTTAATTCTACCATGCTCTTGGAATTAATTAAATTAATTCCTAGCACCTTCTATCTAATATAATTAAACATTTATTTATTTAAATGGTTAATTATGTCTTCATAGTTAAATACTAATTAAATTAGTTATTTAATCAATTCTTTTACCTAGTCAACTCAACTTGAACTTCACTTCTATATTCCTAGAAAGGAGGGTGAAATAGAAATGTACATGCAACCAACTTTCCAGATGTAGCTTCTACTATTCCAAATGTCTCTTACCCCTTTAAATCTGTAACTGCCATTTCCAAGTCTACTTGCTAACCTGGGTGATTCAACCATTAACCTAGAGCTTAGTCAAACTTCAATCCACCTTTCATGGCTCTACACTCAGCTATAAAAGTAGGAAATTTTCTTTATAAATGCATCCCTGAAAGCTTTGAGAAAAATGCATCCAACTTCTCCCAATTTGACATCCACATCCTTATGAAATCTATTTGTAGCATTTGAAAATCCCTTTAGAGAGTAATATCAAGAGAATCCACAATCTAAATATCAACAAGATTAAAAAATTCCAAGATCTTCTACGATCTTAGTTGAGGTTTGCAAGAGAGTTACAGAAAAGGTACATTGTTGCTTGTTATCTTTATCTTTCATTTATCTGTCAATTTTCCTTATTTACATTCTGGCACACCCGGGGTGACATCCCACGTTATTTTTTTCATTTTATTTTATAGTTTTGTGATTTTTATTTTTTTGTTTCACGTCTTCATTTAACCTTGCTGTCAAATTTTTTTGTTCCCAGGTGAAGCAAAAAAACAAAAAAACCAAAAAATAGCTTCTTGACCATGTTTTTGACGTTTTTGCATTTTTAGAACTATCTACACTAACGTTCATGACCTTTGCACTAGTATTAAAGTGTATGTGCTAGTGTGTAAGTACACACACTACTACTTCAAGTGCATGTGTTTCCATCTAACTTCACGCACTACCATTGAGCTTGCACGCATTACCATTCACCATCCTTGCGCTAGCATTCTATTACACGTATCAACATTCCCAACTTTCTTCTCTATTTAACATCTCTATTTTTTAGGTTGTTTATAACTCTAATGCATTCTTTTTTGTATGCTATCATCCTCTATAACTCTAGTGCACTCAATTGTGTGTGTTGGTGTGCTCGCACTAGCATACTACTATATGCGCTAGTGTACTTTGTTGTTTATCTTCTTTATTTCTAATTTTTCTAGTATTTTTTTTTGTTTCTAACCCCTTTTTTAGAATAATTTCACATTTTTCTTCTGTAGATATGTTGTTTCTACTAATTTCAAGCATTGTTAAAAGGGAACTAACATTTTTATTTTCTTAATCATTATGAGATCACACGTATGTTCTTTCCTCGCTCTTTATAAGTGATCTTGGAAATCAAAAATGTGAGCTTGCTTCTATCATTTTTCCATGTTTTTCTGAATTAGTTGATAATGTTTGAACCTTCATCACTAAAATCCTCTTCCCTTTTTGCAGTCACTTTGTTAGAGGGTGAGTTATGTTCAATCACATCACACCCTCTTGTATTTTGGAATTAATTTTGCCAAGGGTTGAGTTTATCATCAATTTCACATGCTTATACATTTACGTTCAATTTGTTAAGGGTCATGAAATCCAAATCTTCCAAAAACCTCATCCATCTTAGCATTCACTTTTCTAAGGGTTGAGTTTTGTATGAACTTAATCACAAACCTCTCATCTGTCTTAAAATTCATGTTGCTAAGAGTTGAGTTATCTTTTTCCTCTCTCTTTGTTCCCCCCTCTTTTAAAAATGGTGGGAACAAGAGGTAAATACTATATTCCTTTTGGAAGAACCAAAAAAATTCCAAAATATTTTTAGGAAATTCTGATAGTGAAGATGATTAAAACATTGAGGATAATCAAAATGACCTTTCTTCTGAAGAACATGCCCAAATTGAAAATTTTTTACGCATGAAAAAGGACTAATATTTGCTTCATCTCCTTGATATGGGAGGAAAATTACCGTTTTCTGTTGACGAGGATGTTTTAATAACATTACTCAGTAAACCTAAAACCAAAAAGGTAACCCATTCTTGTTAAATAATGACGATGGATATGGACCTAGAAACACAAATAATGAGGATAAAGGCAAATCCACCTCAAACAATAACAACAATGGATTGATCCCAAATGAATCATATTCTAGGAGTAAGGGAAAATATATTGACTCAGCCCTCAATCCCAAAAAACACTTAGTTGATAAAATTAACACAATTGTGAAATAACTCACCCTCTGATCCTCCAAAGTCACTAGTGACACAAATGACAAAGAATCCAAAAAACTAGTGAGAATTCAGCTAAAATCCATACTAAGAATGATGGTTCATCATTTATCCCAAAAAATGACTCGTCATTTTCTCGCGAATGGAAAATGATGAAAGATACTATCTCGGGTATGCAACACCAACAAAAATAATTCAACTTTGACGAATTGTGTCCTTATCCCTTCGATAAGGATTTCTTACCAATACCCTTTCCCAAATCCTTTGAAACACCCAAATTTGACAAGTACAAGGGAAAGAATGATCCAAGATAGAACATTAGGGAATTATTCAAGGCATGCCAAGAAGTGGCATATAGTGACATATTCTTATTTCATCTCTTTCCATGTAGTCTAGGAGGACAAGCCTTGGATTAGTTTCTAAACCTTCCCAAGTGTTCAATAAAAATTTTTGCAAACCTCTCAAATAATTTTTTTAAACATTTCTCCTTTAACCTAGATTTTGAAATCATCCTGATGCACTTGTGTAATGCTAAACACCCCTTAAAAGAAACCTTCACACAATTCCTCCAACGACAGTGGGGAATCACTAGCTGCTTTCTTTTCTCTATCCCTAAAAAACATCTAGTGAGCATTTTTATTCCAAATCTCACTAGCAAACTATCCTTTCACATGTAAATGCACTACTTAAAAGCCTTTGATAAATTCATTGAGAAAGGATAAAAAATTGAAAATTACCTTATCGCCAAAGGTTTGATAAAACCTAATTCAAAATATAGTGGGCAACATAATAACAATAACAATAGCTCTCACCATGAAAAATATATTAATGTTAACCGAAATCAAAAATTTCTTAATGATGGTATCACAGTTAATCGTAGCATCCATAATGTTCAAAAATACCAAGATAAGCCAAACAAACCCAAAAAATATCTCGTTGTTTTAAGTAAAGAGGCTTCCTCTTATCGCGGGTCCAAGTGACTCTAATTTACACCTTTGGGAGAACCTCTCTCTAGCATTTTACGT
This sequence comes from Taxus chinensis, assembly GCA_019776745.2. Classification (NCBI taxonomy): domain Eukaryota; kingdom Viridiplantae; phylum Streptophyta; class Pinopsida; order Cupressales; family Taxaceae; genus Taxus; species Taxus chinensis. The sequence continues at coordinate 226,390,625 of CM034154.1, forward strand.
AAACTTGGTAATGCCAATATGGTTATGTATCCCATTACGAAACCTTAGGTTAAAGGAGATCCTAAACCCACTTGGTACAAAGTTGACACTTACTGTGAATTTCATCGCATTGATGATCACCAAACTAATTATTGTGTATGAATCTATCAATATATACAAGACCTCATCGACAACAAGGATATTACTGTTGAAGATCCTTCATCGAATAAAACACCAAGTGACAATATCAAAGTGTTTTTAAACCCATTCCCTAAATATGGTGCTAATAATAAGAACACTGGAAAAGACCAATCTTCTAATAACATTGATTTTAAATCAATTCTCTCATTTATTGAAGAAGTTCCTTCTACTATTTCTACCATAAACTATAGACCTCAAAACAATGTGGTTTTCACACGCCAAAATAAAATTTGGGTTCATGTGGCCAACCAATCACCCACATCATCTAAGGAGCCTCAAGTGTCTAAACCAATAGATTCTTTAAACCAAAGTCAACCTTTAATAGTAAATCCTCTAATTATGGTTAGAATGACCTAATAAAATATTTAGTGGCCACACCTATGCATATATCTCTAATGGAGTTATTAAAAGAGCCTCCTAACTTCCAAGACATCCTAACTCATGATCTTCATGAATCACATGTTCCTGTAACCCTAAATGTTCAACATTACACACTATGATTTCTAGCCTTTCACCTGAAACTTCCATACAATCATTTGGTCCTTAGGATATGTTAAACCCCAATCTTCTTAACAACAACTCTTTGTAAATGGAATCATATATAACCAATATGTTGGTGATAAAATTTACCAGTTAGGAAAATTATGTGTCTCCACCAATGTTCAAGGAGATATTTCCCTCGTTATTGAATGGTTCATCTCTCATTATTGAATGAAAACTAATCTAATCATATCTACTACTATGGGTTGGACCAAAGGATCAGGGATCACACAGGGAAACTCCACTGAACTTGTGGAAAAATTCTTGTACGGGGGGTATAAGGGAGGAAATTACAATGACGTAGGGAGAAGGAGGGAAATTAGGAAAGGAGAGTTACTATTATGAGTAGGCCAATTGCAAAGTTCACACCCAGTAACCAGAGTAGTTCAACATTCAATATAGAAGAATAACAAGCTTTTTAAGGACATCAAGACAAGATGAGACTATAAACACCAAGTTTCAGAAATATCCTTATCAAGAAAAGAAACAAACGCTTTTCTCATTTATTGAAATTCAAATTTTTTTATAATGATATGGATATAAGAAAATATAAGAAAGGAAAATAGAATAAATGTATCTCTTATTTCTTGTGCATTGATAAAAAGTCCAACAACTACAATCCACAATTGATAAAGAGTGGAAATTATCACAATATAGGATCTTTTGGAATGGAGAGGCCATACCAATTTATAACATTGTGGATTGATATTTCATCTCCCTCACATGAATCTTCGCATTCTTATTCTACTTGTGACATTTCATTTTTCATTAGAAAAGACAAATTAAGTATTTCTCTTATAATTTTGAGAAAATAATTTTGCAATTTTAAAATCGGTCACTTAAGTGAATAGGAAAAAATACAATGATGAATCCAAATGAAGAATAAAAAAGGAGAGAGAAAAAATATAGAGAAAGAGACAAGGATGGAGGGGATGAAGGAAATCCACTCTTCGTGATGATCCAATTGAATTCCTTGATACTCATATATTTTGAGTGAAGTACTCTGACCCTTGAAAAAGCCTTCTTCTAAATGATCAAAAAATGTAGCCCATTAGGTACATTGAGTGAGGAGGTGAGAAACAACTAATCACTAGACCATTAAATATGATGAAATATGTCCTCATATACTTGAACAAATTATGAGAAGTTGCCATTCTTTTTTAACCAATCATGCATATAAATGAGACTTTGAAACTATTACTCACAAAATACAACCATGATGGTTCTACTACCTCAAGGATTGTTTGAAGATTATGCTATGACCATTGACGTTCCTCCAAAATGATGAATATTTATCCTCTGAGCACATTTGAACACTTTTCCCCTTACCAACGATGATTCATGATTTCTTCTTTGTACGATATACGGACGACCTGAATTGAGTGTTTAGAAACACTATTGAAAGATACTCCTAATGATCGTGGGTGTTATCCATGAAGATCTACTCATGAGAAGGTGAAAATGGAAACCATCCTCTGTGATGACTCTTTACAACATTGCGTTGCTTATTAGGAAGTTCTAATGAAGCTTTACCTTAAACAATTTTCCAATGATGATCGCAAACTCCATGATGCACCGACACCTTGAATCATCAAATGAGTGTTTAAAAACACTATTTGAGATTTCCCAAAGTGAATTCAAGATGACCCAAAAAAATTCTCATGATGATATATTGTGGCACTATCATGATTTTATAACAAATATTTCTCCTGGAATGATGCACTTTCTCGTACACATCAAGGAAGCAAACAATGAACATTGATGAGTAAACCATTATTGATAGTGAAGAATGCTCATCCTTCTCACGAAAATTTCATCCTCCACTTCTCTGATAGAACTGGGAATATTTTGGTTCCTGTGAATTTGAATTTCATGGTGATCAAGGAACTTATTTATACTCAAAAAGGGGATTTAATATTTTTATAAAATGGAAATTTTCAACCCTTTTCAATCTCGATCACTCCACTTGTCCTTCTTGATGGCCTCTATGCACACTACCTTTTTTGAAACCTCTCTTTGCGATGAATTACTAAAAAATTAAGTTCCTATGTAGGAAGCTTACTATTTTTTATAAAGTGGTGCTCTGGATCTCGAATTTTGATGAAATCATTTTTTATATGGGTTTTTCGTTTTTGTTGCACCTCTAAATTTTCGTGTCAACCCAATCTTCGGAATGAGAGATTAAATTTAAAAAAAATTCATGGGGAAACTGGGGTTTCTTTACAACAAAAAATATGGGCCATACATGTCAAATATTTCTCTTGGATTCTCAAGGATCCTAAGAGTGTAGATGAATGCAAAAAACCCCGCGTTGATTTGTGCAATGGTCTTCAAGATATGAAAAATTTCTCTTCGCGGGTTACAGAGTTCATCAGGTGAAAAATATTCTCTAGAGTCTTCAAAGATTCATTTTTTTTTATGTTTTTATCATTTTTAGATCATAGTAACATGAGGGAAATCAATGGAGGGTGAAAACGGTGAATGCGGAATTTTGGAAAAAAATCACCAGAGTTCCAGGAGTAAATGGAAGAATGGGTGAAAAATGACTAAGTTCTAGTTTTATATGCACTTGAAATTTTGAGAGGGGAGGGCATGTGTTTTTTTCATCATTTCCCCTCTTGGAAAGGGAAAATTGGTGCACAAAAAGGTTCCTTAGCCTTAGCTTGCCAATTGGTGTTCATTCACTGGCCGAGAGAAGTGGAAGAGAGGGCTGGAAATAAGCTCTTGGAGACTAATTTTGGGTAAAGTGTGAAACCAGAGGAAAAATGAGGAGGAGGGTGCCTTTTTTGTCCCCATATTCCCATTGGGATGGGACAATAGGTGCACAAAAATGTGTCTTAGCCTAACAGTGACACTTGTCACTCATGCATGCGATGAGAGGGGGGTTGGAGAACTGGTCAAAAGGGCTTACCGAAGGGTTAAAGGGTCATATGACATGTCCATGGGATCTATGGGAGGAGGGGTGCTATTTTTTGTCCCTATTTTCCCCTTGGAAAGGGAAAATGAGGAAACAAAAAGGTGCTTGAGCACCATGTTGACATGTGTCCTTCAAAAATTTGACTAAATGTTGAAACACAATACCTTGGGAAGAGACTTGAAACGGACATATCTCGGGCTCCCTGAGGTATTTTTAGGAACTTCCCTATATTATTTTGACTGGAAAGGAAATTTTGAGATGAATATAATAATATTAATTCCTTGATTCTTCCTAAAACACCCTCAAAAACATATTTTCTTCTCAATATCACTAGATGTACTAGGAAAGAATGAGTTGCCTAGAAAAATGCATGGAGTTTATTAAGAATATGCTTTTTCCACCATGTAGAGGACTGAAAAATATTTCCATTAATATTTTTTTGCTCATAACTAATTCCATAAATCTTGAAATCATCTCCCAAATCTCATGTGCTCTTTTGCGATGTAATCTCCTTTGGCCTCAAAAACCCACTTTTGATGGACTGGCTCCTAAACCTCAGAATATTTCCAGAATCTTCCTAAATCAGTTGCACAATGATCCATGGATCCATTAAATACACCTCCTTTATGAATTTGGGATTTTAATAAATCTTGTTCCAAGGGGTGTGAACCATGTCTTATAAATTCTATAAATAACCATTCCTAAGTATCTTGAAAAGTCACTTTTAGAGAGACTGCTCCTGAAGTCCCTGAATGATCTTGTTTTCCCTAAATCAGCTATGGGGAGGGTTAAAAACAAATATGAACCATAGAATTATAGGATAGGACTTAATTAGGGAATAGGATAACCTAGGGGGTGTCCAAAAAGGTACACAGTAGAAATTTTTTGACACAAAGGTATGGTTGTCCTGTTTTCAAGTGAATTTTTCCCATGCAAAAACACAGGATAAAAAATGGATCTAGCTTGGGGTAATGTTATGTATCGAGCACAACAAGAACATAGCATGATAATCCCATAATCTCAATTGTATTTATGTACCAATGCCTTATCCATTGGGCTATAGATTCATTTCTTCCAACACACACACACACACACACACACACACACACACACACACACAAAATAAAAAAACAAATAGAAGGGAAAACAAAACACATAGGAAAAGGGAAATTATATACATAGGGAGGGACATTTACAGATATGAGGAAATAATATACACATACCCAATGATGGGTTGGGAAAAGTACATGCCATCATGGAATAATGGACTGAAATGTGATCTTTGAAGCACAAAAACTATTATCTGATCAAACCATGCTCTTGTGATGGATTTTCATGTATTGAGAAGAAGAAGACACACAAAGAATCCATCTTAATATTCATAGTACACTAAAAAAATTCTTGCATCCAATGAAAAAAAATTCACCTTCTTGTAACTCTTGCATCCCGGGGCTTTTACTTAATGTCATGTGATCATGAGAAACCACTCCTCCATGTTGTCAAAATTGGAAATATTGACCTTATCATGGAAACATACTTCATCCTTGGATTGTAATACAAAATCATCTCTTAAATTAGCAAGGCACTCATAAGTAATGAGAAAAAACTTATTTTCTTCCCATCCAATAGCTTCTCTGAATATCTCACTTTATTGTGCCAAAAAAATTCTTTCAATAATAGATGTCACATCACTTGGCCAAATGTCTTCATCATATCCAAGATCTTGATGTAACATGGAAACATGTTCAAGACACATTGGAGCTTGGGAATGAGTGCAATATGATTTTGAATCCTTTCACAAGAATCATGTACATTTTAACTTTGTTGTTGGGAATAATTTTTTTCAGTATCTATCCACTCAAATTCCATCTTAGTATCATTTACAAGTTACGACCATAAATTTTTTTGTAGAAGCATACTTTACCCTTGAGTGGACCTTGCCATATGAATCCTTTTTCTACCTTTGTGGAGCATTCTAAAGTGATGGGAACAAGTTGATCTTGAGCACACTGCCAATAATCTTTCAACTTTTCACCTTGTTCTGAACAAATCTCTTCAGTGTCAATCATCTCAACATTTTCCCTACTATCTTCCTCCACAAAAAATATGTTTTTTTCAAGATTGGGGACCTCCAAAGGAGATTCTATAACCTTTTATTTTTCACCCATGAACCTCTTCACACAATGTGAAAGAAAAATACATTTTTTCACATCTTCTCTCACCAACCAAGGAATTGGGGAAGACATCAAACTCACCCATTCACTTCGTCTAAACATCAAACATTGGTGAATCAAAATGAGAAGAACAAATTGATTCATACATTTCTTACATTTCCATAGTCTGAGTTAGGAGCTCGAGACTAAGTTAAGGGTATTAAATCTCTTCCGAAACCTTCAATATGTCTTACACAAATAATTATTTTGAGCTTGTCATATACTTATCTTCGTCCTCATGGGAAGAATATTTGTGTTGTGCCTCCAGGATATGGTTGAAAATATGATAAATCCATGTCCATGATTCATTTGAAACATCGTTCACCTCTTTCATGATTTCTATTTCCCAAGATTCACTTTCTTGTAAGCATGGGCATACTTGATTCACAACACCTTTTGAAAAGGAGAAGAGGCCCATACTTCAAGGGAAGGTCACTCCTTCGAGCTCAAAATCCATATCATCCTCTTCATGGGAAGCATAGGACCATGTTGGGACAGAAGTATGTGAATAGTTTTCAACTTTATCTCAATCATTCATTATTGAATCCTCTTTCTCATATGGATAATGAAATAATTCATACTCACCATGATGATTAACATAATTATCCTTAGGTGATAATGATGGAGTTTATTCCTTGAAGATACTATGATCAAATTGCTCATTCCCTCTGGCTTAAAAAAGGAGTTTGATCTCTTCCATTTATTCATCCATGATTGAATCGGGAAGATAATTTGATTCTTTAACTAGCTCCATTTCACCATTAATCATTTCCTCATCACTTGAAGGAGTCAAAAATGGAAAGGAAATTTTCCATCAATACATTGCATTCATCATCTTCACGAGTCTAAAGTGAGGGATGGATTTCTTGCAACTTATTCACATATCTCCATTCCATCATTAATTGAAAGATCAAAATTTGAAAGGATATTATCCTTTGATTGCCTCGAACGCATCATCTTGTACTTCTTCATTATTGGTGGAGTCTTTAGAAAGCATCGAATCATCCATCACGCAACAAGAATCTTCCTCTCTTGAATACATTGCTCCTCTAATGGGCTGTGCCTCGAGCTAGAATGAGTTGATGAATGGTGGTTTGACATCCATATATTTTTCATCATCTTCAAAGGTGTTTCTTTTATTTTCAATGGAGGGTTCAAGGATTAGAAATTACTGAGAAGTGTCAAAGAATCTTCTAGGGATGAACACCTTGTAATGCAGACAATCATCATAATATTATTGAGTTTTTTCATCCTTATTGACAATATGAAGTGCCTCAAGGTGTTAATACCTTCTTTGCAGATCTAAAACATACCTCCAAATTTCTTGATAGGTTTCACAGTCATACATTTCCTTCTATTATGCTCCTTTCCACATATTATATTTTCAAAATAACCATTTACTTGTCACCATGTGCAAGGAAGTCATCTAAAGAGTGGCAGAAGAAGGACAATGTCCTCAATTTTATAGTGACCTGTGTGAGGCTACAAAAGTCTTCTTAAGTGGATCCTTCATCATTCTCCATAGTACTGATTTGATTTTCATCATAAGGTGCAAGGATAGGATTTTCTTCACCAGTGTCTAAGAATATTTTGGGGACGAACACCTTGTGGTACTAGTGATCCTGAGGGTATTCCTTTATAGAAAAAATCTCCTTTTCTTCTTCCTTGATATGGGCTGCTTTACAGTTGTAGTCATGAACGATCCTCGAGATATGTCAGGTCCATACGAAAAATATCCTCTTCAGAATTCTCTTCAGGTATGGATTGCTTCAAGCTGATTTGTATATCCTGTTGCATAGTACTTCAACATATTTCAGATTCTTCCATATATTTGATAGTTAAGGCTCCCGTTTCATTGTTTCTATACGCAAGGAAATCATCCCAGGGGAGGGTGATGAAAGACATGGCTATGAGATTTTCATTCAGTTGTGCATGATTGAGAGTATTACCTTCATATTTTTGTTCTTCTTGGGCTTCAAAAAACATCTTGTATCTTCTTTGTGCCCATTTCATCATTTCCTTACCTTCTTCTTCATTAGAAAGTTCTGTTTCCTTTCCTTTGTATGATTACAAATTATTTCTTAAAGTAGGAGACTTTTTTTACTATTCTTGAATTTTCCTCTTTGTAAGGACTTGTCCAAAGCCATGGCTGATAACCAATATTCATTTCTTGTCAACCATATTCTTCTTCTTCTTCACTGTCACTCATTGGTAATTCACTCTAGTCTAGAAATTTCTTTATTGTGTTGTGGGAAATAAATTTGACACAAATTCATTCCTTGATAAAGTCACCTTCAAAAATGATTTTATTTTGAAATCTATTTTTTTTAATATATTTTTTTTTATATTTTTGGGTAGAGATCCTTTTTGAGTGCACTTGCAGAAATATTTCCCCAGCCAAGTTGCCAATAACTGTTGGTGAGAAAAATTATCAGTTGGGAAAATTAGGTGTATCCACCAACGTTCAAGGGTATATCCCCCTCTACATTAAATGGTTCAGCTCCCATTATTGAATGAAAATTAATATAATCCTATCTACTATTTTGGGTTGGCCCAAAGGGGTGGGGCTCACATAGGTACACTCCACTAAACATGTGGTAAAATACTTGTATGGGGTACATGGGAGGAAATTACAAAAATGTGGGGAGAAGGAGGTAAATTAGTAAATGAGAGGTAATTCCATGAGTAGGCCAATTGCATAGTTCACACCCAGTAACAAGAATAGTTCAACATTCAATATAGAAGAATAACAACCCTTTTAAGGACATCAAGAAAAGATGAGACTATGAACACCAAGTTTCACAAATATCCTTATCAAGAAAAGTAACAAACTCTTTTCTCATTTATTGACATTTACAAAGTTGTATAAAGAGAGGGATATAAGAATATATGAGAAAGGGAAATAGAATAAATGTAGCTCTTATTTCTTGTGCATTGATACAAATTCCAACAACTACAATCCATAATTGCTACAGAGTGGAAATTCTCAAAATATAAGATCTTTTGGAATAGAGAGGCCATCCTAGTTTATAACATTTTTGATTAACTTTTCATCTCCCTCACATGACTCTTCGCATTCTTATTCTACTTGTGATAATTTATTTTTATTAGAAAATACAAATTAAGTATTTCTCTTATAATTTTGTGAAAATACTTTTACAATTTTAAAATAGGTCACTTAAGTGAATAGGCAAAAATACAATGATGCATCCCAATGAAGAATTAGAAATGAGAGAGAAGAAATATGGGGAAAGAGAGAATGAGGGAGGGGATGAAGGAAATCCACTCTTCAGGATGATCTAATTGAATGCCTTGATGCAATCATGAACTTTGAGTGAAGTACTCTGACAATAAAAGAATCCTTCTTCTGAATGATCGATAAGTGTAGCCCACCAGGTACTTTGAGTGAGGAGGTGAGAATAACCTAATAACTAGACCATTGAATACGATGAAATATTTCCTCACATACTTGAAAAATTTATGAGAATTTTCCACTTTTTCTTAACCAATCATGCATATGAATGAGACCTTGAAACTATTACTCATACAATGAAATCATGATTGTTATACTACCTCAAGGAATGTTTGAAGGTGATACTTTGACCACATATGTTCCTAAAAACTGATGAATATTTCTCCTCTCAAAACCTTTGAACACTTTCCCCTTTGCCGATAATGATTCATGATTTATTCTTTGTATGATACATAGACGAACTAAATTGAATGTTTAGATACACTGTTGAAAGATACTCTTGATGACCACATGCATTATCCATGAAGACACACTCACGAGAAGGTGAAGATGGAAACCAGCCTCTGCGATGAATCTATGCAACACAAGCATGCATATTTGGAAGTTCTGATGCATTTGACCGTACACATCGAGGAAACAAATAATGAACACTGATGAGTACACCATTGATGACGGTGAAGAAAAACCATTCCAAGCCATGAAGTGTCACCATTTATTTGTTCTTTTGGTTACACACCTGAATGAGAAACTAGAACAATTACTTGGGCATTGTAACCATGACAATCATGTTATCCCGAGGACATAGATAACCACAATTTGGAATCACCGGGCATGCATTCTTTGAGATTCATCGATGTCCATGTGAGTGACACATTTGAATGCTCCATTGCGATGATGGAGTTGTGACTGATTTTGATGCATGTGAGATTTGAATTTCATGGTGACCAAGGAACTTATCTGTACTTCAAAAGGGGATTTACTATTTTTAGAAAATGGAAATTTTCAACCCTTTTCAATCTTGATCACTCCACTTGTGCACACTACCTTTAGTGAAACCACTCTTCATGATGACTTACTAAAAATAACATGTGTCTGTGTAGAAGGATTACTATTTTTAGAAATTTGTATTATGGAACTCAGATTTTGACAAAATTAGTTTTTATATGGTTTTTTAATTTTTATTACACCTCTTATTGGTACCTAAATCGGTTCTCCCTTTTAAGTAAAGAAGCATTAACAGGCTGAGTGGGATGCTTAGAGAAAGATAGATCAACATTTGAATCGTTTTATAGCTGGGGAAGGATCTAAATGTCTTTTTGTTGCTCGAGCTTGGGAAAACTTCTATATCATCGTGCTAAGGGTTTAACCTACCCAATTACTTTAGGTTCTTGCCTTCAACCAGGGTGAGAGGACCCATTTTGTAACCTGTATTTGTAAGGGAAATGAATGGACCAAAAATTATTTGAATCTCCTTTTTAGGGACATTTGAAAATAAATTTGAGAAGACTTGGTCAATGTAACATAATCTAACTCTCACGAGTTGGTCACCCTAGAAAATGTAGGTGCCTCCTAGACAAGGTTCAGGTTACTAAAGAAAACAATAAAACTAGCTTTCTCATGCATATTTTGGGTAAAGGATGGGTAAATTCAACAAATCTCCTTAGTATTTATCTATAAGCAGTGCAAACAAGGGTGGTTCTTGTAGGATTTATCAGTTATGAATGTATTTTGTTGGGGAATTAATTAGGATAAAGTTACATTATAAAGAAATTATCACATAAACCTTAAAAATAATGTAGAAAACTATTCTATCAATGGAAAATTATAGATCACACATAGTCTAAATCATTCCTTTAACTAGAAAATTTTTACGTTCATGGAAGCCCAAGAACACAGGATTTCACAAAAAAATTGATAATTCAAACAAAAAAGCTCACGAAAAAATCTCAAGAAAAATGCTAAAAACCTCTTATCAAATACGTTCCAGATACACTCAAGAACGTACATAGATCTCAAATCAAACATAGATACAAATTAATTCATAAAACCATTAACCTCGTTATGAAGGAAAGCTTCTATCAGTCATGTAATTGCAGCTACCGAATTGTCACTATTTTAACCAAGGCTTTATGTAATTCAAAGACGATTAATTAGCATAAGATTACAACAAAAATATAAACAATTGATTAAAAAACAATTCATCTTGAACAAAGAAACAATGCTTGTGAAACTACACATAAATTGATTCAAGAAACACCAATTCTTCAATAATGGGACACAACAATTATGACCTCAATATTTGCTCAATGACTGTATACAATGCAATCATCTTAGTGAAAGAGGCATGTTCACAAATGAATAACAATTTGGGTATCTCAAATTGGTTCAGTTTTTTTGGCTTGGTGTAAACCAGTTCTCTCCTTTCTTTTATAAAGCTTAGAAAATTTTAACCCACTTATGCAAGAGTATTCTCATTGCATTTATACAATCTCAATCACTCACTCACTTTTCAGTTTTCCCCCCAAAAAACTTGAATTTTCCAAGGAATATTCTCCTTTATGGCTTGTAATATGATCCATTCTTGTTCCTTTGCAAATATTCCATTCTTATGTTGCAAGATGGAAGTATTACTAGTGACTCACGTTTTCTTATTTTCTCAGAATGACTAGGATTCCAAGTCACCTTTTCTATCTTCACATTTTTTAGAACAGGTACGCTCCTTTATAAAAGATCCTCAAACTCCTCAAATGGCTATGATGTGACAATTTTCAGCATTCTAGTTATCAAACATCAGTCTCTGGAACATGTGCAATGATCACCAAGTCTCCTGATTTGAGTAGTTCCCCATGTACAACTATTTGTCACTCTTAATCATATCTTCTACCATTCAATTTTCAATCACTTCATCATTATTTCCTTCATGCAAGATGAGATTAGAAATATATATCCATTTGATGGAAATGATTTCATTCAATTCAATTCACTTGCACCATTTTTACTATAAGTTTCACTCTTATTTCCTCCCACATTTGCATCCTTTTCCAGTCTTGAACGTGAGAAACTATTTTAAAGCTCCTTATTGGTATAATGGTGAGGGTAGATGTGGAGAATAGATTAAAGGAAATATCTTTGGAAGATTTGAATCAAATATTTGACTTAACAGACCCAAATGAAGCATTTTTTAGGGATTTATTTGAAATTATTTGACCCAGGGGATAACGAAGGGCCCTCGACATATCGAGAAGTTCGGCTCTCCATCCTCTTGAGATTGATCAAAATATAATCTTGTTTTCTCTTCCTTCCAATCAATGTATTGCCATATCTTCTAGTGGTAACACCAGAAAACTCCAAAAGAGTTGAAGAATTTTTTGATTAAGAGGAGGCCTTCTATGATAGGCATGGCTAAATATCAAGTGTCCAGTTTATGTGAAATGAATAATTTGTGCTGAAAGAGGTTCCCAAGGAGTCTTATATACTTTATGATAAATATTACATTGATATTGTGCTTTCCATTTCTCATAAGGTGGATGAATTAGAGAAGATAATAACTTCTTTGGAAAAGGGTCAGGAAAGACTTGAACCATCCCAACCATCCACCATACTAGCACCATCCCCAAGAAGGAAAAGAGGGGAATCAAGCTCTCAAACCCCAATAATTATTTTGGATGAGGAAGAAGTAGGGCCTTCATCTCTCCATTTTTCCAAAACATCATTATCTACCACATGGGAGGGTAAGGGAAATTCTAATCTCCAACCTTTTATTCCAATATAGTGGGATTATTTGATAGAACAAACATTATCAATACGTCATCGTCATGTTCCTCTATGCTAAGAGAGCGTCCAACATTTATAAGGATGCAAAAGGGTGGGTCTAGTTCTAAATACCATTGCTCCATCAAGTCCCCCAGCCTATAGTAATGTTCTCTTCTAGCCACTCTAGATATTCCTTCTTAGACTATTTTTGCTCAGCCCGCTCCAACTAGTTATGTTCCCTATAAGGAAAAAGAGAAAACAACATTTCTTGGTGGTGGTTTAGATCTTTTGGATTGGGTGTCTTCTTATTAAAAGAAGATTGAGCTCATGAATATCTTGTATGGCCCCAAGATGACTATTGAATCATTGAGGGGCATGGGGATGTCTCAGAACTTGTAGGGGTTAGTTGTGTTTTCTCAGACAACTCAGGATTCAAATGAATTTAATTCAAGAAAGAACATGCTATTAAATAAGATTCCTCCACTTGGAGAATATTTAAAAGTAGGAATAAAGGATAACTGAGTTTTGTTTCTCTTCTTTTGTCCTTTCTTCCAAATATTGTATACAACTTTCTTCATGCATGGGATGGGGCCCCTATAGAACCCCGATTTTTATTTATGTCTGAAACTGCTTCACAATTATATTCATCTTTCATGAAACAAGGATAGTATTTGTAATGAGATAAAATAATGATTTCAGGAAAACAAATCCTAGGCTTTGCTCTTCAGTCCTCTATATCTGCATCGTTATTTCTTTTATCATGCAATTCTCCTTTGTTTTTGTATTCAAAACTTCTTGGGATTGACATCAACATTTTTTGTAAAATAAAACTGCCACTTTGTATCCAATGGTATCAAATGCCATGTGTTCACTTCATCCTTTAATGTATCACAATTTTTTAAAAAACTTTCTGTACGGCTCAATCAGATAAGGTTACTTATTTGATTGTGATTCGAGACCTGCATTTCACTTTTACCTTAGTTTTTTGCATAGTATTACTTAGAGTAGCGTGGTTCTAAATACCATCTGTGGGGCATCTTCTTTGTTCTATGAAAATTTCCTTCCTTCCACAGACCTATGTCCCCTATTGAATTTGTTCCTGGGTCACATGTGGAAACCTTGTTTATCTTTGGGGCTTCCCTCTCTCTTTCTTATTTTGAATTTGTGCACTTGGGTGACATGTGGAGGCACCTGCGAGCCCTTCTTCTTTACTTTGAATTTTAAAACCACTTGGGCTACCTTGATACACTTTTTCCACGTGGTTGATCCTCACTTCCTAGAGAGTATCCAATTCTTTGTGCCTTTCCAAAAATGCACCAAAGGGAAACTTAGATACCTTCTGTTTCCAGCTTAACATTTAGGCAAAATCAAGCCCCACAAAACACAAAAGAACACCAGAAGGAAAAGAGGGGCCAATTTTCACATGGGATTTTCATGGGTAACATAATTATTATATTCCTTGATAAAAAAAGAGGACTCACACCCTAAACACAAGACTTACATTTTCATCCATCATGGTCCTATCTTTTAGTACACACTTTAAAATATGGGAAAATCAGTTAGAGAAATATTTTTTATGGCATACTTTGGATAAAAAAGGGTGAGATTTAAATCGAGCACCAACACCTTTTAAATTTTGTGTCAACCTGGTCTCCAAAATGAGAGATATTAAATTTTAAACAAAATTGCGGGGAAACTGGGGTTTCTTCGCTGCAAAAAATTTGGGCCATGGATGTAAAATATTTCTCTTATATTTTCAAGACACCTGGGAGTGTATATTAAATGTAAAAAACCCCATGTTGATTTGTGTAACAATCTTCAAGATATGAGCAATTCCTCTTCATGGGTTACAAAGTTCATAAAGTGAAAAATATTCTCTATAGTCTTCAAAAATTCATGTTTTTTGATGTTTTTTTATATCTTTTTTAGATCATAGTAGCATGAGGGAAATCAATGGAGGGTGAAAATAGTTGAGGTAGAATTCTGGAAAAAAAATTCCAGAGTTCTGAGAGAAAATGGAAGAATGTGGGGGAAGGAGTGAATAATAACTAAGTTATGGTCTTATGTGCATTTGAAATTTTGAGGGGGTAGGGAACCTTTTTTTTTCCATTGGAAAGGAAGAATGGGTGTAAAAAAAGGTTCCTTACCCTTATCATCTTGTCAAGTGGCACTCATTCATTGGCCGAGAGAAGTGGAAGAGGGGGCTGGAAATAAGCTCTTGGAGGCTAGTTTTGGGTTGTATGTGAAACCAAAGGGAAACCAAGGTGAGGGAACCTTTTTTTTTCATTTCCCCTTGGTATGGGACAATGGGAGAAAAAAAATCACCTTAGCCTCACTGTGACACATGTCACTCAAGTGTACGATGAGAAGGGGGCTGGTGAAACTAGTCAAAAGGGCTTACCGGAGGTTTCCAGGGTCATATACCATGTCCATGGGCTCTATGGGAGAAGGAGAACCATTTTTTGTCCCTTTTGTCCCCTTGGAAATGGAAAATTAGAACAAAAAAAGGTGATTGAGTGCCATTCTGACATTTTTACTTCAAAAAATTGACTAATTTTGAAACACAATACCTTGGGAAGAGACTTGAAACAAACATATCTCGAGCTTCTAGAGGTATGTTTATGAAGTTCCTTATATTATTTTGACTAGAAAAAAGCATTTTGAGATGAATGGAATAGAAATTATGCCTTGATTTTTCTTGAAACACCTTCAAAAACCTCATTTTTCCTTGGGATCACCAGATGTGCTTGGAAATAATGAGTTGCCTAGAAAAATGCATGGATTTTATTGTGAATCTGATTTTTCCACCATGTAGAGGACTGAAAATTGTTTCCATTGATACTTTGTTTTTCTCATAACTCATTCCTTAGCTCCTAGAATCATCTCCCTAATCTCATGTTCTCTTTCATGATGCAATCTCCTTTGGCCTAAAAACCCCACTTTTGATGAACTGGATCATAAACCTTCGAATCTTTCTAGAATCTTCCTAAATCAGTTTTGAAATTTCCCTAGCTCCTGAATAAGATTCCTGGATGAATTTTGGATTATAAATCTTCTTTGAGGGGTGTGAACCATGTCTTAGAAAGGCTATAAATACCCATTCCTAAGTATCTTGAAAAATCACTTTTAGAGAGACTGCTCCTGAAGTGCCTGAATGATCTTGTTTTCCCTAAATCACCTATGGAGATGGGTGACACACACATATGAATCATAAAATTATAGGATATAACTGTTACAGGTAATAGGCTGACCTTGGGGGTGTCGGGAAAGGTACACATTATATTTTTTTTGACACTAGAGTATGGTTGTCATGTTTTCAAGTGAATTTTGCCTATGCAAAAATAGAGGAAAACACAATCATAAGGTCAAAAGAGTTCTCACTCACAATGGATTATCCTTAAACATAATTTTTAGGAAAAATTTATGTTTCATGGCTCATTCAGAGGAAAACTTTGATGCCAAGGTTATCACCATTCTTAGTTATGAAAACACCAAGCGAAAATCCTTAGAAACTATCACTCTTCCCTTTAAAGTGGGTCCTCAACTCCTTGACACCCTCTATCATGTTTTGGACATAGAAATATCGTATAACCTCCTCTTGGGTAGACCTCGGTTACATGCAATGCATGCTATTCCTTGCACCTATCATCACAGTATAAAATTTTTGTACAATGATAGAGAGTTCACCTTGTTTGCTGATGCCAAACCATTTGAATAATATAAACTTATAGAAGTGAGGTATAATGTAGATAATTATTTCCCATCTGATAACAACCTAGCCTAGTTGAACCTCATATTATCCATGTTGTTAACACTTGTACTGATCTTGAAATGCTCTTGTGCTCACATGCTTTCATTTCTTCCTCGTAAGCATCTACGTCCAACACACCACCTGAGATTAAGTTATCTCATCAAGGTATTGGTGAGTATACACTTGAAAATATGGACGTCCTAATACCCCACACTTACGGAAACCACCCTTTTATTAAATGGAGGATAATATTTAGAAACAATATGGATATTTAGAATACGAACATATTCAAGGATCTGACAAATCTTAGCTATACGAGGATATGATGGTTAAATGCTTCCAATCTACTTACTATACCAAGGCACATACAATGATGGAAAATATGAACTAGAAAGGAAGAGGACTTGGCCCACAAGGAAATGATAGTCTTTAACCCGTTTTAATCAAATCCAATATCTACACACATGTTCTAAGATATGAGACCTTTGAAAAGAGACTAATAATATTCAATGTCTTGACTAGTGATGATGACTCAGACTCTAAAGTTGAGACCTGTTCCACACATAACCTCTTTAAGAACCTTGCAGAAAATACCCTCTTTCTCTAATATTTATCTATCTGTTCCCTTGACATTGTCTATGCTTCACTCTTTGATAAATACCATTAATGTCATGTTTCTATGGACCTCTTTCAAAATGATGAGGCCATCTAAGAGTTCCTTAAGGCTTGAGACCATTTTCCCTTTTAAATCACAAGAAGGGTTTCCATATTAACCTTGACACTACTACTTATTTCGGAGATGAACTTGATTTCTTCAGTACACAAATAAAATAAAATAAAAATATAAAAAATAAAAATCATAGCTCGCATAGTGAAAACCTCTCTGAGGATATATAGAGAGGACAACCTCATTCAGAAATATCAGGTGACCTACACAAACCTTTGGCTTCATTCCAAGACAACAAAACTTCAAATTTATTGGTAGAAGAGATATTAACATTGTAACTAAAGAAAAACCTATACTATTGTATCTTGGTGTTAGCCTCACAAAAATAGAAATTAAGGAATTCACAGATATTCTCATCAATTTTCAAGATGTTTTAGCTTGGTCTTATAAAGACATGTCAGGATTGGATCCTTCCCTAGTGGTCATCATCTTTTGGTGCACCTAAACACAAATCTTGTTAAGAAAAATTTGTGTAAAATACATCCTAAAGTCACATTTCTTGTCAAGGCCAAATTTCAAAAATTGTTAGATGTATGTTTCATACAGTCCATTGACTATTCTAAGTGGATATCCAACATGGTAGTGATTGCAAATAAACATATTTGTACAAACTTCCATGACATCAAGAAGGCATGTCCCAAAGATGACTTACCTCTGCCCAATATTGATGTTATTATTAAATATACTACGGTCCATGAGAAGTTATCTCTTATGGATGACATTTCAGGGTATAAGGAAATTCAGATTTCTGAAGAAGACCATCACAAAACCACTTTCACAACCCTGTGGGGGACTTTCAATTATAAGGTTGTGCCTTTTTGCCTTAAGAACATCAGTACTACCTACCAACATGCAATGATAGTCCTTTTTATGACCTTCTTCACAACATAATGGAGGACCATGTCAACGAAATACTTGTTAAGTAAAAAACTAGAGTCGATCATCCAATATTTCTCCATCGTATATATGTAGGATTAAGGGAATATAAGGTTATCCTTAATCCTAAAAAGTGTGTATTTTCTATCACCTTGGATAAACTTCTAGGATTTATCATCTCACAAAAGGGAATGAAAGTGGACCCTACCAAGTTCAAAGAAATCATGGATATGTCACCTCCACAAAATCTGTGTCAGTTAAGATGTCTATAAGGTAAGGTAAAATCTATTCGGCACTTAATCTCTCAACTTGTAGAAAAATTCCATCACTTTAATCAACTAATTAATAATGATGTCCAATTCAAGTGGAAATAGAAATGTCAAGACTCTTTTTTCAATTTGAAATAAGACAAGCCTATGTTGTTGTACACTTCTATAAAAGAACATTCCATTGGGGATTTATTAGCACAACACAATGACAAGTGTCAAGAACAAGTTATGTATTACTTAAGTACAACTCTTCTCAGACATTAAATTAATTATTCACAAGTTAAGAAAGTTTTTTTGGAAGTCACATACACTTTCCAAAATTTTCGGCACTATTTGTTAATTCATACAACCAAGCTAATCTCCAAGGTCAACCCTCTCAAGTATTTTCTTTCAAGACCAGTGATAACAAGAATGATTTCCATATGTATCGTAATCCTCAGTTAATTTTAGATTGATTTTTTCAATCAGGATGCTATCAAAGGTCAAGCACTAGCAGATCAACTGGCCACAGTGCCACTGTCATGTTCCTAACTATTACACTTTGAACTCCCTGATGAATACTTGTTGTTCATCTACATAGTCCCTTCTTGGAATTTATTCTTTGATGGATCTTGCAACCAACATGGATTAGGAGCTAGGATTTTCTTACACACACCTAATGGGGATCTTATCCCTAAATCTTATCACATCGGATTTCCCTGTACCAAAAACATAGTCTAGTATGAAGCATTGATAACAGGTTTAGGATTCATTATCTCTTGGCGACTACAAGAGTTGACCATCTTCGGAAACTCCCTTTTCATTATCAAATGATTCAATGGTGAGTATCAGGTTAAATATGAGAAAATTCTACCTTATAACTGCATGGTTGATAGTCTCAAGGGGTATTTCTGAATCATAACATTTAAGCAAGTCCCTTGTCTATAAAACAAAGCAGCAATGCTATGGAAACTATCGCATCCCTTCTTGTGTTCGACATAGATCAAAATCATAGTGAGTTCCTCGTAGAATAGATTTTTGTGCCCACATATGATTTTTCGAAGTCCACCACGGTCTGTGAGATTGTTGATCCTGATCATCCCTAGTATCATGATATCTATACATTCATACAAACCAAATCCTATCATCCAAACATGAACTCAATAGAGAGACGAGCCTTAACACAATGTGCTTCGATGTATACTATCCTTGCCAAGACCTTGTACCAAAGAATCTATAATGGTACTCTGTTAAGATGTCTCAATCCGGATGAAGCTAATCAAACACTAGCCAAAAGACACTCAAGTATTTGTGGCGTACACACTAGTGGAATAGTTCTAGCAAAGAAGATCTTATGCATTGGTTACTAGTGGTCTGCAATGGAGACGGATGCATGCAACTATATTAAGAAATGTCTAACATTTCGAAAGGATGATAATTTGATTCATGCACCTTCCCAAGCTCTTCAACCCATCACTTCACCTTGGCCTTTTTAAAATAGGGCTTGATCTAATCAGAAAAATAAAGCCCACCTCTTCCGATGGCCATACCTTTATCATAACCGCTACAAAATATTTCACCAAGTGGGTTGAGGCTATGCCTCTTACATATGTCACTGGGTGTAATATCTCAAAATTCATTATTAACCATATCATATGTCGTTTTGGCATTCCCACAACCATTGTCACTTACAATGGTACCTCGTTCAAGAATAAGAATGTCATAGCATTAGCCAAAAATATCATATCTACCTCAAATGGGCTACTCCATACTATTTGTACAATGCAATGGACTAGTTTGAAGCTTCAAATAAGACTATTAATTCCACACTCAAAAATATGGTTGATAAGCACGACCACAATGACACACAATTTATATCCTGCCCTCTAGGCCTACCACACCTTTCCACTACCCCAATAGGAGCTACTCCGTTTTCCCTAGTATATGGCTCTAAATCCATATTACCCATGAAATTATCCACTTCCTTCCCTTAGTGTTTCCCTCCAATGCCTTGTGCTATGAAGAATATTACCGTCGCATGCACACCTTGCAGAGCTTGAGATTTTAGATGAAATATGTCTTCACACCTTGGATCACCTGCCAGTGTACTAGAAATAGTTATGCACCATAACTACAATAGAAATATTAAACCTCAACAATTTGAGATTGGTGACTAGGTCCTAAAATAAAATAAGAAGAATAAAACCAAGCCACATGAGAAGCAAGGAAAATTCAAGCCTAATTGGTTAGGTCCCTATATCATCATTGCAAAATTTGGATCTGGGGTATATAAATTAGCTACTGAGGATGACAAAGAGTTAAATGATCCTATGAATGCTATTCATATGAAAAGGTATTATATTTATGAGCTTCCAAAGAGTGTCCCTTGTGCTGGGGGCATATCAGCACACACTTCTCCACATTTCACCTTTCCATCCTTGTGTCACTTCATCACCTTATGTCACGTGTATTCCTTGTCAGGTTGTTATTCCTATGGTCTGCCACTTTTTCCACCTTTCTATCATGCTTTCATTGGCCTTGTTCATTTTTCACATGTTGGATATACTTTGGGAATCCCCCTTTCCCTCTCATTTGGCGTGTGGTTAAAAATTAAAAATGCAAAAAAAAACATTCAAATATGTTTCTCAAAAATACAAAAAACCTTGAAATATGTCAAAAACAATTTAAACACTGGTGAAAATGCTAAAAAAACCAAAACATTCTTAAAATGTTCAACAAAAACTTCACAACTATATAATCCAGTTTGTCATTTTCATCATCTGATTGTTCTAAATCATTTGCACTTTTCAAAACAATCATGTCACCCTTTGTAATATAACTTTTCTTGGGGGCACACTTGGCTTCGGCTTAATACAGATCCAATATCACTGGGATCTTATAAGAGTATCTTTTGGAGTATCTAAGTATCACTCTACTCTTTGGTCTAATCCAATCTCCTAAAATTTTAAAATATCACTTGGGGGCATTCGACTTTGTCTATTCTTCACTGTGGAACACATTAGGAGTCTTTGTTGTGAATTTTGTTATATTGTTGCTTGCACATTAGTTTTGGCATAAGTACTTCTTGTTTGTTTGTTTGATTGTGACTGACCTTGTTTATTGTAGGTGTGTGTTAACCTTGTTTTACGTGTTATATTGTTTAGGTAGATGGATTAATCAATGTTCTTTCTGTCCGGAGTATTTTTTGTAGACCAACTACAAGTGAATTAATAACATCTTAGTTCCTAAATAACTTTGGTGTAAGATAATTCTTGTTCATAGTGGGTTTGTATCAATTACGTGTTTTTACTCTTGGTGTTTTCATCTTGGTTTATTATATAAACTATTATTTGTTTTGTTTTTTTTTAGCATGTGTGTATGTTATATTTTTTAAACTTTTTCTTTGTACTTGTGTTAATTACTTGTACTTTGTTTTTTTTATCATCATCACATATATCTATAACATCATAATACATCATCACAATAAATGCTAAGCTACCAACATACAAGTTAAGATACATCATCATCAACATCACATCATCTACACATAATAAAACATGTGACAATATAATATCTCATAATCAAATGGGGTATAAAAACAGTCCATCACGCACACACACGCGCGCACACGCGCACACATGCACGCGCACACACACACACACACACACACACACACACACACACACACACACACACACACACACACACACACACACACACACACACACACACACACAAAATGATAATGTCCATATACCATTGTATCTTGAAAAAACCATATACATGCTGGTATGCCATCATGGGCATTGATAAAAGATGTGCCTTCATCATGAGGCATATACAAAAATAAATACATATATCATCATATAACATGATTCATCATCCATGAATCTCTCCCACTATAGGATTTTCTAGCCTATGACTCGGTGGGTTCATCTATACTGATCTAGTTGATCTTGAAGGACATTGCAACCTCGTAGATCTACTACCTGATCTCCAGTTGAATGTGGGTGCTCTTTTCCCCTCTCGAATGGTGGCCTGGTATATATCCTTATAGTACCCAACTTCTCTATATGTTATTACAAGATCTAAAATAATGTCTCCCATACCCCTAGCTGTCACCACACACAGTAGGGTATCGCACTCTAATGTAACATGTTGCACCTGGACCCTCAAATAGTCTCTCTTTGTGATCAACATATCCCTCTCTGCAGTCACCTTGTCTCATCATGTCGTCCTCACCTTCATCTTTTTCCTAAGGGAAACTTGATTTGTGGCTCTCTAATCCAGCTGCCTCTGTAATGTATGTACTGTGATCAATGTTACATCTCCCCATAGCATGGCCTTGTCCCTCTTTGACTGTAATAATTCTATTGATGTCCCACCTATTGGTCCTAATACCACTATATATGGTGGTCCCTTAAATATCTCTACTCCATCACCTCCATCCCCACATTCTTTCCAAAACACCTAGACTCGCCGGTCTAGGTGGCAACGATGAAATATGTAACGGTACCTATCTTGGTACCTGCCTCTGAAAACCTGACACATGTTATGGCACCTCCTGTAAAACTTGTTGCAATACATGTTGTACTACATGTTGTACATGTACCTACTGTAAAACCTATGCAAATGACATATGCACTGCCTCTGCTACTAGAATATGTACACCCTGACCCTGTGATGGTGGACCATACGATGCCCGTACTTGAGGACCTTGTAATGGTGGCCCCTGGACTACCTATACCTGTGGGCCTTACCCCTGTACATGTAAATCAGCCTCAACCTCCTCTTGGCCTAGTATAGATCTATCTCTCTACCTTTGTGGCCCTCCCGCAGCTGTTGCTACCATTATCCCAGAATCTAAGGATGTTTGTGGAATAGTGATCCTCCTTGACATCACCGTAGCATACCATGCACCATAGTTCGTTGTAGTTCTCAGATCCACAACCTATGCTCGAGCATCCCACACCTATGGGATGATTCCAAAAAAGGTTTTCCCAGCCACTATCACCCTGATATGTGGCCTGAAGTAAAAAGTCTCACGTGTTACACACACATACCACTGCTTGCCACCTAGAATCCCATGTATAACAGTGAACTAACATTGTACCCTATCCACCCTATACACCTCCATGATATGGCGAATACCTATAATGAAGTGGTCCACCTCTAAAGTGCTCAGCTTAAATGCACATGTGTTCCATTGATACAATCAGTATGGTCACCAAGTAACCATCCGTAACTGTAAATCATTGAATAATTTCCTATAGAAGGTGATGCAACCATATGCCATATGTTGCCTTCTCCTACTGTCTCCCATCCTCCCAATGATGGCTCATCTGGTAGTCTATCTCTTATTACACCTAGTGGTTGTTTAATAGCTATATGATCCCATGCCCATATCTATAATAATGTCATCGGGCTCAAACTCCTCATACCCCTGTATGTTTTCAAATGGAGATCTTTGTGCGGATGAGAAATTATACACTGACCCCATGTAAAAATATCTCCCTCCAATCTCGCTACCACTCCTATCAAACTGAGCTAAAAATTTGTACCCATATTATCAAGAAATAAGTAGCCACTGATAAGAGCCATCAAGTATATGGGCATCCGAGCTACTCTCATGTCATCAAATCACTGATACAAGTGTATCATCACCCCCTCTCTAGGTATCTCCTCTCACAATAAAACATCCCAAATGTGTCCTCATAAATGGGCAACATTCATGTCATACACCACCAAAATCCTTTATATCCGTACTCGCAAAATCCAGTACATGTCCTCCAGGTTGACTGTCATCTCCTTAGTAGGAAGCCAAAATGTCTAGCTCTCGCTGGGCTATCATTTTGCTAGTGTAGTCAGTAAGATATGGTATAGGATTATATGTGGCAGATCTGCTATATATGTGAACACTGTTGCCTCTAGTTTTACAACTAATATTCTCTCCTCTCATTACGAAAAATTCCTCTGAAAGGCCCGTAGGCATCCATGACACTCTCGCACATCCAATGCTAGTGGTATCTCCTGAAAATCACTCAAAACATCAATAAAAACTCATTTCCTCACTCCTACACCTCTAAATTCTTCCTAAAAATCTTTAAGTTACGCTAGTGCATGCTTTGGTATGCTAGTGCATGCACTTTTACGCTAACACATTCATGTTAGCACATCTACTTTGACGCTAGCACATGCACACTAACGCGTGCACTTTAATGCCTATGCTTTTACTTGTACGCTAGTGCTTTCAACACGCTAGCGCATAACCTTGCTAATTTTCATGCTATCTCTTTGACACTAGCATGTGTACTTGCACACTAGTACATTTATCGGGATACGCTAGTGCGTACAAATGCATGTGCTAACATTAAAATTGATTTTTCTCCTATTTAAAAATAGCATTAAATGCACTCAAAAGTGAAAAAAAATTGAGGTAGCTTACCACGGGACCTTCTTCTTCTCCGCCCATACTATCGAACTAGCAATCTACACAATGTTTCCTCTGGCATTCTCATGCCATCTCTCTCATAAATAAGAGGTTAAATCATGAACAAATGCAAACAGAGTATAATAGCACAAATGGGTCATAATGAGTTTCAACCCTCCTACCATTCTATTTATACCCTCTTTAGCCCTTATTCATCATTTTTCTTGGCGCGAATGGTCATGATTACTAATTTTTCCATGGCATTTTGTTAACCTCTCTTTTCTCACGTAATTTACTTATGTTTCATCATGATGACTCATTTATTCAAACAGTCATTTTTTCTGCCATTCTTTCCTCTTAAAGGGGCATATTGTTGCTTCTATAGGGCATGTAAGGTGTACTAAACACACCATTCCCGTATTTCATCAGACATTCTTTCGGAGTGCTAAAAACAAAAAAAATCACAAATGATCAAAAATTCAAAAACATTAAATATTTGCAAAAATTCCCAAAAATTGCCAGTTTTTCAACACTTCAATACGATGCAATTTTGATAAAATAATGTTTTTTATCTCTACCCTACTACTCATACCAATCTTATGATCATCATCACTTATTATTTCCTTCACGATATAACTTCATTGGGGCAAATCCATATCAGATCGCTTTACATAGCAGGTCCAACAAGAGTGTCATGAGGAGTTTCTACGTATACTTTGCTTTTTAGTCTGACCCTATTCCTATGCATTTCATAAGTTTAGTGTTTGGGATCCTTTGCATCTATTTTCATTTCATTGTGGCACCTTTTGGGGCATAGATAAATTTTATTCTATTACAATATTGTGTTGCATTGTTGAATTTTTCTTTTTTTCTACCAATTTCCACTAGTGGGATAACATATTTATTTCTCTATAACCATGGTTCACGCATCTATTATGTATATTGGCTTTGCTTTTCATTTTTATCTTTTCTTTGTTGTGAGTTTGTTTGTTTACGTGCATCTAGGTTAACCATATTGATTCTTTCATAATCATGGTGACAAATCTATTATGTAACAAAAAAATAAATGTTTGCTCTTGCATTCACACTCTCCAAATGGTGTTCATGCTATGAGCACACTTTCTTCCTATCCTTGTTCAATCCCTTCGTTTTCATACTATCAGGTGGTTTTCCACAACTTTTCTGCGTCGCCAACCCACTCGAGGGGGCATTCCCATACCAATTCTACGCGATGGGGCATTCAAATGATTCACAAATTTTTGCTGCTAATTTGCACACATCTATTATCTTTAAAACATTATTACTTCGCAATAGCACTATAAAGAGAGGAAAATGTAGACACCCTAAAAATACATTCATATTTCTATCCCCCTTCTATCCAAATAGAATTGATTAAATTAATTTTACTCACTATAATACACCCTTTTAGAATTAATTACATTAATTATATCACTTAATCTATATTCCTACCCTTTATAATTAATTAATTTAATTCTACAATGCTCTTGGAATTAATTAAATTAATTACTAACACCTTCTAGATAATATAATTAAACATTTAATTTATTTAAATGGTTAATTATTTATTCACAATTAAATATTAATTAAATTAGTTATTTAATCAATTCTTTTATCTAGTCAACTCAACTTGAACTCCACTTCTAGATTCCTAGAAAGGATGGGGCAATAAAGTTGTATGTATACCCAATTTTCTAGATGTAACTTCTAATATTCCAAATGTCTACTACCCCTATAAATTTGTAACTACCATTGCCAAGTCTACTTGCTAACCTGAGTGATTCAACCATTAAATCTGGAGTTTAGTCAAACTTCAATCCACCTTTCATGGCTCTACTCTCGGCTATAAAAGAAGGCCATTTCCTTTGTAAACCCATCCCTGGAAGCTTTGATCAAATTGTATCCAACTATTGCCAATTTGACATTTGCATCCTTGTAAAATCTGATCATAGCATTTACAAATCCCTTTGGAGAGTAATATCAAGAGCATCCACAATCCAAATATCAACAAGATTAAACAAGTCCAAGATATTCTATGATCTTACTTGATGTTTGCAAGAGAGTTACAGAGACGGTATATTCTTTCTTTTTTTCTTTATATTTCATTTATCTATCAATTTTCCTTGTTTACAGTGTGTAAATAACCATGTATAATGTATATGTCTCATATCTAAATTCAAGTATACCATGAAAAAATTTTATGTATAAAATGGATATAAAAATTATAATTTAACATGATAAACAACACAATGTGCACTATGTACCAATAAAGCAAGAAATTCATAGGTTTATTTTTATATTTTTCAATATGTAATAAAAAAATAAGTGTCAATCAAGAAAAATAGGACCCAACTTGAAAAAAAAGGGAAACCAAGGGGCAAATCAAACAAACAAGGGCCAATTTGTAAAGGCTATACAATCCGATAATAAAGAGGGTTCTAGATAATTTAAGGATTCCCTCATAACTCACTATGAACTAATAATAAGGTACCTTATAATGTATGTATATGTGTATCATCATCAAGTAGGTGATGTAAATATTCACAATGAGTTAGACAATAAAGGGGTAAGGACTGGAAAATCATAAAAAACAAAAAATATCAAGAGGCTAGAAGATTTACGAATATGGAGACAACTGTAAAATAAAGTCAAAATGTAATAATTTGGGGAGCATTAGTCAACTCAATGGAGGTTGATCAAGAAAACAAGGGATTATGTACAATAATTTACATAGTCAAGTTACAATAAGAGGTAGGTTAGTAGTGTTAATATATGATCCCATCAATGGGATAGTCATACATAGGTTTGGTATAGAGAAATTTTCAAATGCCATATGAAAGAAGTACTAGTAGTTAATATATCACTATCAGAACTTGATAGATTTTCTCATATTACATGGCACTCTAAATCATCCATAGTAATAGTATGATCATGTATATATTGTGGGGATCTAGTAGTCATAGTATCTTTTGGAATCCAATGTGTAGTTATAGGATGTATTGATGTTCTTTATGGAACACACTCATAAGCTTTTTGTTTGACTATCATAGGGCATGAATTATTACATACCTTGGGATATAATTGATTAGGTGACACATGCATGGGTGATGGGCATTGCAGAACTTGTTTTTGGGATAAATCGGTTGGCCTATAGGATAGAATGTAATTTCATTATGAAGGTTGCAATTATATAGGTTGTTAATTTTGTAAGATAAGACATGGAGTTTCAATATTTAACATTTAAGGCTTAATTAGATACTCATAAGAACACGTTGAACTATGTCTATCTTATTATTATGTAAGTAATTTAAGAATTGGTGTAAATTGGAAGGAATAAATCACATCTTGTTTATCCATGGGCATCCGATTAACATGTAAAATACATTGCCATGCAATATAATTAGGAACCAGAAGGAAACTATCTTAGGTCAAACCATAAGTGGCATAATGATACACATATGGTTTTATGATATTTTCAATCAAATCCATTTACTATAATTGCGTTATAGTGTGATTACATCTAAGGATAGTGAGTGATATGCAAATATTTTCACTTGATCCATTGTCTACCATAACCCTATGTATCATACATTAGTCGATAAAATCACATATGAATAAAGGATTTTTTAGATGGTTTTCATTAGGTATCTCATGGTCCTAAAATATGATCGTATGTCTTTGAATGCTCTCTTTTGGTGATGTGCCAATTATCCTATCAATAACAAGAGTATTCTTAGGATTATATATACATTTGAAATAGGTGGAGGTTTAATATGATAGGCTGTATGCACTTTATCATTCCTCTTGGTTTTTCATGTTCCATGGTTAGGGAGAGGATATGTAAAAATATTGAGCTTTTGGTTATGTCTCTTTACCTATTCATTTACTAGTATAATGTTACTTTCTAATTCACTAGTGTCATTTTCATTGATGTCTTGGATCTTATGGCATAGGAAAAAGCATTGGTTAGTTGAATTTCCTAAATACCTATGAAAATCAAAAGAGAAATTGAGATCATAATTATTAGGTAATGGTCTATTTTCATTAATCAACATTGGTGTAGGTAAAGCAATGAGATTGCACTTGAGTAATCATTCAAGAATTTTATGATGTTTTTTAAAGAAGTGCAATTTGTCTTTACTCAATAGTGGAAAGGAAAATATTGTTGGATGGTATTGTGATCATGTTAACCATTACTTTAGCCTCATTCTTAACATCACTAGTATTAGCTGTAAAGGGTGGTTTCCTTTGAAATTTAGTTATAGATGATGCAGTATAGTTTTTGTCAAAATTAGGATGATTTATATCATGAAGCTTTATTATATATCAAATTTCATTGAAGGAATGGAAATTATGAAACAATATAAATTTTATTAGGGATGAGATTAAACTTGAAATTAATACTTGTATAACTTATTATTAATTATAAGATTTGAATTTTAGGAAAGCATGGTCTTATATCAGAGCACATAGTCACAAAGAACGTCATTAGGTCCTTTTCTAATAAATGAAATTTTGTAAAGGAAACATCTTAGCTAATGTTGATTAAAAATGAACCAAGAAACTATGTGACATGATAAGATATATCCCTTCATGTGTTCTTTAATATTTTACATACAAGATATAGATACCAAATGTTCTCAAGGAGAGGAAAGATCACAATTCTACATGATAGTAACCCTAAACCTAATATAGTTATAGGTTTCCAAGGCATATACCTAAATTAAAGAGAGTTATCATACTAAGATTCATAATAAAGGAAGGTTAAAAGGTGCATAAAGCCATGGGCATAACATAAATAATGTAATGTAATAGATTAAGTTAATTAGGCACATCTACCTAATTAATTATCAAACATCTGCATAATGATCACAAAATAACTCCCATTAATTGATAGGGCATAATAAGTCATTCACAAGGTGTATTCTACAAGAGAAAGGTCAAATGGATCCCCCAAATTTTGGCTTATTTAAACTAAATTATGGTAGGGCCTTAAAAGGTAATATGGGGATCTCAGGAGATGGTTGTGTTATAAGAGATTGTGCATAATACTTGATCAAGGTCATTTTTTTCCATCTTTAGGATGGAACTTGTAATGCATCTGAATATTTAACATTATATCAAGGGCTACGAATGACCCTAAATTGTGGCATTGATCATATTTTCATAAAAGGTGACTAATTCATAATCACTTATGTAATAAAATATAGAAAATATAAGGCTTGGATAATTTACATCATTCTTATCCAATCTCAACACCTTCTACCCAATTTAAAAGGATGGAATATTCAACATTGTTATCAGGAGACTAATATGGTGGTGAACTTCCTTGCAAATTTTGGGGCCTCAAAAAACTTGGATGAAGTGATTGACAATTAGGTTAAACCTTATCATGGTTTATGGGATATATTATAACATAATTTTTCATCCATGCATGCAATCCTCTAAGTGGAAAATGATGTATGTCTAATTCCCATCATTATTTAGTAAGTGTTTACTTTCTTATATCCAAGAAATAATCTTTTCTTGTATTAGGGGGGATGTAATCAATTCTACAATGAGTTTCCCAATCTACATGGTTACCTAACCACACCATTATTTCCATCAATTCTTATTTTCATACTTTGCATCCCCTTTGTTTTCTCTTCCAGCAGCTCACAATAGAATATCCTCAAATTCCTCACTTTCACCTAATAGGTGCTAAGTGAGAGATGGATTTATTCACAGTAATGTCTGATAAACATTTACGCTTGATTTTATTCATTTAGTATGATCATACCCTAATTTTCATTAAAGAGGTTCTCATTGTTGGGTATATGGGATTTGTTGGTAATCCATAGGTAAATTTGGAATTATCCTCAGTTTATATTGGATAATTTACTCCTGATTAACTCTAATAAGAAAACAACAGTTTCCATTTCCTCCCATTGCATTCATACCTCTCATCAAATTGGTCTAAGTTTTATGGTGGATGGATTGTAAATATAGTTACCTGGTCTCCATTATGGTTCAATATTTTTGATAGAGGGGTTATGGCTAGTGAAGCATTTATGGAGATAGAGTGGCACTTTACGTGGTGGACAATTTCACAAATTAGGTGATCAATTATTGTTGAGACAAGAATTCCAAAGGGTGTGTGCTTCCCAACCAAGATATGGATTCTCTATGGTATCCCATTGTTCATATAGCCCTTAGGTTTGAATATTTGATGAATAAAGTGGCATTGGATTACAACTTCCTAGCCTGCATGGTTATTCTAGTTTTTGCATGGATGTCTCAAGGGGGAAATGAATCCCCCTGTAACCCTTTGGACCTTGAATAACATGGAGATAGTGGGTCTAGAAGAAGATGAGGTGGCCTCAAAATAATATTTGATGGTGGTTTTATCCCACTTTTCTCTTTTCTTGTGGCATATCCACATTCCCTTCTTTTGGAGGACTTATTGTATATATTTTATGTTTTCAAGAGTGACTAAATATCAATCCTACCAATAGAGTAAAATATTGTAGTTAAAACTATGGATCCATGAAAGTATAACTAGCTAGTTCCTTGAAATGTATAAGCTTCAATGTAAATTATTTTGGATTATCAATATAAATGGGAGAGGGGACCATCAACCCCCGTTTAGTTATAAAAACACAAAATAAAATACAAATAAGGGTTAATTGTATCTATATGTGGTAATATTTTTGATGTATTGATCTTCCCCAAAGATGGCAACACTGAGAGATAATTTCCATGGGTGGAGAAGGGAAAACTTAACAATAATATCTCCGGTCCTAGCTCATCATGGTGACCCAAAAGTAAAATGTAAATCTCAAAAACCTAAATTATAATAAATGGGTGTGAAAATGTGTATAAATTTCTAAATTGAAAATAATATGTGATGATTTAATTGATTGGTGATAAAATGGTAAGATAATATGTGTATTTATACTCGAAATGATCAATCATTGTTTATCTTGTTAGCTGTGGGGAAATAAATCTTGACATGATCGACCATGGCTAATCGCATCACCTTTGGGGAGAAACATAAGGTCAAGGGGTGGAAAATGGGAATGGAAGATAAATAAATGGAATATGTATGAAAGAGGTCTAGTACTATAAATAGTAGTGAGAATACTAATAATAAGTGACAAAAATCATGAGACAAGTGTCCATAATGATGGAAACATGTGAACAAGAGAGGAAAAAAAGAAAGGATAGGATAATTATTGTATAAGGGACACTATAACAATATCTCTCCAAATGTTGTGGTATATCCCATATGACCAGCTCTAATTACACCCCAACCTTGGCAAGCCCCTTGAGGCACCCTCTCAGAAGGATAATGATTCAGTGGCCCCTACACAACTAAAAAGTTAATAAAATGTAAAAATTGATGTGTATACATATGCCCCAACTAAATATCATCACAAATCACAATAGTGAAACATGACATGGTCTTCAGAAAAATACCATTATAACACCTAAAATCTAAAGTAGATGTTATAAATAATGTAAGTATAGGACATAAATCATTAACTCCACCAAATGACATATATCAATGTCATACTTACTTTTTTATGTTTCTCATCCTGTCTACAGTGGGTGTAATAACAACTTGGAATCCTAAAGAGATAAGACTAGAAAAATACTAGAAGATAATTAGTAAAATAAGATATAAATTTCCTAGTTATTAAGGCTTGGTATCCATATAGTTGAGTATCGATAAGTGGCAAGATCAATGTGAGAAATGAGGATTGCTATGAATTAATTTGTAGAGTGGCATGTAATATGTCAAAATGATCAACATTCCACATGTTTGTGATGTAATTTATAAAGTTTTTTATGTTTTTTGTTAAAAAGATATGAAGGTTTCAAAATTAGGGGAAACATATTGCTATCAGTAGAAGAAAATCTATAAATAGTAATAAAGGTACTTAATTTTTCACTTTTGTATTATGAGATTAAGATATTCTAAGCTCACGATATTTCTTAATTGAGTTATTTTTACAATGATAGTGAGAGTATGAGGAGGCAGTCGAAGAAAAAAAATGAGGAATGCGAAGGTGAAAATACTAAGGTGGAATTTGTATTCAAATTAGGAAAGGGTGTAGACACAAAATCACACACTTACTACTTACATCACACCCCGAAATATGTTATTATATGCATGATTCCTAAGTAAGAAAACTAAATAATAACAACAATTGTTTTTCCTTTTACATTGCTTTATCTTTTCCATATTCTTTGTTATTTACTTTTCTAGAATTTCCACTTTACTTGTGGACATTGGAAAATGTGTGACCCAAATCTATATTTTATGTTTTATCATCTAATCATCTCGAAAACTACTGCCCATTAGGGACATGTTCGCCCATGCACTACTGTTCCTTTTGGGAGATTTTGTCTTTTTCCCTCCTTTTCTTAAATTTGAAATGCCACATCATTTGTTATATTTTCTAAAACCTTTTTAATCACTTTGGGTCATCCTTTTTGGTTTTTAATGGTGAAATTCAAACAACATAATCATACACGCACCCACACACACACACACACACACACACACACACACACACACACACACATGAATTACTCACTATTATTGGGGGCTGGAAAATTTGGACTATTACTTACTATATAGTATTTGGGAAAAGAGAAACATTCAAGGACTACATTTGGGATGCATTATTCATTTCATGAAAGGGGATATTTCTGAATTTCATCTCACATATTCATCTTGGGTAAAAAGTGGTTGTAGCATGTTATCTTAGTGTGACTGGCACAAGGGAAACCTATCTTCATGAAATAAAATTCAATCACACGCATAATATAACTACATAAAGTCTGAAATGTAGTGTAACACTTTGTGACAATCATAATAGGGTGACAACCGAGGTCATTCCGACTCAAGAATATGCATTATTTGTTTCATATAATGTTTTATTGAGCCTTGTGTGGGTAGCTAGGATTTTGTTTTATTGATCCATGAGTAACACAATAACCCTATAGTGAAATGGATGTGACAAAGAGTGAAAGGAAGAAGACAAGATTAAACCCTGAGAAGATTAGATCCAAAGTTGTTCCTAGGACACTAGCACCCAATGTAGACACTAGCTCCCAAGAAATCTTGTCCTTATCTAGACAGTCCTATCCAAGGGATTTTCATATTATTTTTTTCCATATAAAACTTACTCAATCCAAATCCATCATGTTCTACTTAATTTCCAACCCAAAATTAGCCCATATCTCTAAATACAAACTAAATTACTCTTATCTCCCTTTTGTACATATTTCTTGTCTTTTACATGATATATATTACTTGTTAATATTATATTCATTTGATATCAGATCTCTAGTTAAGATTTATTTTTTTAAATCAAATAGTAACTAGGATAAAAGTGGAGAAATGTGTCATCGAGTAAATTTAGCTAATAAAATGTAGACAAGGTCGATGTCTAGGTTAGTTCTAGAGTATTTAAATTGTTGGAATCATTATTTTTAGGTAAGTAATTAAATGTTAAGGAGGGTCATGTACCTTTGATGTATACAAGATCATCCATAATAGATAAAAAAATATCAAAACATCATTTATGGCATTGAGATTGAGCACCTTGACTGATGACATTTATGCAGAAATGGTCAACAACATAGGAAGGATGGGGATTTTCTATAAGGTATATAATTTTGTAGAGATATATGGTTAAACCCATCAAGGAATTATGAAAATTTTATTTAGTGGTTGATTATGTAGGTTAGAATGGTTGATTGTGGAAAGTGTTGATTTAAGATTTATAATGTTGATATTTATGTTTTTGATGGTAATCTATGAATGAGGTCTAATGGGTGCCTATTATTTTATGTTTGACATGTTTCATAGTGAATGGTGTGTGGTTACAAGAGCTATTTATAGGTTTAGTAATGTAGGATGTTACACAATTACATGCCCTTGGTTTGGGGGGGATTATATAGATGGTTCAAATCCTTTTGAATCCCAATTTGATTCAAATGTTCTTAGGACACTGGGAGTATAGGTTCAACACCTTCAAGTGGATGACCATAGGTCATACATTAAAGGTTGTTATCACGTTACAAAAAGGGAATTTTATACTTGAGTTTCTCATTCAGGGTGTGATGATTTTTTGTGATGTTCCATATAGCATAGAAAAGAGTAAATCCCTAACTCATTGGGTGACAAGCAGTGATGACTACCATTTGAGCACATTGATGATATGATTGATCATCATATTTAGTGCATAGATTATAGATATCTAGAAGGTTATTACATGGATGGTTGTGGAACATATATTGTGTCATAAGTAAGATGGGTTAGTTACATTTTTTTTATTATGGTATGTAGAGATACATTGGAGTAAGGAATATAATTCAATTGGGGTATTGTTATATGGGTGTAGTTGATGCACAATTTATACATGATATGGGTCATATAATAAAGGTCTATTGGACCAGTGATGTTATTAGTGACTTAGATATATGAGAGGGTATTAATAAACAGGCCTGTAGGGACACCACTAAAGGTAGCAGAGGATTCTTGGAGGGCATGTCAGTGGAAGAGAGTATTAACATGGGGGTATAATTCATTGGTTCAGTTGACATAGGATCATATGGCATGGTAGCCATATCAGGGGATGATGGATTAGTGTCCCACCTAATAAATGATAGTATCTAAAGTGGGGATGGTAAAAATTATAGGACATTATTTGTGCTAGGTGGAGACACATTAAGGTGATAGGGTTTTATTGCAATTTAGGTGACCAACACCAACAACACCCCCCATAGTATATAGATAACAACATACTAGAAAGAGGAGTAAAAATAGGGAGAATGACATAGGTTCCACCATTAAGGCCATGCCAAGTGAGGTGTGCCTCGTAGTTAAGATCTAGATGGAAGCGAAGGATGGGAGAGGGAGGAGTAGGACTATAAATTATAGAAGTAAGGGATATCCCTTATAGGCAAGGTGTGAAGGATGACTCAAAGGTGGGAGGAGAGGAGAGACTGAGAGGATGACACCATAATTCATGGTTAGAGAGAGTAAAAGGAGATTATCTAACACTGATGGGGTGAAGATTATGACCCACATCATGTAGTGTTTAGGTTAGCAAAGTAGTGTATAGAGGATACCACAAATAATCATGGTGCCCCAAAATAGATGGGAAAAATTAATAGAATCATTCCCATTTGGCTATGATGATGATGGATGATGGTATTGGGAGGCCAAACAAGTGAGGTGATTATGGTGGATTGACTAGGCCATCTATATGAGCCTTAAAGTTATGTTATGTGATTTGTAGAGTGTTATGAAAAATTAGATTAGTATGTCAATTTATATAGACACCTAATAAGTGATGTTCTTATGATTTCAGAGTGTACCAAAACTAAGTGGAATTATCTAAATGAGAGTACACACTATCAAACTTTGGATGGTTTACTAGATATGATTGATACTTTAACTATGGAGGATTAAGTAGTGGTAGTGTATGATGATGTAGTGCTTTCTTTTAGGATCATAGGAGAGGTATCCCTAAGCTTCAAAGGTGCTAGAATACACATGCAACTAAGGTAGGAGGATATATTATGGCATTGGTGCAGAGCTTCCTCCAAAAAACACTAGTATGAGATAAAATTTTGAGGTTTTCGTATGTACAAGTGACAATGTCCTATCAGGCAATAAATGTGGTCCAGATTTTAGAGTTAAAGGTGTGATCGGTGAGAGAAAATGGAGATGATAAAATATCTTGATCTAGAGCCACGTCACTATCATGATCCCAAGAGGATAAAAGTCATGCACTATTAGATAAAAGTATTAGACATACTCCATTTGAGTGAGCATATGCTTGAGAGATGGATATGCAGATTGTACAATATATTTTGATATAGATTTTGTAATATGATTATGTATAAATGATTGATTTGAGCTATATATGAGATTTTATATTGATGATGTCATGTGTTTATGATTTGGATTTTTTATGTATGATTATATTTATGATTCCATTATCTTATTTTTCATAAATGTATGAAAATTGTATGGCTAATAAAATGAAATGATAACGGGTTTAGAACGATGACTATAATGTGTGTAATATGTGTTAAAATATAGGATTTGAGGAGATTAATGGGATGGGAACTAATTAGAGGGCCAACCAAAGAAATTAAATATAAACCCAAGTAAGAGGGGATGTATTGAATTACCAAAGTATCCAAGTTAGGAGAAAATGGTCATAGAGGCCCGGGTGGGGAGGATAAACCAAAGCGAGGAGAGATAAACCCAAAAAAGATGTAATATAATCACCCAAGTATCCAAGTTAGGAGATAATGACCATAGAAACCCAATCAGGGAGGATAAAGCCAATTGAGAAGGAAAGATAAACCCAAGCGGGGTGAAAAGTGGAGAAATTAAAAAATTCAAATGAATCGACAATGGTGTGTGTAATTTCGACATACATGGGTTATAATGTTGGTTACTTATTGTAGAATGTGATGTAAAACATGAATCATAATATCTTCTAAGTTATATTAAATGGTGTTAATTTCATAATGTTTCTCACATCATGTGACGAAATGAGAATCATCAATATGTTTAGAGATCCATGTGAAGGCGTCATGTCATATGTCATCAAGGGAGTGATGGTTGGTAAAGTTTGAGTATGTTGAGAGTTATATAATGGCATGGAAGGAGGTTTAAATGATGGAAAGGATCAGTTCCTTCACTTAGGTGTGCAAGGATAAATTTTTTGAATTTGTGCTTATAGTGGATAACCTAATAAGTTTCATCGGTGTGAGAATAAAATCCATGATAGGAATGCATGTATAATAACATGATTCTGTCAATTTATTTTGTTGATCACACCTAATATCTACCTCAAGTTTCTTCATATGTCATTGATAGTACCTACACTCTAAAACATCATGTCTCAGAGCCTTGTTTCATGTTTAGTATGACATAACTTCTAGAGCTCCAAGATTAATAATCATAAGAAGAGATAGAGGGGATATAACATATGGTAATTCTAGAGTGAGATCAAGAGAAGTAGAAGGAGAATATGTCATTACAGATGTGGTGGAATAAGATCCAATTGAAGGAGTCAGTTGTGGCTCATGCATTATATCATTGATGGGAGGAATATCATCCATGATCATCCTCTTTGGGGTCAAAATAAAGATAATCATTATACATGAGGGATAAAATGTGATAATGTTATAGTTAAAAGTAAACTGCAATGATTCCTATTATCAAAGGATATCTACATTTTTATCCTACGTGTAGCATGAAAAAAATGCCATTTAGGTATAGTCTTCATCATAATCACATGCAGAAATGAAAATAGCACATGAATCAATGATGATCTCAGGTTGAACAATATTATTTACATGGGGAGGTCAAATATGAGTAATATTAACATAAACTATATCGATATTTTTCTTGTAAGAGCAATCTCGTATGGCAGAAGGTAATTGTGAGATAATATACTTGGGAAGGTTGGAATTGTTAATATTAAGGTTAATTTCATTGGGATTATCATCATCTGATTCAAGAAGGTTGGATGGTGTACATCCCATGATCTTAGGATGACCACTATAGACACAAAGAGATTGTCAATGTAGGTTTTATTCCATTACATTTTTTTCCTATATATGTATTTAGCTTTCTTAGGTGTCATCTAGATAAATGGGAGTTACACTTCTCCACCTCTTTAGGTGGTGGTTACACTTTCCCACTTTCTATGTATACACCTCTTGTAAAACTATTTTCTTGTGCATTTAATATACAATCTATATTTTGGATCATGTTTGGTTCCTCTCTCTCGCAACATTACTCTCTTTGTGCATTCATATTTTATCAATGTTCAATCTTGGCCCGCATTCTCAAATGGTATCAAATATCGTTATAGCAATTGAATGCCATTATTTTTTGTATTTTATTGTAATCTTGAGTTATTTTATATCTTGTTATTATATATCCTTTTCTCTGTGACTATGATATTCTCTTGTGTATTTGGATGATCTGGAGAATCAGAAAAGACAAAAGGAAATAGGTGTTTTGTAGGAAAGTATTCATTTCATACATTTTATAGAGAAATGGATTGTACCATTAAGTATGAATCATGTCAAAATCCTAGGATTCACACTAAAATCGACTATGCTTTGAATTAGGCTATATTTGGGGTTTCTTGGGTTTTTATGGTCTCTCTAGGCTATTTCATAGTATTCCATATTGCACCAAAATTCAATCTTTATGATTTTTTCTATAAATGTATTGGGTTTTTTGGGTATATCTTGTGGTCACATTTATGAGTGGTGATGGGATTTGTACTTTCCCTAGTGTGATTTTTGCAAGTTATACTTGTGTTAATAGTTGTATCATACCTTCTATTATACATTTTCCCTAGTCATGAGAAAATTTTGAGCCTGCGGTTTTTTTTTATACATAAAGCTCTATGTCAGGTGGATGTAGCTCTCAACTTCCTCTCAGATTGACATTCACACTATTCATATCCCCTACACGGTGTTTAAGGAAACAATATTAGATGTAAAGGCTTATTTGTATATATTTGAGGTGGTAGTACTAGTCACAACACTCCTAGGTTGATGGGTGTATTGATCACATCTCCTATGTAGAGTTAGAGGTGCTAATTTTTTGATGTAGTTGAAAGTGGTGACGACATTGTTTATGGGTGACTACACTTTTTTATCTTTTATTCTAAGGCAATGACATTGTTTATAACATTGGTTTGAATTTGAAGGTAGATTCCCTAACCATAAGTGCATAGATAGCTAGGGTGTGTTCCCTAACCTTAAACCAAAACTTTGTATAGCCTTATCCCTTGGTCATATGGTTTTTAGCCTCTAGTCATGACCATTCTATGGGAGATTAACTCAAGAGGTTTGAAGTTTTTTCTAGGGCGTAGGATCAAGTGCTAAAAGATGGGATGCAAACTACAAATCTCTAAAGCCTTAATGAGAAATACATAAATGGAGTCATCACAAGAAATTGTAAAAGGCATAACTTTCTGTTGGAAACTCCTTTTGAGGTGAATTTTTTTTAAAGTGTGCAATTTCTTGATATCTTCACAATGGTACTAGTCTTATTTCATTATTTTTCTTGTAAGAGACACTTTTAGGCATTTAAATTTGTACATACACTAAATTATTAAGTTCCATATCTTGGGGTAATATAATAAGAAACTAAGATAAAGTTCCATTTTAAGGGTTTCATCATGAGTTTTGGTATTAAATTCCATCATTTTATTTTACATCTAAATTCAAAGAAGTATTTGTACAATAAATAAGGGATACATGATCACTTCATATTGCATGATCTAATGTCATCTTATTGGAATCATTCCCAAGCTTAATGATTATAAAAAGAAGATGAATTGGTTGAATAAAAATGGTATGGTCTATGGACTATTATATATCATTGTTCCTAAGGATATTTAACATCAACTTGTGTACACTAAGTTCTCTTTCACTA
This sequence comes from Taxus chinensis, assembly GCA_019776745.2. NCBI lineage: Eukaryota > Viridiplantae > Streptophyta > Pinopsida > Cupressales > Taxaceae > Taxus > Taxus chinensis. The sequence continues at coordinate 226,431,012 of CM034154.1, forward strand.
CTTAGATATTCATCTAGAAGTTGTATTGATACTATGATTATCCATTTGAAACTAATACTTCCTCATAAAACCATTCATATATGGATGAAACTAAAACTATTACCGATCCTCATCTTACTTTTGAGACCCCATCTAAAGTTTAGGGCATTTCTATTATACTTTTTCTTAATTCAAATTCTAGATTCACTTCTTTAAGAGATTCTAGTGATTCTTTGTAGTAGGGTTGTGACATTCATCATGTGCTTGTTTCTAGTTTCATATTCACTTCTTCAAGGAATTATAGTGATTCTTTGCAATAAGATCATGACATTCACCCTTTACCTCTTATTACTTTATAGTTCAAAGTCACTTATTTGAGAGATTCCAATGATTATTTGAAATAGGATCATGGCTTTGACCCTATACATAATGTTATTTCAAATTTCAAAGTTGCTTTTTTAGTGCTTCCAGTAATTCTTTGCAATAGGATCATATATGTCTTCTAGATTCATCTCATTGGGACTCATGCCTATCAAACATTACTTTTTTTGTAAAGTCCCGCCTTTCTAGTCCATATGAAACATTTAAGGACATTTCTCTCCTTTTACAATACATTCCTCCATCCCTTATTATTCCATCAGGTTTCAAATTTGTTTCATTGAAGGCTTCCAATGATTCTCTACAGTAGGGTTCTTCATGTTTATAGGATCCACTTCATTGGGAGGTATACTTATCAAACATTTCATATCTATATTTAAACTCTCATATTGATTAAAATTGAGGATATTATTCTTATCTTTGATGAAAAATTTAATAGATTTATTTCTTCAACTTTGGATATATTTTCTCTACCGCTACATTCTTACATGGTGACACAACCTACACTTCCAATCCTATGATTCACTTATGTCATTATTCATGTTGGAAATTTGTGTATGAGTACTTGGTTCTTGGTTCAGTTCTCATATCCATTTTGGAAACCATTTTCATTCCTATTTGGTGCCTGATTTAATTTATTAGCACTTGTCACTGTTTAACATTAGCTTTTTTGAGTTATATCTAGATATATTCTTCAATGCCTTTTCCTTCGATCTATAGTATTTCAATGTAGCATTTGGAATTCCTTATTGACATGTATTATTCCCAAATTCCTTCACCAAAAATAGGTTTCTTCACGTGTGGGATCTATTGGGATTTCATGAGGCTTCATCTCCTAGGGGGTGGTTAGTCCTCTCTACTTATCTTATTTCTCTCTCTATTTCTAGAGGAGTTTCTCTATGTTCATCTAAGGGGCTTATCTACTAAGGGCTATTTTCTATGTGCTTATTTTATCTATTTTGGATGGAATTTTTTCTTTAGTTTTTCTCCTTTTCTTCACTTTATGAGGGATTTAAAATGTACTTAGGTACCTCATCATTTCAGGTTTCTAGGAACCATTTCTTCTACCCACCTAAGTTACGCTTAAGGGGGTGTTACTTTAGGTTTTTATTCAATTACATGGTTTTTATTACACATGTATTTATATTTTTTAGGTATTATCATGATATATGGTAGTTATACCTCTCTACCTATTTATGTGGTGATTACACTTCCCCAATTCCTAATTGTACACCTCTTCTAAAGTTATTTTCTCATGCATTAAATATACAAGATATCTTTTGAATCTTGTTTAGTTCCTCTCTCTTACAATGTTACTCTCTTTATGCATTCATATTTTACTGGTTCTTGAACTTGGTCCACATTCTCATAAGGATTCCATGATATAGTTGAAGTGTTAATAGTATTGAAAGGGAATAGTAGGAATCTCTTCAAGAGTGAGAATTTTGAATGACGAACATTTTTGGAATAGGTCAAATTTCTAAGGATAAGTATCACTTTATACTTTATAGATGGCTCTTAGGTTTGAGAACTTAATTCATTGGTAGGTGGATGATGTGATTACATGCATGTGGTGGGTTTATGGTCAACCTAGGAGGATATTATAAGATACGGGAAAATTAAAGATCATGAATTTGACATAGATAGTGTAAGGAGGCATGGTGATAGGTAACCAAATTCAACCTATAAGAGGCATTTTTTCAGCAATCATGAGCTTGAAATGTGCTCCAAGTGGACTTAAAATTTTCAATGGAATATCCAAGCATCTTAATGAAATCAAGGGAAGTAACATAAGTTCTAGAATATTCATCAATGAGGAATTTATTAACCATTGTGTGGATGGTTTGGGCTTAAATGAAAATGGTGTGATCATTCTAGATGTATAAATCTTCACATTGTCCTAGGAAAACCATGCAAGGTAGGTTCATATCCCAAAGTGGGTAGATGAGGAATATTCATAATAAAGTGGGATGACATGAGTAACTTATGATCCTTGGGAGAAGTATGAATGAGATCAAGGAAGGGTTTTCAACTTTGAAAATTATAGAGTTCTTCAAGGGGATCTAAATTTGTGAGGTTGGTTTGTGTAATAGCCTTAAAGTATGGGATACCATTCTGAAGAGGTTCAAAAGTTATGAGGCTTTCATAATTCTTAATATTTTTATTTTTTTATGAAATCCCTATGGGATCATCCATAATAGATGGATTTTTACACTACTTGATGTCATAGGGATAAAAATGGTTGGGATCATATTGGGAATGTCATATAGGTACGTGGGATTCTAAGTACATGGATGAAGGGACAAATAGGATTAGTTGTGCATCATTAGTTGCATATGGTTGATAGTATTTATTTGAATACTAGAATTTGTATTGGAGAACATGGATAGATGGTTATGTATATTATGGGCTAAGAAAAATCAGGATATGTAGGCTCAATGCAAGATATAATATGTTTTTAACCTTGAATGTTAACCATGTTTCCTATAAATGTATTAGGAGATGGATATGAAGTTTTAATAGTATTAGCAGAGGTGTTTTTGTTCTAAGAGGGGTTGATCTAGGTTGTTCATATTTATAGAAGTAGGCCATTATAGACACTAAGATGCTCATTAGCTTGATGTACTAAATCATGTTGATCACACTATTGGGATTTTTCACATACCTTGATAACCTCATCTAACCTCTCCAAAGTGATGGCATCATGATCAAAGTTAGAACCAAGGAGGAAGGTATATGCATAGGATCAAAGGGATCAATTTTTTTTGTAGAAATGACCCCAATTGGCATGCCACCAAAAAATATTATTTCACTATGCAATTAGAGAAAAGGTTGAAAAGGGTTTGTTTCCATATTAAATGGTCATTTTAAATATCATCTAAAATCCTCAGACAATAGTTGGTGACAATTAGTATGGGAGGAAGAATGTGAGTCAGAATATCTTTGGCATTTATAAGTTATATGATCAATTCTATGGATGGTTCTATTAGAAGAAGTTTCTTGAGGAAGAGTGATTATGATTCCATCAAAAATGACAATATTTTTTCACGGATGAATGAGGACATGCATATTCTTATGTAGTTGTTTATTTGGTGAAGGTTTTTCAAATTCCCTCATGAGATAGTATTAACATTTAGTTGACTTGAATGATTTTTTGAACGTGATGGGAGGGGACCTCATCTTACCTTGAAGGTGGGGCTCAATGACATGAAGGAATAGTTTAAATAGACTCTCATCAGGAACATTATGCCAAGCTTAGTGGGTAAGGTTTTCCATCTTTCAACAAAATATTGTGAGGCTTCAATTTCAGCTTATTAGAAATTAATGAAGTAATTAATGTTGTTTTTAGGAAGGTAATGGTATTGTAACTCGTTCACAACAGTAGTAACTAGGATTTCAACATCAATGATGGATTTTTTGAGAAGAGTTTGATATCATTCTAAAGCATCTCATGTGAGGATTTTTTCCAAGATCTTAGTGGCTAGATAAAAGTTAGCTTTGACCCAACCCTTATAGATGTTACTAGAATATTTCATATGGAGGGTAGGGTTGGTAAATCCTTTGAAAGATATGAAAGGTGTAATTTGTCCAATGTTCATGGAAGCAATGTAAGAAGCAAGAGGTTCATGTTGGATAAGATGTTGTTTTTTATAGGAGGTTAAGTAGTGGGTGCTCCATTTATACCATTTGGAAGAGGGGACTATCATTGGTTTGGAATGCCTCAAGATACTATTTGTGGTCTACTAGCAAGTTTTGATCATTTTTTTACATTTTTAAGAACTGATTGGTTCTTGTAGTTTCTTGTTGGTTTAAATTTTTATAGACACAAATTCACGCACTTGGGTACATTTCTAGGTCCTAAAATCATACTTGCATTTACATGATTCCCAAACAATAAAACTAGTAATTGATAACTATATTTGGCCTATTTTATTTGTTTCTTGCTTTCTATTTGGTATTACACACCCTATAACACAGTCAGGATTTTACGGATGTATCTTTTATGGCTTCAGACACCAACACCCATCTAGGACAACAATGCTCAGGTGACCATGTCCCCTCTGGGTGCCCCTAACCCTTTTTATATTACTCACTCCTTTTGGGTCTCTTTTATCCTTTAGGAATATTTTTCAATTATTGGACGACATTCCAGTTCTCAATTATGAAATTAAAACAAGGGAATCATATAAATACACAGTTATGTGTTCAAAATAAAGGACTAAATAGTAAGCAATAATATTACCACCTAAGCTTGCATCCTAAAGGAACCTAAAGCACTCAAAGGTATCTATCTAGCATCCATTTAAGGGACAAGAGACTACATATTCTACATACATTGCATAAGAAGGGAAAGTTTATTTTATTCCATACACACATTTGCATATTCTAGAAAATCTAGCCTACTATCTAATGCATCTTACACAAGGGCTTCCTAAGTTACCATTCTTACACACACAAGAACTACATGGAATCTAAGATGTAGTGCAGTGCTTGATTGTAAGTTCACTCTGTTGAGTGACCTTCAGGGTTAGTCTAACTCCCCATATTACATATTTATTTTTTTTATTTGATGTGGTTTTGTAGGTGAAATTCTATTTTACAGGTTATAGGTACCTTCAGCAATCAAGGAGTGACACACAGGCGATCAACAAGGAATATTTGTGACACTTGTGTGACACATTAAAAATCATATTTTGACCAATTGCGCAGTCACAGGTGGCCAGTAGCAGTCTTTGGCACCCAAGCACCCTTTCCCTAGCCCAGGCACCCATGTTTGGCTTTGTTCATGAGTTACAAAATTTATCCTGATTAGTTTTCCTAGTCCATAGCACTTTCAAATTAAGCATAAATCAATTAAGTCATTCTTTCTATATATCTTGTTTAGGTTTTCATACTTACTTGATTATTTGTTTACATCATATTATACTTAGCAATTATATATCATAGCTTACATCAATTACTCTATAATAGGGTTTAATAAATCTAGTTTTGTTAAATCATTTGGTGAACCCACTCACTCAAAACCCTACCTTTTTATAATGCATTGAAATCTTTCTCCTTCTTCAAAATTCACAAATCAATCTTCTTATCCTTCTTTTACCCCAACTAAGGTTTCTAGCATGGTTACTGCTGGTGCTGATTTTATGTAATTTAGTACTCAAAAAATCCACCCCACTTAATTACTATTATGGTTGATTCAACCATCAATGTATTCACCACTTGCCACAATCATCCTCCTATAGCTCTAGCAATCTCCGTTCCACCACCCATTGCTTCTACATTTCCCACCACCACATCTAAGGGTTATGAGATCATTGAGTAGCTTAAGAATACACCTACAAAAATTTATATTTATTATCTCTTATGTAGTGCACCCGATTGTCATCGTACATTAGAGGCCTCTCTCTATTCTATCCAGATTGAAAGAAATAATTCTCGTGTGTCCTTCACACATATTATTCAGTCTCTCAAAAATCTGTCACATGTTATATGATTTAGTGATGACAATATACCTCCATATATTATTGACAATCCATTTGCACCTTTGATTATCACCGCTATTATTGGTGCCACTTATACCAAGAGTGTACTCATTGACAATGGATCTACTACAAACCTATGTGATCATTGCCTCCTCAGGAAAATTGGCATTACTGATGATCTAATTATTAAAATATCTACTCTTATTTGATGTTATGATTCCACTACTCACACATGCATGGGTAATATCACTTTACCTATAAAAGTTGGGCCAAAAACTGATCCTATTGTATTCTTTGTTATCAATGTCTCATTTCAGTTTAATCTCTTACTGGGTAAACCATGGATTCATGTAATCCATGTTTTCCCTTCTATAGTTCATTGGTGTGTTAAATTCTTACATGATGGCTATGAACATACCATTGTTGTTGACCCTGATCCATTCAATTTTGGCCGCATAGACCCCATTACTGCTATGACTATTCCTCCAACACAACCTATTCCATACAATAATATCGGTATAGATGATGTTGGTAAATCTATTGCTTCAAATCCTTCTTCCTCTTCTGTAAGCATACCATCCATTCCTACCCATACTACCAATATCATTTCACCCACCTTGTCTATTTCCATAGCTACCATTTATTCCACCTGTCGTGGATCCTGTAACTCCTATATTTGGCTCCATTTCTACCAATATCCTTGACACTACTATTCAACATGACAATGTCAACACTGATGATTTTGATGATGAGGTTGATGTTGTAGATCTTAATGATGACACATTACGCAATCTTAACTTTACTTCTATCGAAATAGATGAGTCCTACTTCAATGATACTTTTTCACTATTGGCCCTGGTGAATATCAATTCAAAAATAACCTTCCACTAATGCTATGATACTTTTTTGGGGGTCTTTCCACACATTAGATGTCACACCACTTACATCATCTTCCCAAGTACACTCTACATTGACACTTCCTCCTTTCACATGCACTATTTTCGTACATGACTCTTATTAGCCTTATATGCCATTCGATCCGACTTTCTCTGAAACTATTTTTCATGCATGATGGCTTATCCTGAATAGGATTCACACTTAATGATCTCCACCCATAACCTCATTCTCCTCACCTTTATCATGGATGTGTATTTATTACATGTGCTTATGGCCTTTGCATCTTCCATTTGTCAATGTTCCTTACACATACTCCTCATTCCTCTCCAATCACACTTGGTCAGTCTTAGTTTGACTACATTAGTGGCACTTTGTATCCTAATCATATTGATATTACATTCACATGCCTTTTAGCCACCATTTTATTTGAAATGATTCATTTCCTCTCTATACTCAAAATCTCATCCGCTGGTATACACACGATTGTCCGCATCCACCTTTCAATGAGTGAAAAATATGTTATGGACATGTACAATTTACACTGCAAAGGTTCTTTATATGATCAACCCCACACTGATCCAATAGGTTATGATCTTGACACTTCTCTTAGACCAATTCACTTGACCTTTCTACAATCACATTTGGGGGGCATAAAGCTTTCTTTCCCCCCTCCTATTATCATTCATTTTCTATCATTTATACTATTACGCGACGTGCTTCATATTTCCTATTTATAAGAATTCTTACATAACTTGATTCATACATTGTATTATCATTACCCTATCATGCACTCTAGTTCCCTGGTTCATACTTGATTGTTGAGGCTCTAAATCTGAAATTAACCTCACGTCATTCACTCTTCACACTCTATGATTTTTGACATATCTTTCTAGCATCTCTTTTTCAAACCATTTCCCGATGACACACTCTTGTTATATGGTTCATTCTTGACTGCTAAGGGTGTATTTATAAATGAGCCTCATTTCATACAAATCCACTAGGAGACATGTTGCTCCTTCTACCTTCACACTTTGCATTCTAATATGTCACACTCATACACTGTATTTGCATATCTTAGCTGCACTTACTCTTGCTCATTCCTACTACTTACATGATGCAATTTACCTACTATGCTAGTTAGATACTTAGTATTTCATTATCTTTCTATATACACATATGTGTGTTCACTTGGTATTTTAGAGTGAATGCAAATATCTTAGAGATTTTCACATGTTGCAATGATGTTTGTTAATGTACCTCTTACCATTCCCACCGAGGATCTTAGGGGCATCTACCATTACTACTCTCACACATTACAAGTAGTATTTTTTCATTATTTACTATTTATACTTTCTAGAACATTACTTTCCACTGATACATACATTCCTTGACATACTTTTTATCTTTCTAACATGTTAATGGGTGCTTCATGTGTAGCATTTTCCTTGCAGGACTATATGCCACTGTGGTTATCTTTCACACTTTGCTTGACATTGTTTGTTATTGTATGTTATTGTTTGCAGGTTTTTCCCTATGTCTTGTATGCTTTTGGCCACTTCAGCCATGATTTTCTTGTGAAATTGTGAGCGATGTCCCATGTTTGAAACCCCTTTTTCTTGTTTGCACATTTGTTTCTCTTCTATTGCATGTTTTCTAATTTTATACTAACACTTGCACTAGCCCATTTTGTTTGCATGTGCCTTGGTCTCTACCAAGCACATCCCTTACCCCCTATTCTTCACTTCAAATATGCATATAATTTCAGGTTCCTCTCCTTTAGACCCCTACAATAGCTCAAAGTTATAGTACATATCTACACATTATAGAAACAAGACAAAAATATAGTCATAGAACTATCCAAAATCTGACTTAGGTCCTCAATAAAGCACAGACACCAGCACCCAACATCAGACAATAGTTTCTGGGTTCTTTTTCTACTATGGGTGCTAATGCTTTGGGGGCACGTATACTCATCTTTTTTAATCAGCACAGTCTACATAATTCTTTAGAGTAGTTTCATAATTACATGCACAATCCTTCAATTACAACATGAATGCAATCTCATACAAACCATTTCAATTCAATCGTAAAAATCTGTACAATCAGAAAAAATTCAAAAATAGAGGGAACAAAATAGGGATGCACCATCTGCAGTGGTGTTTATTGGGAAGATTCATGGATGGAGAGTAACACTATACCTCTCTCCCCAACACTTTCTCTTTGGCGTGAGATCACCCAAAAAACTTGTTCTTTGTAAGAGATGGGCCAAAAAAATCACTCTACATAGAATTTCAAGACATGTTTTCTATCATTTACACTCTTATACATTAGGTGCACACTTTACTTTACACACTTTTACATGCTCATGTAAATTTTTCTCTAATTTATCATATACATGACTTTGACTACTCTTTTCTCTTCTTTTTACAGGTCCATCCTTACAAAAAGCAATATCCACAAGCTATAACAATAGGTACAATGCATACGCTTCACTCCCTAGGGTCACTTTCCTCTCCTAGTCTTCACACTTCATTTTTCATCATTCCACACTTTATTTATCCACTAGGCACACATTTTATCACTAGTGTTGTTGTATATGTATTTAGAGGAAGAATCATTCATATCACCAATCAGATATTCCATGGTTGAGGTTTTTTAGCAGAGACTAACTGGAATTATATTTTTGAAGAATATTTCTGAAGAGATGGGGCATGAAAAATTTTAACACATTGGTCAATGGTGTCATGGGAGGATCTAAGGAAATGGGTTTTGAAGTAACAAGATCGATCGTGTAAAATTTTCACTATGTTTGATGGTTCTTAGAAGGATGAAATATGACTTATGAGTAAAATTATAGCTTGATCAATCATGTAGATGCTCCATAGTGGATGATTGTGTAACATTACATGAACTGATCACATACAAGTTTAATCATGTAAGGTAACTTACACAGTGAATGATTACATAGGAAATACAAGAAAAATGGAAAAAAAAAAGTGAATCTAACTTGATCTAGGGAAGAGTAAGATTCATGTTGGGTTTACAAGATTATATGATGGGATAAAAAGGATCACCACATGTGTTCTCTAGTATTAAAAATAAAATCTAGTCTTGCACATAAGATGTAGATATTTAAAGTGCTCAAGGAGAAAAAGGTTACAATTCTAGAGGATAATAACCCTAACCCTAATATAGTTATAGGTTTCTAAGGCCTACACCTAAATTAAAGAGAGGTAACCTACTAGGATTTATAATATAGGCAGGTCACTAGGTGGATAATTCCAAGGGAATAACATAATAAGAAAATGTAATAAACTAAAACAAACACACACATCTACCCTAAACTAAAGAAATTATTAATCAACCATCTACACAATAATATAAAAAATAAAGGACAAAGGAGGGTTAAGGATACTTACATGTGGTGTGACTATTGATGTGTGGATCATCCCCAAAGATAAAAACATCGTGATATAACTGTTATGTGTGGTTAATGGGAAGCTCAACAAGAAGGGCCCCATTCCTAGTTCATTATCGTGACCCAAATATAAAAGTGTAATCTCCAAAACCTCAAGTATAATAAGTACATGTGAATATGTGTACAAATTTCTAATGTTAAAATAAAATATTGTGATTTGATTAATTGATTGATGATAAAATTACAAGAGAATATGTGTATATATACTTGGTGTGATTGAACATGGTCAATCTTGTTGGTCACAAGGAAACAAAATCACCATATAATCAACCATGTTTGATCATGTCAGATTTTGGGAGATACCTAAGGTCGAGGGGTGAAAAATAATAGGGAATAGAATACAAATTCATGAAATATATATGATGAATGTCCAAGGTGACCAAAATAAGCGGGAAGACTAATAATGAGTGACAATAAATGTAAGACAAGTGAACATAATGATGGAAACATGTGAATAAGAGAGGAAACAAAATGAGGGTAGGGTAACTATTGTATAAAGGAAAATATTGTGATATCTATCCAATTGTTATGGTTTATACTATGAGATAAGGTCTGATCACACCCCAATCTTGCTAAGCCACTTGAGGTACTCATTCTGGAGGATAATGCATCAATAACCCCTGCACAAGAGAAAATGTTAGCAAGCATAAAAAATGATGTGTATACATAATATATTGGCTAAATGAGTGGAGGCATGTACTAAATTTTTTGGAAGGTTGTACAACCATTTTTATTCATAGTATTTAAATATTCTTGGGAAAATTTTGGTTAATAGTTTATTGTTATCCATATAATACTAGATATTCTACATTGAGATTCATCATGTGTTATTTAGGATCACCCTCACTATGAAATGTTATAATATCAAGTGTAAAAAATATTGTAGGTAGCTGATACTTTAAAAAAATTGGGGCCAAAGGATTATCGACCAATGTAGATAAGGTTTTCATTTGACTCATTCTAATATACCCTTATTGAATTTATCGTAATATATGAAGTAATATGTGTAGCATCATTATGCACTATAGGTGTTTTCATGGACGAAGAATTGAGTGGTACAATGAAAGGTGTAAGTTTTATAGGAATACGAATCTAAGGAGTCGGTTTTGGTGCCACTATAGTAGGTGTAGGAAATATTTGTATAGCCAAATGTGTAGACACATAAATAAAAACAATAAGAGTATTAATTTGAAAAACAACCATAAAGTTTCATGCTTTAGAGGATATATTAACATATTTCAAAGGTTAATTATTTCCCCCCATATGTGATTTCCTTAGCTACCCTTCCATTTTGGGCTTGGACTAACATGTTCAATATATAGTATATATTTCTTGACTTTTGCATGGAATCGAGAAAGGATACTATTTACACCCTAAATAAATAAATAGGTATTTTCTATTAGATTAGCTTCTTATTTGTTCAAATGCATAAAGGTAGCATAGGTTATTTACCATGGTTAATTAATAAACATTAATGCACAAACCAAAATATAACTCCTAATGTAATTTGCAAGATCTAACAATAGAAATGATTTCTTCAAACATGAGATGAGAATCATACTTAGTTGATTACAAAATCCTAAATGTGGTATGGAAGTGCAAAAGGACTGAGAAGGCTAAAAATGACCTAGAGATGCTTCATCTCTACAACTATGACTACCAATTGAGTTGGATGGAACACCATGACTTGTCGTGAAGTGTGGTATGGTCTGGTCTTGAGATGTAGAATTTCAAACTTCAATCTACTACCACTTTATAACTTTTGATGGTTTTTAATAGCTTGGAAATGTGATTCGCTATCTAATGTTAGGGTTTGTAAATGTGTAAAACCTCATGTAGTGACCTGAAATAGATGAAAATCCTAGATTCTTGTACTAGCACTTCATGAACATGATTAGATAACAAAAGGAGATAAGTTCATGTGGTGGAGTTGAAAGTACCCTAGTGGTCAACCATTTCTAATATAATCAAGCTTTTGCACCACATCTCATTAAACGTGGGAGAAAATTCCATGTAGTTCTCATAGTGTATGTGTAATTATGTATGAAAATCTAAGCCAACCCATATCATTCCCTAGTGTCTCTTGACACAAAGATAATGAAAAAATCAGATCAAGGCCTGATAGGATTAGGCTCACAGTGAATCTCGAAGGTAGAACTAGTACTAGGCTAAGTAAAAGTACCCTATAGAGGCAAAATGCTTGTGAACAATGAATCCTCCCAAGGTGTCAGAAACTAGTTTTCACCTAAGGACCTATCCAAAGTGCCACAATTGCATGGTTTTCACTTATGGATGACCTATTTTCTCTTTTTCTTTTGCCCTTTCTCTTTGTTGATTTTTTTTTGTATTTTGATTATTTTACCATGTTTTTTGATTTTATTGCTTTTCTGATTTCACGCCATGTTTAAGCATAGAACCACTTAAGATGCATGGCATTCATGGGCTCATGGAGCTCATCACCATTGGAGTGAGAAGGTTTGTATGCCCTTGTGCCATACTTGGCCATAATAACATAGGGTCCTAACCAATGTGATTCAAAATTTCCTTTCTTTTCTTGTTCTGCCCTTGTGTTAAACTGATTCTCCTTCATGACTAAATCACCAACCTCAAATTGACGAGGTATGATTCGCTTGTTGTAAGTTCTGGAGACTTTGTTCTGATACACTTTGAGGTGATTAAGGGTATAGCTGTGCTTCTCATCTAGGATCTCTAACTCATCCAATCTAGCTACCCAGTAATCTTCATCTTTATCCAGATAATCCCTAAGAGAGATTCTTAGGGAAGGAAACTCAATTTCTAGTGGGATGATATATTCTATCCCAAATACTAGAGAGTATGGTGTTACACCCACAGGAGTGCGAATAGAGGTCCTGTAAGCCTAAAGAGCTAGGTGGATTTGCAAATGCCAATTACGACCTGTTTTACTTACCATTTTCTCCATTATTCGCACCAAAGTCTTATTTGTGGCCTCGGCTTGTCCATTACCTTGGGGATAATATAGTGTAGACCATTTTAACCTAATTTGGAACCACTGACAGAGTTCCTTTACAGTTTTATTCTTGAATGACTTTCCATTATTAGTAATAATGGCTGCAGAAATGTCATACCGGTAAATGATATGATTCATGATGAATTTAAAAATCTTATCTCTTGTTGCATAGGTTAAGGGGTAAACTTCGACCCATTTGGTAAAGTATTTAGTAGATGTGATGATGTGGGTATGACCATTAGATGAAGTAGGGGCAATCTTCCCTATCAAGTCAAGTCCCCATTTAGAAAATGGCCATGGGGTAGTGATGGGTTGCAATGGTTGTGATGGGGTAGTACACATTTTTTGACATAGTTGCAACAATCAGTTTCCATGGTAGGCCAATAGTATCCTACTCTCAACAGTTTCTTGGCCAAAACCATTCCATTAGTATGTTATCCACACACCCCCTCATGTACTTCTTTGATCACTTGGATCGACTCCGTCATATCGAGACAACGTAACAGATTCCCATCATAGCCACGACGATAAAGTGTACGTCATAAAAGGGTATAACAGGCTATTTGGTGAATTAGGATTTATTTCTTGGAATGGGAGATATCAGGAGGGAACATGTTGTCCTTGAGATAGGTAAATATGGGTTCATACCACGGGGAAGTGGGACCAACAACATCACAATCCAACCAATATTTTGGCATGTCGTATGCGGGCTGGTGTGGATTTTCCACAAAGAATGGCATGTCATTATTTCCTGGTGGAATAAAAAGCATAAAAACCACTATATCCATAGCATCTGCCGATCTATTTTGCGCTCTTGGAATTTGTTTAAATTTGATACGTACAAAGTACTCTTTTAGAGTTTTTACCAATTTTTTGTGTAAGGTATGAGCTTTTCATCCTTAACCTTGTATTCATCATTAACTTGCTTGATAATTAACTGAGAATCACCCACAACCTTGGCATATTGGATGTCCCATTTGATAGCGAGTTTCATCCCTACAATAAGTGCCTCATACTCTACAATATTGTTCGTGCAAAGAAAACCCAAACAAAAACCCTGTGGTATAGGATCACCAGAAGGAGTAATGAGGACCACACTTGCTCTTGAACCATGAAAAGTAAAGGACCCGTTAAAGTGTATCTACCATACAACAGATTCTTCAATGTATAGTAATGAGGCATCTGGAAGATCTAGATTCAAAGGTTCAGTGCCTTGCAAAGGTGCTTCTGCTAGTTGGTCAGTGAGTACTTTTCCTTTATCCAACTTCTGATGCACAAACTCTATGTCAAATTCACTTAGTAGAATGATCCAATTAGCCTTTCTACCTTTGAGGGTGGGTTTTGATAGTAAGTACTTGAGTGGGTACACTTTGGATATCAGCTTGGTTTTGGTATTCAATAGATAATGGAAAAGTTTTTGAAAAGTAAAAACAATAGCCAAGCAAGATTTTTCAATTTGGGGATAGTTGAGCTCATAAGAGATGAGAGTGTGATTGAGGTAGTACACCACTTTTTCTTTATGACCAAGGTCATATTGGGCGAGCAGCGCACCAATAGAAAATTGTGTAGCAGAGATATAAAGCAAGAATGGCTCCCCAGGAGTTGGAGGCATGAGGACAAGTGGATTGGCCAAGTATTGTTTAAGCAAAGCAAAGGTCTACTGTTGCTCTCATCCCAAGATGAAGGTGACATCCCTTTTAAGCAGGTAGGTGAATGAATGACACTTATCTAAAGTTGGGAGATGAAGCGGTGAATAGCCTAGATTTTCCCCTGTAAGCTACGTAGTTGCTTAATGTTCTTAGGAGGAGGAATCTCATTAATAACAGACACTTTAGTAGGGTCTACCTCAATTCCCCTTCTTGATACAATGAAGCCCAATAATTTTCCTGATAGCACACCAAAAACATATTTCTTTGGGTTTAGCCTAACCTTGTACTCTCATAGGCGCTCAAAGATACACAGCAAAATAACAGGGTGATCCTCTCTTGTCTTAGATTTTCCAAGGATGTCATCAACATAATCTTCCATGATATCATGGATCATATCATGGAAGATTACTGTCATTGCCCTCTGATAAGTAGCTCCTGTATTTTTGAGACCAAATGGCATCACCTGATAATAGAAGGTACCCCAAGGAGTGGTGAAAGCCATCTTGTGCTGATCTTCTTTAGCTATCTTGATTTAGTTGTATCTTGAAAATCCATCCATAAGAGATAAAATATCATATCCTGCTGTTGAATCCACAATCATGTCAATATTTGGCAGTGGAAAATCATCTTTAGGGAAATCCTTATTAATGTCTCTAAAATCCGTGCAGATTTTGATCCCAACGGGTTTCTTTTGGATAGGGACAATGTTGGATATCCATTCAGAATAATTGATAGGCCGAATGAATCTTGCTGCAAACAATCTTTCTAATTCTTCTTTAACCATTAGGGACACCCTCAGGTGCATCTTTCTGAGCTTCTGTAGGCTTAGCGTCTACATGCACAACTAGGTTGTGCACGACCAAAGTTAGATCTAAGCCTGGTATATCCTTATGGGACCATGCGAATATATCTATAAACTCTCGTAGTAGCATGATGAACATTTTTATTCTCTAGCCAAGAGTGAAGCTCCCAATTTTACTATTTTTGGGTCCTCTTTTGTACCAATATTCACATCGATAGTTTCCTCTACTAGTAATTTTGACAAGTCCTCCATACGCATAGGATTGGCAGGAAGGTTGAGATCTTCGTCCAAGGATGTCTCCATGATATTTTCATCCTTGGCATGGTCACTTTTATTTTCCTTTGATTTTTGCACCTTTTTTTCGGCCAACGCCTCAAAGAGGTTTTCACTGTGTGACTTGGACCTTGATTTTTACCAAGGCTTTACGTTGGAACTTTTTCCCTCACTTTTTCTTAAGTTTTACTGACCACGAAGCTCAGCCTCCTCCCCAAAGTAGGCACAGGTATCCAAGTCAATATAGAATCCCTTTTTGTGGTCTCCAATAGGAATTGTATCTTGAATGCCCATGAACTCTGCAATAGCTTCATCATTCTCAAATAGATCTAGTGACATATGATGTTGTTGGTCCCATTCAACAAGGGAAGGGTAAACAAGGTCAAGGGTTGGTTACGTGGGGGTTATGGTTAGGAAAATGGTATTCATAAATAGGTTCGTGAAGGCAAGATCCTCATATTGGCTACAATGGGAATCTGGATCACTGTCTAGATTGTAAGAGCTATCCTCACGTTCAGAGCAAGTAACGTCTTGATCATTGGGGTGTGCCCCATAAGGGAGAATTCCAATGTCGTATATTTCTGTTTTAAAATGTGGGAGAGGTACAGGTTCACATTGTCCTTACTCATTTCTTTTACATCCTCAGCCCTTGTAGCCCATGGAGTACATCATTTTATTGGATTTCTCATATTCAGGGGTTTGATAATAGGTTGGCTAAGTATCCTCTGGGACCCAAGTTGTAGGTGGGTCCAACAATTTTTCTTCAGCCAGCAAGCCTCCAGGTAAGAATGACCCAATAGTGCATTCATTTATAAGTCTTCTAAAGTAGTAGTTGGGTCGACCTCTAGTCTTGGGTGATAATGAGAGGTTTGAAACCATGAGGGCTTGTTGCACATTATATTCTCCACAGCCGTATTCTAGAACCTTCATCTCCCATGAATCAAAAGGAGAGGTTGATGTAGATGCACCATGGGTGCAAGAACTGAGAGAATCTAAATCTATCTGAGATTCCATGGCCTCAGATTGGAGAGGGAGCGCTATATCAGTGGAGGGACATGCATATATGCCCTTACGTGTAAAACTATTAAGGGCTATGCAATGAGTGAAGGGCTCTTAATCTCCTTGTATTGTAATGGTGTGTCCCTCATGCTTCAATTTAATGCACTGATGGAATGTCGATGGCACGACCTGCATGGCATACATCCATGGTTGGCCTAGAAGCATGTTATACGAAAGTTCCAATTACAGAACATGAAACTTCATTTGATGGCAAGTGGGACCCACCTCTATGTACAACGTGATTCTTCTCACTGACTCCCTTTCTACGTTGTTGTAAGGGGTGATAGTGATGATATTTGACTTAAGATCTTCCTCAGTATGTCCTAGATGATTAACCAACTTTAGTGTGTAGATGTTCAACCCTGATCCATTGTCCACAAGCACCTGTTTGATCTTCTTGCGACTAACAACTACCTCAATAAACAAAGGAAGATTACGCGTTGGATTTTCAATAGGGATCTCCCTATGATTGAAGGCAATGTGTTCATTAGGTATGATTTTTGCCACTGTGGCTTGAAGGTGTGTAGGATCTACCTCTAATGGCACTCCTGATCCCTGAAGAGTTTGGTACAGAATGTCTTTGTGTACATTTGAGATTTTAAGAAGATCTAAGATTGAAATCTTAGCAGACGTCTTCTCAAGTTGTTCTAAGAGGTTTCATTTACCATTTTTTGGGGTTGATGGAGAAGGTTCCGGAATCACGAGGTGGGCATTCCTTGTTACCACGACAAAATCCTTACCCTAGATTCAGATGTTGTTGACATGGTCAGTAGGAGATCAAATACATCCAATAAGTGAATCATAATGATTGTTGTCTTTTTTGGTGTATAATTAATTTACTGCTTTATAACCTTGGGATGACTCTCCTCGATCCGGCTTTGACTTTTCTGATTTATCATGTTTGGGGAATGGCTCTTTATATATCCCCATTTTTTCATTGGGTGTCTGAGTTTTCTCTGGGTTATCCACCTCTATCTCCCCATTTTCGATGAGGTCTTGGATATAGTGACGGAGTCACAGACATTTGTCTATTTTATGTCCCTTGACATGATGCATTTCACAATATTCATGCTCCTTGTACCATGACGGTTTTGGAGCATTGTCATCAAATGGTTGTGTCGTAGGATATGTCACCATGTGGGCTGCATCTAATTGTTTTAATATAACCGAAAAAGGTTCATTAAGAGGGGTGAACATTCTTCATTTTGGTGGTGGTTGAATGGGTCCTTTGGTTAGTTTAAAAGGTTGACCAATTTGAACCACTTGTACATGTTTGGAATCAGTGATCCCGTCTCCTACCACATTTTTGTTTTTGTTAAATACCTTCGGCTTCTCTGTGGGTTTAACATTTTGATTATCTTTAGATTGGGAACTAAGAGTTCCTTTGGAAATGAGAGCTTTCTCTATTTGAACCCCTTTTTTAATGACCTCCTCAAAAGTGCGAACACAATGCATTTGGAGGTGGAAGGCTATGTCCAGGTTTAGGTTGGGCACAAAAATACTTACCAACTATTTTTTAGGGAAAGTGCAAGGGAAGTGGCTACCTATCCCTCTCCATCATTGTAGGAAGCTAGAAAAAGTCTCATTAGGGTGATTGTTTGGTGCCACATAAATCTGCCATGGTGACATCACTCTCTATATTGTATGAGATGTGATGCACAAACCTTTCTGCCAATTCTGGCCAAGTGAAAATTGATCCCAGAGGTAAACGTGTAAACCACTCCAAGGCTTGACCTCCTAGAATCTTGGGAAAAAGTCTTATGAGATAATTGTCACTATAGGACACCTCTTGACATGCCATATAGAAATATTTGACATGATCCCATGGATCTCCCTTCCCTTTATATTTTTCAAATTTTGGCATGTCAAATTTCTTAGGAAAAGGTTGAAGGGTCATAGTCTTGTCAAAAGGATAGGGACATAATTCTTCATATTGATACTTTCTAATGCTCCCCATATTGCTCTCTTGAAGGCTTGTGAGTGTTGCTTTCATAGATTGTACCTCTTGTGTGAGCAATTGTTCTTTAGTGGGAGAAGCAGGGATATATACTTGATGATACCCTGTATCATCTTCTCCTTGATTTTCTCTATGGAGTTCACTGATCTTGACCTTAGGCCTTGACTTTTGAACATTTTTTCTTTCTTCCTTTTGTACATGAGAGGTTAGCAAAGCTAATTTTTGGCTTAGGGTACTAATTTTTTGTTGAATTGTGGTTTCTTATTCTAAAGGTTCCTCCTCTTCTTCATATTGTGGAGGTTCTTCAACATTCTCATGTCCTGTCCTATTTTTACGTGGCACTTTGATAAAGGGTATTCTATGTCCCACTACTTTATCATTTCTTGTGTTAGAGGTAGAAGCATGTCCATGTGTCAAAATATCCTCCATGTTGATAAGGGGTTGCTCTTCTTTGTTAGTGTTGTTTGCAGGTGGGATTGTCTCATTTTCAGTGGGCATCTTGGCCCCTAATTCCACAACCCACGCGAGCACCCTATCCTTATTTCTAAAAAGAAACTCATCTAATAAAGTAGGGTCAAAGTCAAACTCTGTGTGTGGGGATTCTAATTCATCACCACTATGATCTACCATAGCCTCTATCTTTTTTTCCATGGAAAACAAAGGCCCTAGATCATGTCCTGATGAAAGGGTTTGACCCTTTTCTATTTGAGGCTTCCCAAGCTTTCACTTGTTGTTCTTCATATGTTTGTTTCTTGAGTCCTAATCGTGTTTTGGGAGCCATGATTTGTGATATTTTCACTAAGGTAAGTTGTAAATGTGTTCAAAAATTTTTGACCACACCTAAGTGAAATGCAAGATAATTTGTCAAGAATATAAATGAATAACAATGTGAGAATACCAATGTGATAGAGTGATAAATCACCAGTGACACAAATGTTTGGTATCTAAGCCTATCAAATGAAGTACTTCCTAGACTATGTCTCAAAAAGTAGTTTAGTGTCGCAAGATAATTAACAAGATGTTCTCACTTATGTCCAAGTTCAAGAGAATGAACAAGACGTAAGTAAATACAAAAATTTAATGTGACCTCCTAACAAGATATACTAGAAGTGAGCTCAAATTAGATTAAGACCTATATCCCAAAAAGTGCCAGTTATAATTTGTGAGTGACACAACAATATCACCAAGATATGTTAACCAAAATTTGTGAGAAAGTAAGGTATTGATATCAAGATGCTATTGATATAACACACACAAGTGGTAACACGTAGCACTCTTCGAAATCAAGGTAATAATAGAATCAAACTAAAAGCTCAAAGTATAGCTAGGAATAGTTAAAATGTGTGTAGCATAACCTTACAATATAGATATTTAGGTCAAGTTTACAAGAAACAAGACATAAATACCAAAATTGTAGTGATACGATACAAACAAGGTAACCTTTCTAAGGAAGTTCAAGATGATGAACCACGCCTAACTACAATGACGATCTTGACATGGGTATCAAGATCACAAAGGCCACCAATGATATGAATACACCTCCACACACTTTAGACGTTTAACTTACCTAGCCACAAACATGGATGGGTGTAAACGGACAAAAAAGTGGCAGAAACAATCGATTGGTAACACAGAGGTAGTCACCCTTCTTTTGATCAACAAAGTGTCAAAAGAATGTGAAGGAAGTAGATCAAAAATGGGGATGAAAAATGTTGGCTTCACTTCGGCAGAGTTTTGCCTCGCCTTAAGGAAAGTGAAAAACTAAGCGAAAGTAACGCGTCACACATTTCATGATGAAAAGATGGTTCACAACTCAACACTATTTTAGAATGGTCAAAGTGGGCTCCTGGCCAAAGAATATCTTCCTAGGTGGTTCTCTCACCCTAGGTGTTACAAAGTTGTCTTAAGCGAGCGTGATTTACCCAAACAGTCCCCACTATCTTGGGAGTATCTCGGCTTTACTTTACCCCCTTCAAGAACAGTAGGCAACTAGTGCATCTACGTGTACTATCACTGGGGTCACCATATAGACAACTGGTAACGCTATCTCACAAAGGAATTGCTGGTCAAGTAGGTAGTGTGGAGCACTTCCTGTTTTGGCCATAAGGTTCCCTCTTGTGTGGACTACTTTGGGGTTCCTAGAACCACACCCATTGTTATAGCTTAAGGAATTATGCCAAAGGGGTTATGTTCTAGTTGAGCAGAGAGGGACGTGCCCTTTTCTAAACATACAATACAATGTTTTGAATATGTTGTTCTTTTTATCTTGTTTAATTAGGTGTGGTTTGCTTGAACACCTTTTGACAACCTGTATGACAACTGTATTAGTAGTTTTTGACTTCATTTCGATTCCACCTTTTCTTTGACAAGCGTGGTGTTTTGGTCCTGTACGACGAGTTTAGTAGTTTTCCATCAAAAGAGTAAACATCATTTCTGATTCTCAAGATCGTCCAAGGACGTAAGAGAAGAGCATATGTGATGTTTCCAAAAATCCAAGAAGATATCAAATGGAAAAATACTTCAATTCAAACACACCAAATTAACCCATTCCAACTCAGATATTCCTAACAATTTCCAAAGCATCAAAAAGACGTAAGAATCATTTCTGATTCCCAAGATCACCCCAAGGGATGTGAGGGAAGAGCATACATGATCTTATTCTTATAAGAAAGCATAAAAAGTTTATCTAATCAAGTAAAAGCACGTAAAAACACCCTGCAAAAATGAGTACGTGATTAGATAGAACCTGTAAGAAAGTTAGCACCATAACATACTAATCTCAAGAAAACAAAAAGACACCTATGCCCCTGTTTTGGTGTCTACACGTGGGTTAGGGCATATGCACCACTTTGTATTTTTCTGACTTGTAGTGTACCTGTGCCACCTAAGAGATGTGTGCGTCACCAAAACAATGTATTTACCACCTTAGATAAAAATAGGATTAGATTCGTACATAGCACCTACGCTACTAGAAAAGTGTGTGCGCCACCAGAAAAGTGTGTGTGCCGCTGCTAATTAAAACAGTATTAGATTCTGATAGAATTTTTGTGCCACTAGAAACATGTCTGTGCCACCAGAAAAGTGTGTGCGCCAGGGTTAGGGTGTATGTACTGATCTAACGGGTTTTACGTTGTAGTGAAGGTACAGTACAAAATGACATCTACACTTAGGTTAGTGTGCATGTGCTCTAGTTAGGGTATGTGCACAGGGGTTAGCGCACTTGTGCCAAGGTCAATAGACAGATTCAGATTCTGATAGTGTGCATGCGCCACCTGAGAGGTGCCTGCACCACCATAAATGTGCCTGTGCTCTTGTTAGTGCGCATGTGCCACTTCTACAACCAAAACACAACAAAAAACACAAAAAATCATACTTCAAAGTTTAGTAAGTTAGTTTAAAAATGGCAACAACCCATTAAAATGATGGCTATGAACAAGAACCTACACATATAATATTAGCAAGAATTCCAAGAAAATGGACATTAATTACTACATGTGCATATCAAAAGTTAGCCAAACAATATAACTTAAACTAAAATTCCAAGGGACTAGGTCCCACTAGTCATGCCAAATGTGTGCATAAGTTTGCTTCAACTAAGTTAATGAAAATAAAAACTTACACCTAGTAGTTTTTAATCAACAAAGTTAAAGCAAAGTCCAAAGCACCATCAAGATAAAAACTAAACAAGGTTAGACACTAACATATGTTATATTAGAACTTTGAAACTAGCATGTTAATTATCTAAAAACCTCTATTCTCTTAATTAACAACAAAATTAAATGGACCTATGTAAGCTCCATGGCAATAAAATTGGTTGCTCTTGATATTCCAAGAACCTAGGAATGGGAGCTTATCAAAATTGGGCTACAAGACACTTTTGACTCTTCCCATATGACCTAATCACTTTGGCTAGAAAAGAGGCTTTAGCTCTTCCAAAATGGTTAATTCTCAAGTAAACAAAGGAAAGATTTTAGTCTATTTTGCTATATGCTTTGCTTTTATCTTCTTAATAAGTTCAGGTGTAAGTGTAAAGTTAGGAGGACGGCTCTTTATATAGCCCAATGGATAAAGGAAACACTACATCCCTTTGCATGTGGGATAATAGGGATGTTGAGTTAGTTATGGATAAGGGGGGTTTAGGTAGGGTTGAGTTAACTTTAGGATGGTTTATTTGTCCTTTAGTGGCTCACGTGGATAAAGGGGGACTATTAATTAATCAAGGTGATTTAATTAATAGATGTGCAAGTTTATAAAAGATTTTAGAGGAATATTAGCATGATTTAGACTATAGAAGGGGATTAAATCAATTAAATATTGATTTATTGGTTAAATGAAAGGGGAAGCCAATTAATTAATAAAAATTAACTAGTCTAGATAGAAGGGTGGATTTATTAACAGAAGGTCATTAATTAGGGTATTTTTTGGATAGGTGACTTAATTAATTAGTGTAGTGTAATTAATTAATGACGATAAGAGCGCAAATGAATGATTTTGATGATATGTCACCAATTTACAAGAAGGGAGATAATTAGCGTAATTTAAGTATTTAAATTGCTCGGGCATAAATTATGGGTGTCTATAGGGAGAGGTATTAGAAAGCTTAGTTGGGATTGCGGGAGTCTTCTTACTTGCTACAGGGTCCAGCTCAAACAATGCAGACTTCATGAAAGATGGAAGTGGGGATCCTTGACTAATTATTGTATTTTAGGGAGTCACCACATGAGGATCTCCAGTCTTCTTTTTCTCTACAACAGTGGAAGGATATTTTCCTTTCTTAGACTGAGAATGAGTGAATACCACACATGAGAAACTGGGTGCATCTTCTTTTTCTTCTTCATCACATCCAGAATACTCATAGAATCTGATTTGTCTATCATTTTCAAACTCATCAATTTCTAGGAAATTACCACCTTCACTTTCTTGTTTAAGATCTTCTTCACTTTCTTGAAATATGCAATTTACATTCACAGGTGGGGCCTCCAAGGTGAGCCTTTGGGGTGCTCCTGCAATATGATTTATGTTTCTTCTTTGAGAAGATACTCATTCAAATAATTCCCTCTTCAAGGATGCCATCTCATTCACCAACTTTTGTAGTGATGGATTGGTTCTCTCGTCTCTAGGATGTTGGGTCTTTCCCTTTGATGGATTCCTGATCTTTCCAGAGAGGATGAGATCATCATCAAGTTCAATCACTATCCTTTGTGATTCTACAACGATCCTTGGTTGGGATCTTAACAGAAAAAACCCTACTTTTGATGATTGAGAATTGATGAAGAATCTCTTGACATTGTTTTGAGATGGCGAATCCTCTTCAGGTATCCTACGAAGCAACCATTCAAAGTGAGCCATGAATTCTCTCATGGTTTCATTTTCTCCTTTCCTCATTTGAGCCAACTACACCAAGAGGTCTTGACAGTCTTCAGTTGATTTAAATCTTTCCTCGAAAGTAGTCTTGATGTCATCCCAACTAGTGATGGATCGGGAAGGCAAGAGATAAAACCATTTTGCTACTTTTTCTTGTAGGGACTCCACAAACAATCTCACAAAAACGTCTTCATTTTGGACACCAAGAATTCCACATGATATCATGAAAGTAGCAATGTGTTCTTCCGGGTGTTGTGTTTTTTCACCATTGAACTTTAAAAAGTTCTTGCAGGAACTTTTTGGTAGATTGTGGAGAGGTGGTTCAAGAGCAAATGGGCCCGTATTCCTTCCCCATGGAAAAATGGGTTGGGGTATCTCTTCTTCACCTTCCATTGTCATTTCTACTTCTGATCTTGCTTCTACAAATTCTTCTTCTTCTGGGAGCTCAATGCTCAATGGTGGTTGAAAAAATGGAGAATTTGAAGGGGGAATATCCATAGGAGTTTTGATAGGATTGCCCAGTGAACTTCGTGAAGAGCCAGATGGAGAGGAGGCTTGAGATAATAAGTATGGATTATCTCTAATTCATTCTTGCTGATTTTGTGAAACCTCAAAACTGAAATCATCAACACCTCTCAACTTGCTCAACCTGGTGTGTATTCCCTCAACTAGCTTTTTGAAATTTTGGAAGTGGGAATATGAAAAGACACGTGCAGAAATCAATAGTGTGTCTTTTAGAAATGGACTTTCATGAACTCTTTTTTTTTTAAATATTTGAAATTTTTTTTAAATTTTCAGACCTTGCGGTTGTATATTGGGTACAAATGCTGCTAAATCTACCCCACGGTGGGCGCCAAAAACTGTTAGCGAGAAAATTTGTCGGGTGGAAAAACTTGTGGATTGTTTGCCAATGATCTGGGTATCTAAGTCCCTCTACTTAACCAGTGCAGCTACTGTATGTGCATGCACAAGAAAATGTGGATTTATGTGGCGGCGTTTCGACTGGGGATCTAATAGGGGCACTCCAATGACCTTGCAGAAAAGATATCAATCTCTTGTTATCGAAGAGTTTGTCTAAAAGTGGGAAAGGGAGTGAGAATTGAGGTAGGAGAACTAATGTTGCAGGTAGAAAATCATATTCCTGCACACACACTAGTTAGAAACTTCAACACATGCATTCATGACAACAAACAACCCTGCAAATGGCAACAAGATGAGATAAGATTGTGAACTCAAAGTTTCTAAGATCTACTCATCAAAGAGGTTACATAATCCTTCTTCTTATATTGATGCTTAAACAGAAGTTGTACATAATGTGGGAATGGAAGAAGTTTGAGAATGGAGGAAAGTAGAAGAAAATGACTATCTCCTTATCTTTCTCTAAGTACAATGCACTCGTGAGTTTATAAGATCAATTGCCAAACCCTTTGAAATGGGAATGGCGTTACAATTTATAGAAGGAGAGGTGACTTATCATCTTCCTCATGACCCTCCATATGCCTTATTTCCAGCTTTAGACTATTCATATTTCTACCAAGATAATTAAGTCCCTTTTCTAAAATAAAGGCAAATTAATTTACATTATGTTTCTAAAGTCACTTTTAAGTGACTTAAAGGCATATCAAAAAGTGTTAACCCCAACGAAGAATTAGAACATTTAAAAGTGAGAGAAAGTTGGGGGAAGAGGAGAGAGAAAGAGAGAGAGAAGAAGAGGAGATGCACCTGATGAAGTCCGTTGATCCTTGTTGATGGAAAGCTCCAAATGCATTGAAACTATGAATCTTTGAACTCCTTGCACAATGTGAAACTCCTCCAAATTAGCTCACGAATGCTCACCAAGTTGAATGAACTAAGGTGGATCTTGAATGCCCTGTGAAAAATGACTAGGATGCTCCCAAACAATGATGTCCCCCTGAATGATTATCCTTGTACATCCCATTGTGCCAAAACTTCTCTTTGAGTGTAACTTACTATTTTTAGTAAGTGTGAAAAAACACAACTCCCTCGATCCTTTGCTAAGTGTTGTGACCTTGATTCCCCTTTCTCCCAGCGTTCCATACTCCTTTGGATCAAATTTCTATTTTTAGCAGGTGCTTGAGGGCCCACTTACTATTTTTAGTAAGTGCTAAAAATTTATGTTCTGGTGAATTCTCAGCTGTAGTGCACCTCCAATGTCTTCATCTCCTTCATAGGTTCTTCTGTTGATGACTTTCCTAAAATAGTAGTTCCTATGTAGTAGACCTGCTATTTTTAGAAAGTTGGCCTCTGGGAGTCGGATTGACGTGAAACAAAGTTTTTGATATGGGTTTTTCCCAATATCATCCCTCTAAAATTTTGGGCCCACCCACTTAATAATCCAGGAAATTTTAAAGTTTTAATTTTCGAACCTAGCAGTGCTTCTGGGTATGGCAACCATTAATGGACCTCAAAATTGCAGGTCTAGTTTTCTCCTTTGTTTGTGAATAAAATTATATTTTTGATGTGGTTTTTTTCTTTTGGTGCTTCACGTGTGATCTTACTTCAATCTGGCAACCAGTTTGACGAGAAATCCCACTTCTTTCTTCGTTGAGCTGAAAAGTAGATTTCTTCATTGTGGATGCTCTATCACATGAGGGGGGGAGTTTTAAGGTGTATTTTTTATGGTATTGGGAAAAGTAATGAAAAAAAATAAATGGTTCATTGTTTCATGCACCGGCTTACAATATTTCTTCATATCTTCGTTTTTAGGCTATGGAGATTTTCACTGTTTTCTTCCTCTTGTTCTTCGTTTCTCCTTCTCGTTTTGATGAAAAATCCTTCTAAGACTTGAAAATAAATGTGGTGAATGTGTTTCAGTTCTTGGGTTAAGAAGGTCTGAGAATTTACAATGGCAGAAGGATGGTAGAATGTTGCAGAGGAAGTATGGAGGAATGAAGTGCACATATAACTGTTATAAGTTAGAAGCGGGAAAAAGCAACACTTGGATAAAATTCAAAAGCTATACACAAGTAGGGTTTGGGCACATTTTTCCATGATTGATGCCCCTAGCCTCAGGTATGTGAGGGACATCAAATTCCATGGTGGTCAAGAGGATGACATGTGGCGTTTGATCCAACGACAGGGAATGAAGGAGGAAAAAGCTGCTTTAAAGCACTAGGAGGTGAAAGGTGGTCACATGGGTGTCTAGAAGACTCCTTATGGGGGAAAGGTGTATTTTTCAAGGTCTTATGTCCCCCACCTCAGGTTCATAAGGGACATCAAATTCCACGGTGGTCCTGGAGCTGACACGTGGCACCCGATCCAATGACAGGGAATGAATGCTCCAAACAAGCACCTGGGGGATTAACTATGTTCACGTGAGTGTCTAGAAGACTCTCTATGGGGGACGGGAAAATTTTTAAAGGTCTTATGTACCCACCTTAGGTGCATAAGTGACATAAAATTCCACGGTGGTCTTGGATCTGAATGCTCCAAAAAAGCACCTAGGGGCTGAACTGTCAAGTCCTGAGGTCATATGAGGGTCCCAGAGGTCCCATGGGGGCTGGGATCATTTTTCAAGGTCTGATGTACCTAACCTTAGGGATGCTGGGGACATGAAATCCTACCAGGCTCCTGGTGCTGACACGTGTCCTCTCGAAAAATGACTAAGTCCTGAACTGCTTTTGAGAGAGTAATTTGGAATGAAGATAACTTGAACTCTTGGAGGAATTTATTGGTGAAATTCTATATGATTATGACTGGAAATGGTATTTTTAAACCAATTATGGGGGTATCATGTCTTTATTTGACCATCTGATCTATGAAAAAGTGTATTTTTTATTTGATACTTCATTTGTACCTGATAAAAAATGCCTTCCAATCCTATGCGCCAAGGTGTTGTGAAAAATATGATTTCAAAATCATGTAGGTATTTGAATTATATTTTTGGAGGTATTTTTTTTTGCTTATAACTCCATCTGAAGCTCCCGGAATCATCTTTTGAGGTCCAGCAACTGTTTTAGACCTGTGTACTGCCTAGGCTTGTGAACCCTAATTTCACTCGGACTGCTTCAAGTCTTTCAAAACTTCTCAAATCCTTCCAAAATAGTTTCCATGATGTTATAAGGTCTTAAATTAACCTTCATGTTGAATTTTACCCTTTTGTTCTTCTCCAAGGGGTTGATCTAGTCCTAGGAAGGCCAATGATAGCCCTTCCCAATACTGTAAGAAGATAGTATTTTTTTAAAAATCCATAAAATCACCTAGGGGGAATGAATAGAATTTCTTAAATCACATAGGGGATAAATTTTACATCAAATAGGGGGTAACTAGATTGACGGATTTGACCCGAGGTGCATGGGAATGATAAAACATGAAAATTTTGGCACAGGGGTATAGTTGTTGTGTTAAAAAATTATCAATTTCCATGTTGCCCATTTGCATGACAACAGGGGTATAATTGTCATGCTCAGAAATTGTTAATTTAATTGTTGCACATTTGCATGACAAAACTAAGGTTGAAAGCATTCGGGTACACAAAAATGATTAACTAAAAATGGATATTTAAGATAGTTAATCTAAGAAGTACAACAATAAATAAGAACTAAAATAAATAATGAAGAAAGATAAAGATGATGAAATATAACGAAGAAGGAAACACACACACACACACAAAACAATAAAAAAGACACACATGACACACAAAAGGAAGGGAAAAACACATAACATAAAGGGAAACACACCTAGCAATCACCTATGGTACAAGGTGGGGGAAAACCCACTTTCATTGATGATACAATTTTAGGTATTGCCCACTGCGAGGAAATTCTAGTGGCATTCCATCCAAATATGAGAGTATAAAAACATTCTAATGGCAAGATTCATAAACATGGAATGGTTCAATCCATAATGAATCAAGATTTCCATGACTGTGTTTTGGTTCTCTTCTCTTTTCCCATAATAGGATGAGGTCTCTAACTTTGAATTTTCTCATTTTAAATTTCTTGTCGAAGATATTCTTTACTTTCAATTGGTGCCTCTTGATACGGTCCACCACTCGGAGTCTATTCTCTTATAGCTTCTTAAGAAAGAGGATCCTTTTTTCAATGGAATGCTTATACTGTCTGTCTTCTATTCCTTGAAGCAACTTAAGATCTAACATCTCAACTGTGATGGGAATTTTTGCTTTGACCCGATACAATAGTTGGAATAGTGACATACCTATTTCCTTATTAGGGATGATCCTATCTACCTATGATGCATTTTACAACTTCTTGTGCTAATTCCTTTGGTTTTCATCCATGAGTTTACAGACATGGTCATGATGTTCTTATTTCTTGATTTTACATGTCCATTTCCTTGTGGATAGTAGTATGATGAATGAGAAAAGGAGATTCTGTAGCCATAGTAAAACTCAGTCAACTCCCTCGAAGAGAAATAAGTAGCATTATTCACTACAATCTTTTGTGGCACTTCGGAATGTACTATAATATTCTCCTTGATGAAGTTACATACTATTTCAATGTTGGCTTACTTGGACAAAATGGATTCCACCCATTTTGTGAAGTAGTCTATCGCTGTGAGCACATAGGTGTGCCCCGCAATTGAGTGAGGATTCAGTACACTGATGAAATATAGTGCCCAATGTTGAAATGGTTCTTCAATAATGACTAACTTGAGTGATAATGCTGCAAGTTTGGGTCTCCCAATGAATTGTTGAGATGCTTCACAATTGGAAACCCATTCTTGAGTGTCTGCAAAGAGGGTTGGCCAATAATACCTTCCTTGAATGATCTTGTGTGTAGTGACCATCGCCAAGAAATCTCCACCACATGCATGGTCATGGTATGCTTTAAGAAATTTTTCTTTTTGCTCTTTGTCTACACATTTGAGGAAGCATACATCAAGACCTCTCTTATAAAGTGCGTGGTTCCAGATTACAAACTTAGTTTCCTTCAACTTGAGTGTTCTTGTTTGCTTATAATCAATATGAAAAGGGAATTATCCATAAGTTAGGTAATAGGAAATATCAGCATACCACTCATCAGTAGTGGTTACAAAGAGAACCTATGGATTATTTTTAGAATAAATTGAGCAAGCACATTTGTCTTCACAGTGTTGAGCCTTGAGTGCGTTGTCTTCAATGATCAACTTACACAAGCCATTTCCTCATATTAAATTAGAGGGCTGGATATCCAAATCATACTCTTGGATTTTTGCAACCCAGTTTCCTCTTTTAGCTCTAGGATCCTGTTGTGTCAAGATGGACTTGATTGCAATGCCGGGTACCATTACCATAGTATGAGAGTTTAGTATGTAAAATCAGAAATTTTTTACAGCCTTGACTGCGACATATGCATGTTTCTCCAATTAGATGTAGTTTAGTTCATGATTATTCAATGGGAATCTCATGAAAGCAATGGGTGCCTCCACACCTTCATCATTATTTTGGACTAGAATGACAGAGAGGGTATGTTCTGATGCATAACAATACATGATGAACTCTTTGCTAAAATCTAGTGACATGAGAGTTGGAGCCTTGACAATGGATTTTTTGATCTCTTCGAATGCTTCCTTCCCTTCATATTTCCATTTGAATTTTTCTTGTGGTTTCATCATGGTGGTGATGTGCTTTGTCAATTAAACAAACTCAAGAACAAAGTGATGAAAAAATTTCACCTTTTTGAAGAAGGAATGAACTCCTTTCTTGTTTGTGGGTAGAGATAGTTCTTGAAAGGATCGCACTCTCTCAGGATCAATGTGTGCTCCATGTTTGTTTACAATGTGACCCAATAACTTACCTTCCATGACTCCAAAAATGCACTTTTTCAGGTTTAGTGATATGCAATGTGTTCTAAACCTTGCAAGTACCTGTTCTAGGTGATGGCTATGGTCTCCCCTCTTTTTTGAAAACACCATGAGATCATCAAGATATATGTCGATGCAATGTTTTAGATATTTGAATTCCAAATCCATCACCCTTTGAAATCTATCTTGTTATGCCTATTAAAACAACCCACTTGAGACCCAAGAAACAAACTAGGGTGGGTTAGGAAAATTATGGAATAATTTTTTTGATTAGAAGTGCCTACAACCAGGTTGCAAGACAACAATTGAAACTAATAGGTTTCAAAGCAAGTTTAATCTACTAGAACTTAATTTTCTTTTATTAACTATTGTCAGAGGTCACAAGGTCCAAATTTTTAAGGTTAGAAGTTTGTGTTAGGTTTAGGGGATAAATTAACACCATACCCACTCTCTAACAGACTCAAAGTTTTAACTTGATTTTTCTCATAATTAACACATTCAAAATTTCTCTAAATCATTCTCATTGGATAGGAAATTTTCTCACCTTTCCGGTGATATAAAGAAGTCCTCCTAACTCCTTGTAAAAATCTAGTTATGGACCAGCGGACTTTAGGGGTCAAATTTTCTCCAAGGGGACACGTTTTAAGAGGAGCTAAAAGCACTTTTTTCGGGTTGGCGGGTCACGGGGTGGCGTTAGAATTTTTTTCCGCATGAGAGCAAAGTAAAAATTTCTCCCGCACCTCCATGGGTCATCCGAGGACACGTGTCAGGTTATAATCCAAAGCAGGGGAGGGTGAGGGAAGGGTGGAGTGGCGGGGAAGTTGGGGAAATTTCACCGAGGGGGAGAAAGGGGTAAATGGTGCACGTGGGTCCGTGCGCCCGTGAAAGGGTTACACCAGGACGAGGGTGGGAGTGTGGGACTGTGGGGAAAATAAGAAAAATTTTCCCCAAACAAAATTTCAAGGGAGGGAGTTGTGAGGGTTTTCCCCACCCAACTTTCACCCCATGCTCTCACGTGGCAACCTCTGGTTGGCTGTGGGCCGGCTGGGAGAAAGGCAATTTTTTTCCAAAATTTTAAAAGGCCCAAGGGTAAAAAGGAAGCTGCACCTCCGCTACTGCCCTGAGAGGACATGTGGTAGCCCTTGATTGGCTGTGGGTTGGCAGAGGAAATTTTAAAAATTTTCCCCAAGAATTTTTCAAAATTTTTCCTAAGGATATTTTGACGAGAAATTTTCGAGCTGCGGGCCCGCTAGGGAAATTTTTCCCAAATTTCCCGCCAAGGCAGAAAAACTTCAAAGTGCCATAACTTGAGCTAGAAAGCTCAATTTTTGGCAAACAAGGAGTTTTTGGAAAGATCTCGATGCCCTATTTGCACATGAATCATAAATTTTACATTTTGATAAATTTTAAGGGGTCAATTTTATGAAAACTATCTGTAAGATTTTCAATAGAAAACTGGTAATTTTGACTTATAAATTTTTGTTCAATTTGATCTCCTTCTTCACTCAACATGCCAAAAATACATGGATGATTTATCTAGGAAGGATTTAAAGTGTTTTAGGGAGCTAAATTTGCTCAATTGATTCTAATTTGAATTTTTTCAATCAATTGACAGGAAACGGCTGAGGAAGGGATTGAGCTCGATTTTGCAATAATTTTAAATTATTTATTAATTGTTCTTTGTCAATTTGAGTTCATTAATATCATAGCATGCCTAAATATATAATTTCCAAGTTGATTATTGTGTGCAGGTATAAACTGTATATTTTGATTAAATTTATTGCAGTTTTTAAATTTACAACAGAGATCTATTTATTTCAAGGAAAATTTGTATATCAATTTTCATCATTCAAGTGTGGCATTTATTTCTAATCTTAGTCTAATACATTTAGTTGTTGTAAGCAATTAATTCCAAAGCTAGATGGTAAATTCTGATTTTCAATTTCTTATATTTCAAAAAGAAAAATACAATAAGACTTCTCATACATATTTTCTTCCTTTGTCAACTAAACATAGATTCCAAAACATTGATATTCAACTCAACCCAACAATGCAATACGAGAGAAGAACTTGCAATTCTTTATTAGATTTCAATTATAAAAATTTACATCTTTCCAAATTTTGATTGTAACAACAGATTTCATTTCTTTCTTTCCAATAGCCAAACAGAATATAAATGTCTTTCACATTTCAAATATATAACTTTCATAATCAATTACAACATCATTTTCTTTACTAGATATACATTACAATTTCATCCACATCAAGTGGGAAAGGTTACAATGAAATATGTTTTCACAAGGGACTGTCAAACTACATTTTTCCTTTCCTCCAAAACAACAACATGTCAGTTTCCTTTTTCTTCCAATTTGATCACAACAAAAGTGGGGGAAGGAAATTCTCTCCACCCAACCAAGACATCCAATGAAAGGAGAATCCATTCTTCATCATTGGCCCTTGAGCCCCAACCATAATACAATAAGAGATGTAATTCAACCCATGGAAACAACTAGCTTCCACAACACACAACATTCTTTCAAACATGCACATTTCAATATAAAACATAGTCCAAACAAGACAACAGTCTTCAACTACATTGAAAACATTCAAACAAAACTCAGGCTTGGTCATGCAAGCCAAAGGACCAAGGACTATGGGGAAGCTACTTATGCCTCCCAATGGGAATTGGGCATCCACCAAAACAAACTACCAAAATAATTCATCACACACACATCCTTATGCCCCCCACAAATCCCTCCTTATGCCACCTCACGGATTTCCTTATGCCCCCACAAAGTAAGAAATGCAAGCTATTTCTTTTCCATGGTGGATCCCAAACCCAAACTCCCTCCACAAAATTATGATGCCACTGGCATTCCCTTATGCCCCCCCACATGGATTCCCCATAGCCTTCTCCTACACCATTCCTATTCCAGTCTACCCAACCAGCCAACAAATAAATCAAAACATGCACCATTCACACAACACAACAAGAAAAAAATAACAGCATAACAGAAGAGTTAAATTCCTACCTCTCCATGGTAGCTTTTGCTTCCAAACAACAAGCTTTCAATGTCAACAACATAGTCCCAAAATAGAAATCTCCCAAGCATGCAAATATTTCTCCAAACTCCTTCCAAAAGCAAGAGCTCCAAAACAAGATAAAATGCGCCCCCAAGGAAGTATGTAAAATGATTCAACCACCCAAAACAAGA
The DNA here is from genome assembly GCA_019776745.2 of Taxus chinensis. NCBI lineage: Eukaryota > Viridiplantae > Streptophyta > Pinopsida > Cupressales > Taxaceae > Taxus > Taxus chinensis. The sequence continues at coordinate 226,465,300 of CM034154.1, forward strand.
AAAGAGTTTAAATTTTATAGAAGAGGGAAGAGAAGAGGATGATGTGGATCCATGTAGGATGCCACATCACACATCCTCAAATTCAAACACAAAAAGACAAAATTTCATTCTCCCAAGCACAATAAAGAGGTGGGTGAAAATATGACAAGTTACTTGCACACTCAAAAAGCCCACACCCCAAAGGACTACAAATTAAATAACATGTAAGAGAGTGCAATTAAAAACATGCAACATGATTAATAAAATTTATTATAAAAGTCAAAAATCACCTCTCCAACCATAAGTATGGTTGGTAAATTAAATTGAGAGGCATGGGACAAGTTTTACTTGTCCCACAAGCCTCCAAAAACAGCACCCAAGGACAAATTAGAATTTCCATGGAGGTGGAGTATTTCATACTCCAAAATCAGACTTACACAACTCTTACACAAACTTACACATCCCTTACATATTTAATACAAAATCCAACAACTCCAATTATTACTTTCCCATATCCCAATTTGAATTATTTAAATTTTAACCATATGATTTCTCACATTAATCTACCACAATTTAATTAATTAAAAGAAAGGGACACATCACTAATAAAATACATACAACAATAATAAAAAGAAACACATTAATAAAATACACAAACCCATGGTCACATATAAAGGAAATCCCCCCCATGGGAATCCCTAACAAGAAACAACACACACACACACACAAAACACTCACTGAGTTGCCATGGTGACCTTGTTGAATTCACCTATTTCCATTCTGGTTGGTCTCCAATCCCCTGATGTTTGTTGTGATGTTTTTAGTCTACAAAAAAAAATACTCCTTTGGCCTCATGGCCATATCACAACATCCAACATGATACAAATAAAATCACAAAATCATCTAAGTAAGTGAATCACAACAACATCAAGGCAAGTAACAGCTATCACATTTACATTTTTATATCAACAACTATATCATCATCATATAATATCCATTTTCTACATCTACTCATAATATCAAAAATCACATGTCCGAACAACATCCATAAAACATCCATGTCAAATAGTATATCATCATCCACATATAAGTGTCTCTAATAATCATCATGCATCATAATCAAATCAAGATCAACAATAATCCATGTTCAAATGTCTAACAACATACTAAATCAAAACATAATAATGTCTATAATGTAATCAAGTATCAAAATAGGTATCGAAAGGTGTCAAAGGGAAGTGGGCACTACACAAGCTCCTAATTGATCCTATCTTCCCCAAGCTTTTTCTTCACCAAAAATCCTACAATTCCATAAGATAAGGGTTGGTTATACCACCCATCCAAATGGTTCATTACATGTTAACCACAATGGATATCATCCTAACCTCCCTCAAATACCATGAGAGAAATAAGAATGCAAACATCTAAGTGAGTTATGAAAAAAGGAATGGGAAGACCAATTAACAAATAACTTTTTTCAACTGAAACAATCAAAATATTTTATAACAACAGTCCTGTCTACATCCAAGAAATTCCACCCATCTAAATGGGGATAGAGAAAACAATCCTTACAAATTTAACATATCCAATATGGGTATTAGACATATATGAGTCTACAATTTTTTTTTCCAAATTTCCTCCATACTCCATAGGCCCTCCAAACATCCTTTATTACCAATTGCCTAGCTCATCATTGCAAGTAGGTTCCTTAACCTTAAACATCTCTATATTTCCTTGAGTCAATGGAAGGGATATGGTTCTCTTAACCATATGGTGAACATGACACTGCTTCCATTTAACCATCGTGAAGGGAGTAATCTAACTGCCAACAAGGCTTTCCCAAAATCCTTGTGGGAAATATGAAATTTTTCTTCCCTCTTCCCATACAAATCAAAAATCCACTCCCAAAGGGGATGTATGGGGAAATTAAATAAGACAAAAAAGCATTTTCAAACCAAAAAAATCATTAAAACACTAAAAATTCGAAAAAAGCAAACAATCTTTTCATTCAATTGCTATCAAAAATTAGTACAATAGTGTAAGTCCTACCTCACAATTGAAGAAATAAGAATCCCAAGATCCCAAATATAAAATTACAATATTATCCAATACCCAAAAACCAAGCTCTTTGAGACAAAATCTATATTCTTCACAGACTAGAAACCTCTTCTTCTCCTAAAATTAGCCGAAACCCGAAGAGAACCCCAAAAAATCCAAGTTTGCAATAATACATATGTGAATAAAAATATCCTCATTCTAACTGGGATGTGATATCAATTTGTAAAATTGATGGAAAGGTCTGGGAGGAAGATAAATCTTATGTGGATTCAAGGAATGATTTGGAAAAGAACTAAACTTTGGATTTTGATTTCAAAATTTTTCATAGATGAGTGGGTGTTACCATATGATTTTGGAAAATATTACCCCATAGATATTTTTCCTTGAGAAAATTCTTTAGGCTTCATCAACATACTAACCAAATGCTTACATCGTTTTTAAGTTGTATCTCCATAATTTTCATCTTGAAATAAATCAAAATTATAGATGGAACTATCTCCACAAAATGCATACTCTTGTTCTTGAAAACCATCATTGTTATTAGAAAATCCATATACATCATTTCTATCACAAAAATATTCATATCCATGATGTTTAGGGAAACTTGGATTAAATGTATTGGAAGGGGGGTGGTATGTTTATTGTGCGTGAGAGTGAGGGGAATGATTCCAACGAGGGAAGGAACAATTTCCATGACCTACATAGTTTCATGAGAATAAGGTAACATATGTAAATATATTGTCCCCAATGACTTTGTTAATTAGTGGAATTACAAAGTGTTTTAAGAATATGATCAATAAGAACACAAATAAATATGCATAATAGGAAACTTATAAGATATCCTACATGTTTCTAACAAAATGTCCAAACAAATTGCTCCCAATTTTAGTCTATTGCCCTCTTTCTAGCACTAATAAAGTGTTGATTGATATTTTTTACACATTAATAAAATAATCTCAAATAGGGAAATGGGGTTTACGCGCATTTCTCAGAACTTGTTTTAGAGTATCCTAGCTAGAAATATGGAATCAAGGTATGGATTACTCTAGGAGCAGTCTAACATCAGTTGGGAGGTATGTAACCTAATGTGGACAACCTGTGGAGGGACTGACGTGTTTGCGAAAACCACTGATTATAAGGCCGTTGCAGACGCGGTTGGATACCTTTTGCCCCAAGGGCATGGTTATGAATTCATCTTATTTGACCATGGATTTTATCAAAAAGAATTTATTTTCATTGAGGTTCAACCTACTAGTCATTTACGATGGTTCTAAATGATTTGGGACTTCATGAAAAAAAACTCAAGAATGAGGGAACGGTAGGGAAGAAAACAAAAATAGACTCTCTTTTGAATGCTAATAAATAGTGTAGACACCTTTTATCTCAATTAAAAACACTCATAATCCAAATAAAACAAGAACTATTTTTATCTCATCAGGGCTTCGATAAACTCTAGGAAATGAGGTTTAAGGAAGAAAATCAGATCCCCGAGGAATCTAAGATTTTTCATTAGTTAAGAAAATAAAATAATTCATCTATAAAACATATAATAGAGGTTAATCAACTTAACTTAGCTCCCCTTCTCAATATAATCATATTATACATACAAAACATAGTCGATTTTCACTTGTAAACATTCCCAAATCACCCAAATATGTAAGATTGTAAAGCACAACTTGTAAATCAAGTGTTAGAAACATCCACTAATAAAGAATGGTTAAGTTTCATCTTTAGCACAAAATATTAACCTTTTAATTCAACTGATATTCAAATTTCAAACTCTATATTCCATAATTCCCCGCCCAATTTACTTATTGAGCCTAATTATGAATACATAAATCAATAATTGAGAAACAAATCACAACTCACAAAACTTGAAAATCTCCAAAAGTGCCCTTTCTGTTTTGAATTTAGCCCTAGATAACTTTGGAATGCAAAGTACACATAGTTATTAGAATGGTTTCTCAAGACGCTATGAATGTTTTGGAACTCCCAAAACACCTATCTGGTTTATAAAAGGCGAAAATTAAAAATATTAAAGTTAACTAAAACTGAAATAGACATAAGAATCCAAGGATATACGAACATGTTCCCATTTTTTGCGAAATTTGATCCAAAATAGACCAATTGGGCCTAAATATCGTTGAAGAGGTTACTAAAACCAAATTTAAACTCTAATTTATTTACCATTTAGCATTCATACGTAAGCTCCAAATTAAAAGCTATCCTTGAAATAACTTTGGTTGGGCTTTAAAACTATAAAACTACTTTTCTCTATTTTTTGGCTTCATGCACAGATTGTTCAAATTTATTTTAAAGACTTCAATCTTTAAAAATAGCTTACTTATCTCTTTGTTATATGTTTTAATAATTATTTACCAAATATATGCCCCAATTTATCTCTTTATTTCCATTATTAGTTTATAGATCCCTTAGTTCACCATTTTGGTCTTAATCTTATGTTATCAATCACTTATAAAAACTCTGTCAATTTACAAATTGACTCTTAGCATGGTAGAATTTTAAACCTTTTTGTATGATTGTTTTCCACAAGAGCCAGTCTTAATATAACTTTTTACTATACTTTTAATTCTCCGTAGTTAATTTGATTTGCTACATGTGTTTGGAATTGGTTGAAACTAAACCCCACATGAGTTTTAAAGTTTTTACTTGTACCCGTTTTAGTTTACCATGGCGAAATAACTGATTTTGGAAATTTTTCTAGTGTTTCTTCACTCCTTAAAACCCTCAAGTTATTGGTCCTCAAATCTTGATCCTATCTATCTCATCGATCTCTTCCATGATGGCTAGAATCAGTTCAATCAGGCTCTAAATCTTTGGATTTTTCCCATTGTAATCTCTTTCCATCTTGAAAACTTTCAATTGCTTCAGAGAGATCATCTAATTTCAAGCATTTTCAACCCTATGCTTTTCATGTTCTCTACACTGATTCTGACAAGTGTAGGAAATTGATTCACATTCCTTATCTACAGGGAATCAAGAACAGCCTTGGACCTATGTAGGGGATCTTCCAATGATGCTTTGTGCATGGTGAGGAGACATCTCTGAACTTTACATGATATAGCTCTTTTAATTATGAAGGTTTTTCACCCTTAGGTTCAAATTTAAGACGCCTTGTATTGAATCATTGTATCTGGGCTGATTTCCACATGGAGATTTAGGTGATTAAATTTAATGGCTTGGTTTTCCTTGGACAACCCTATTTGTCAGCGCATCACTTACATATTGTCACTATTTTTTTACTACAAAAAACTTTAACTTTTTGGTTTATGCTTACTCCAGGCCTCTATACACATAATAGAAGAAATATTAAATAAGTCATGTGTTAGTAAATGCAGTATCCTGTTACAATATAGATTATTGGTTTTCAATAATGGTTTGAAGAATGAAGCCCCTCCATATTTTGACTATGGGGAGGCTCCCATTATAATTAGTTTGCAAGCGGCTTCTGATTTTTTTTATATTATGGGGTGACCGTTAGGCCAGGGATCACACATGAATACTCCACTAAACCTATGGAAAAGTGTTTGTACAGTGTACAAGGGAGGAATTTACTTTGAGAAGAATTAAAGAGGAGATGGGGAAATAGAGAGGGGGTTAATGTTGTGAATATAATTATATATTTCACAAGAATTAACTAGAGTAAGTCCACATTCAATTGGAATAAATCAATCATGTAAGGAATAACAAGACTAGTAAATCAGAGACACAAATTTCTATTAGATCATTAATCAAATGCATAAATTTCCTTATTGGTTGTACAATATTGCAATACTTGCAAAGTTAGAAAAGAGAAACTAATGTTGCAAGTAGAAAATCAGAGACTTGCATACACTAGCCAGAAATTTCATTACATGCACTTGAATTTAGAAGAAATCAAATTTGCGTAACAACAATAAGACCAAATAGCGTTTAATGAGCATAAAGTACCACTAAAATCCTCAGTAAAAAAAGGCTAAAATTCCTTCTTCCTTTATTGAATCTCAAGTAGAAATTGTACATATCATAGAAATAGAAGACATTTTTGAGTAGGGAAAATGGAAGAAATTTTCTATCTCTTTTCTCTCTTCATAAGATAATCTCTCTCATGAATTAAAACAAAAAAACTCCAATATCTAAGAAGTGTAAGAAGTTTTCTAAGTCGAAGTTCAAATGAGGAGCTTGTTATAATTTATAGAAGAGAAGACAACTCTTTATCTTCCCGATGAGTTTTCAAATACTTTAATTTGACTTTAGACTTCATATTCCACTTAAATATTTAAGTCCCTTTTATAAAATCAAGACAACATAAACTTTACATTATGTTTCTAAAGTCACTTAAAGTTATATTAAAAAGTGCAAACCCCAATGCAAAAATATAACATTGAGGAGAGAGAGGATTGGGTGACAAAAGAAGAGAGAAAGAGAAAGAAGAGGAAGAGGAAGAAGAGAGAGAAAGGAATAATTATGTGGAAGAATGAGCTGCTACAATGGATTTGATTTTGCTTTTTTTCTGGTTTCCACTTTGCACTCCTAAGAAGGTCTTTGTACCTCCAAGATCCTTACTAAAATGAGGTGCTGCAGGTTCCACTTTGTTGGCATGAGGAACGGGAATGCATCTCAAGGTATATGTCCATCCATCAGCCACACTGTTGATGTCTTTGCAATTCCCAAACCATGATGAATGTTTCTCTGCAATAAGTACAATAGAGGCCCGAATCTCTGAGAGGAAGATAATGGTATCCTTAGTGAAGGACAATGGGTTTCTTACCTCTTTCTTGACGTATTCTTCAAATGGACCAATAAACTCATCAACAGTTGTATCCTCACCCATTGTAGGTACTCCAAGTTTATGATTTTTACGATTTATACTATCTTGCAATTTATATGCTTGTTCCTCTTTTTCCTCCAGCTCTATGATGGCCTGATTGATTACCTCAAACCTGATTATCAAGGCCCTTTCCCATACACTTGACAAGTATTCTGAGGGAGTTTTAAAAATCTTCTTGTAAATCAACTCCTGGCGATGAGTTCTTCTCATTTCATCTACTACTGGGCCCAAAGGTTCCTAATAGTCCCTTTATTTCTCCAAGTCCTCTTTGAGTGTCTATGTCCTATTTGCTGTCACACAAATGTAAGCGAAGAGTTTGACCACTTCTTGGAACAATGACTTCCCTTATTTAGAAATTGAGTTAATCCATTCATTATTTTCTCACCCCTACATTGTGAACTCATGTGTCCTCCTGATGGATTTTGGATTGAAGCTACTGATGGGTGTAACTTCCTCAGTGGGAATTGTTGTGGCATTAAGATCAACTAGATGTTGTACATAGAATGATAGAGTTTGCACATGCTCTTTTAGTTCATCAATCTTCTTCTTATACTCCTTATTCCTTTCCACCATGCGAGTGGAAAATTTATGATACATGTGTGAATCCCCTTCATGAGTTGCCGGTCCTAGTTGGATTGTGCTCATCTCATAGTTAGATAGTGCCATCTCATCCACTAGCTTGATTACTTTGGGCCCAACTAATTTGATGTATTGATTACCCATTTCCCCATTGTAAAATTGTGAGGGTGTATGTGCAAGATTTATTGATCTTTTTTCTTTGGCCAATGAGACAATCGCTGATAGATCAGGTGTTTCCACTTGCTACACAGTGCGGGTGCCAAGGAAAATTGTTTCCTACATCTAAGGAAACATTTCATCGGATTTAGGCTCAATGATAGGTGGACCAATAGTTCCTTATTTTGAAGGAGGAGGCAAATCCTGAATGAGAGAGGTATGGGTGTCAACAACAAGTGGGACCTCCTATGGTGGATTAAAGATTGGGTCTTGAACCATGTGTTCTTCATCCACTTGTGTCTCGGCCACTGGATTTTCTTCTTGCATTTCTGCGATCAAGTCTTCCTCTTGTAGTGACACAAATGAGTCTTCTTCTACCCTAGCTTTCTTTGACATCTTTTTGTGAGGAGAAGCTTCCAATTCCATGGCCTTCCTTTTCAAACTTCTCCAGAGTGTTTAGAACTAGAAGTCACTTCTATGAATTTTGAGGATGAATTGTTAGGATAAATTTTATTATCCTAAATATTAATTATGCATAGTTGAATTATTTAATTAATTTTATTAATTAAATAATAAATTGTTATATTGTTATATGGTTAATCAACCATATTTGTCTGTATGCACACTGTTATATTGTTTTAAACAATATATTTGTTTTTATGTAATTGTTGCTTCCTGGGTGATTTGGAAGCTTGTTTATTCTGGTTTTTGGTTGCACCTGTGCAACTCATTTTCCCGGATGTATTTGGCTGTGCAATATCTATAAATATTGCAGCGTATTCACTGTAATTTTTTACTTGATTGAGATTAATAAAAATACACAGGCTTCCGTCCTTGTTTCTCAATCTACATTTGGTACCAGAGCGAAATTCTGGCCCTGTGAAGGAGTGGAAAAAGAATGCAGCAGAAATAGAGAAGATTGGAGAAGAGTATGCAGCAATAGAGAGCCTGTGCAACCTCCTGCAACCTCCCAGCCTCATCTCTGCCTTTCCACATCCCCCAGTTCATTCCAGGTGTTTGGAACGCAAATTTTTTTGCACTGGCGCACTCAGCACCAGGCAAAAATTGCTCTAGGTATTGAAAATAATAATTTAAAAAATTGTTTTTCCCAATAAGGTTTTTTTCTCTAAATTATAGAATCATTTAGTATCTACTGTATTTGGAGGTTTTTTTGCTTGTTTTGGAGGTCTATTGATCTATTCATCAAGCCCCAGCCGAGTCTTGTCTTGCACAGATCAAACTGAACATCATGTGCTTGAGGATCGAGTTGTGATCAATACACAGAGCAAAGAATAATTAAAAAAAAGGAGGAGGAGGCGCCCACGCTGGACCTGCACAAAATATACAGTGGAAGAAGAGAATAAGCGGCCAGGGAAAGAAGAACAACAAAAATGTGGCCTGTACAGTGCATGGCATGATAAAAAACGCAGCCAGAGGAGATAAAAAAATGTTTTTCTTTATCAAATGCGCCCATGCGCGGCCTGCACAAGGAAAAACATTTTTTTTGAGCAAAAAATCTGCCCTTCTCCCTCGCCCACGCCTTTCCCTGTCTCCAGCGACCTGCACGCTCAAACAGCAAGCAAACACCATTAAAAATGTGGCCAAGGCAATAAAAAAATGCGGCCAGGCAAACAAAAATGCGCCCAGGTAATAAAAACAGTGGCCAAAGGGAAAAAATGCGGCCCACGAAGGAAAAACAGCGCCCAAATGCAAAAAACGTGGCCTGTACATGCAAATCAGTGCGTGGGAAGATAAAAACGCAGCCTGAGCAAGGAAATAAAGCTTCAGATCCATTTTTTAGGCAAACACAACCCTAAAAACGCATCTTCACCAGCATGCGCCACGTGGCATCCATTTTCCAAGAGGTAAGTCAATTTACTTGTCAATAAATACAAATTCCTTCCTTTCATAGTCCAAGCGCCCTATGTGGGCAAGTTGGTTAGTGCATGTGCCTTGGGAGTGAGAGGTTTGAGGGTCAAATCCCACCAAAAACACTCAAAAACTCTCCTTTTGCATCTAGCAGAAATTTTGGCAGAATTGCTAAATTTAGCAGGCTTTTTTGAATTTAGTTACAACTAACTAAATCTAGCGGAGAAATCCCTAATTTAGGGTAAAAAAAATTTCTCCCATCTGGTCTGTTTTATCATTCCAGACATTTTTTGCAAAAGGAGACCCATCTAAAAATTGCATTTTCAGTTATTTTTTTTGTAATTTTTAGCATTTTTGGTCGTACTGGGCTCAGGAGGTCACGAGGACCCCGAAACTAAAAATTTTTGCCTGTTATTCAAATTGTACTACATATTGTACTAATTTACAGGTTGCCATAGTCAACTGCAAAACTTTGTAACTGCTCAGAAACTGGCAGAATTGTAATAAAAAACAGTAAAATTGGTTCTATAACACTCACGAGATCCTAGATCTCATTCGCAGCGTTTGGTATATACAGTGCCTCTGGGAAGCGCTTACGGGTAAAGCCGTCGCGACTACTACTGCACTTAATGCCTAATATAGCTGCAACAACGTCATCTGGGAATCATCCCTATAAACCGACAGGGAGTAATAAGGTCACAGTGCACACACTATGAACCATCCCATCCGTCTGTGAACGATTGCAAGACATAAATCTAGACTGAGAAATTATCCGAGTATATAGCGAAGTTACGCGTGCGTATGAGGATATTTCTTTGAGCCGGTGTCAATAATCGCACAGACCCCATTAGTACTGTCTTGGTACCACGTATCGAATTCTTTCACGTACGTTAACACCTCTTTCACGTACCGCCAGGTATATAGAAAGGGCGAGCTTCTTCCACATACCGACGGGTACATCGGAAGGGCGCGTATATAGAAAGGTTCGGTATATCGGAATGACGGTATATAGATTGGGAGACCTAATACCTGGAGTGATAAGAGCCAAACCCTGTCAGTGATCTTTGTAAAATGGGCACCAATGCCCCCAAATTTTTTCTTCCGGATTCACAATTGCTCAGAGGAAGCAACTATGCTACTTGGAAGACAAAAATAAAAACACAACTTGAGTTTGAAGAAATCTGGCCTGTTGTGACTGGTACTCTAACCAGATCACCAATGGATCCAACACAACAACGACAATTTGATAGAGCAGATTAGAAAGCAAAACTCATCATCTTGTTTGGAGTGTCCAACGATGTTCAAGCCCACATTCGAGATGCCACATCAGCAAAAGAAGCTTGGGATAAGCTGAGCACAATATATGAGGCCAAGAACAAGAATGTCATACTCAATTTGCAGAGTCAGTTACATACATTGAAATTCAAATAGAATGAGAAAATTGAAGGCTTCCTAAGAAGAGTTACAGAGTTGAGGGCTTCATTTCTAGCCCTAGGAGAAGAAGTCAAAGATGAATCTCTCGTTCCCATTGTTCTGAGAGCTCTCCCTTCTTCTTATAGCATTTTTGTCACAACTCTAAACTTGTCAGATACGACAATTAGTTTTGACAAGCTAGTAAACCTAATGCAACAAGAGGAAGCAATGCACAACAAGGATGATGAAGAGGAGCAGGCACTGTCTTCACATCAAAAATGGAAAGGAAAAGGAAAACCTAAATCCTATCAGAAATCCCCACATCAGAATCAGTATCATGGGGACAATCAAAAGAAGAAGCGATGTCTAATTTGCAAAAGAGGACATGACTTGCAAGAATTTTGGTTTAACACATATAAGAAAGGTTCATCAAGCAATTCTGGACCACAACAACAACAAACTTACAAGGGACATTCAAACAACTATCACGGGCAGAAAAAGGGGAACTGGAAAAGAAGACCCCACCAGCAACATAATATTGCTGAGCAACAAGATCAGTCAGACAATGAAGACTTCTTGTTCACTGCTCGATCAAGTGAACCATCCACGTCATCTAGTGACATCTGGTATGTTGATTCGGGAGTCACTCGACACATGACTGGCCACAGAGACTGGTTTATTTCAATGAGGGACACGCCATCGAAAAATCATGTTTCGTTGGGAGATGATTCTTCATATACAGTTCAGGGGATTGGAAACATTTCTTTACCCCTTGGTTCACGCAAATGCAAACTATCAGATGTTCTATATGTCCCTGGGTTGATAAAGAACCTTCTTTCGGTCAGTCAACTCCTAGATCACAACCTGAAAATTGACTTTGATAGTCAATCTGGCAAGAAAATGTGTTTGATTCGAGATAAATCCAGAGGCTCGAAAATAATTGCAAAAGCCTCAAATGTGGGACGAATGTTTCAACTTGATTTCATTCACAAAAATGATCAAGCACTTGTGGCTAAAAACTCCACCTCAGCTCAGTTGTGGCATCAGAGATTTGGTCATGTAAGTTTCAAATATCTCAAAACACTTCTCCAGTGCAATATGGTACATGGGCTACCATCTCTTCAGTAGGATACAGACAAGTGTCCTCACTGCTTAGCAGGGAAACAGCATAGAGTTTCATTCCAAACGAGTACTTTTCGAGCTCATGGTAAACTTGACCTGGTTCATACCGATCTGTGTGGTCCAATGCAGCCAAGTCATTCAGGGTTCCAGTACTTCATGCTCTGTGTTGATGACTATTCACGGAAAATGTGGATTTTTTGTCTTCGCAAGAAAAGTGAAGCCTTTGAAACATTTAAAAAGTTCAAAGTGGTAGTTGAGAAAGAATTTTGTCGTCACATCAGAACTCTCCGCTTAGATCGAGGGGGGAATTCACCAGTGATGAGTTCAGAGACTATCTACAAACTCACGGGATTCGTCGACAAATGCCTCCTCCACACACACCACAGCAAAATGGTGTTGTCGAGAGAAGAAATCATACTATCATGGAAATGGTGCGATGCATGATCAATGATTCCGGACTTGCAAAGACATTTTGGGAAGAAGCAGCAAAAACAACATTGTATTTGTTATACAGAGCACCCACAACTACTCTTGATGGAATTACACCACAAGAAGCATGGTCAAAAAGGAAACCATCCATTGCACACCTCAGAGTATTCGGGTGCAAAGCCAACATGCACATACCCAAACAGAACAGAAAGAAATTGGACATGAAGTCACAAAATCTCATCTTCATTAGATACAGTGAAGAGACTCTTGGGTACAGACTGATGGATCCTAAGACCAGAAAATTCTACACAAGAAGAGATGTTGAGTTTTTCGAGAAGAAGCAGAGACTCCTCCTCCGGACTTGCAAGATGTAGATTTTTCACCAGTTGTAAAAACTGAAGCTAATGTTCCCTCAGAAGATGAAAGTGATGATGGGGATGATGGTGTTGATCAAATAGAACCACAACCCATGGGAACAGGTCAACGTATGCCTAAATGGTGTACAAGCACATTACGAGATGCAAGACTGGATGCTCCACCGGATACATCCACCCCTGGACCACGGACTCGCAGTAAAGCAAGAGAAGAAGTTAACTTTGCTTTGATGAGTAGAGTCATTGAATCAGACGAGCCCTCTACAGTCCAGGAAGCCCTACAGTCAAAAGCTTGTAAAGATGCCATGGATTCTGAATATCAATCAGTGATGAAGAATTACACTTGGCAGCTTGTTGATCTTCCACCAGGGAAGAAACCCATTGGATGCAGATGGATATTCAAAACTAAGTACAAAGTAGATGGGACAGTGGACAAGTGTAAAGCAAGAATTGTAGCAAAGGGGTACGCACAGAAAGAAGGAATTGACTATGAGGAGACATTTGCTCCCACAGGTAAGATCACAACGATCAGGATGATCTTTGCTCTAGCTGCTCAGTTTGGATGGAAATTTCACCAAAATGGACATAAAAAGTGCCTTCCTGAATGGAGATTTACAAGAAGAAGTCTACATGACTCAACCTGAGGGATATATTGTACCTGGTCAAGAAGAAAAGGTATGCAGACTCAGGAAATCTCTGTATGGCCTCAAACAGGCACCCCGGGCATGGTACATCAAGATTGATGAGCATCTCGTACAACATGGATTTGTCAGAAATCCATACGATCCCAATCTCTACCTCAAAAAGCAAGGGGGGGAGATGGTGATTGTTGTAGTTTATGTCGATGATCTAGTCATCACTGGCAGTTCAGTGAAGATGATTGATGAAACAAAGAAAGATCTTAAGCGATCATTCGACATGACAGATCTCGGGCTTATGCACTACTGTCTTGGACTGGAAGTATGGCAGAAAGAGAATCACATCTTTGTTTCTCAAATGAAATATACCAAGACAATGCTCAAGAAGTTTAGGATGATGGATTGCACACCAATTGCTACACCTATGGAGAACAGATTACAATTATCTCATTCAGATCCATCTCCTGAGGTAAGTGCCACTCTCTATCGGCAGCTGATTGGGAGTCTCATTTACTTGACCTACACTAGACCAGATATCAGCTTTGTAGTAAGCTATCTATCCAGGTTCATGCAGGAACCCAAAATTTGTCATTGGAAAGCAGTAAAGTGCATTTTGAGATATCTCAAAGGATCAGTGGATCTTGGTCTAGAATACAAGAAGAATGAAAACTTCTTCTTGACTGGATATTCGGATTCAGATCATGCAGGTAACATTGATGATAGAAAATCCACTTCTGGATTTGTATTCTTTATGGGATCTGGACCAATATCATGGGGAAGTAAGAAACAACACTTTTTTTCTCGCTCTTCCACAGAAGCCGAGTATCGTTCTGCAGGAGAAGCTGTCTGTGAAGCGAATTGGCTACGTCGCATACTGGAAGGACTTGGAATACCACAGGACAAACCGACCACCATGTATGTAGACAATGAAGGTGTTCTCAAACTTGTTCGCAATCCAGTTTATCACGAGAGAACAAAGCACATTGAACTTCAGGTTCATTTCATACGTGAACATGTGTTGAAGCACAACATCCAGCTTCAATTTTGTCCAACCGCTGAACAACGAGCAGATATTTTCACAAAGTCACTTGCACGTGACAAGTTCGAGTTGTTCAGAGCATTTCTCTCCTCATCTCTTCAGACAATGCACAATTAAGGGGGGGAATGTTAGGATAAATTTTATTATCCTAAATATTAATTATGCATAGTTGAATTATTTAATTAATTTTATTAATTAAATAATAAATGGTTATATTGTTATATGGTTAATCAACCATATTTGTCTATATGCACACTGTTATATTGTTTTAAACAATATATTTGTTTTTATGTAATTGTTACTTCCTGGGTGATTTGGAAGCTTGTTTATTCTGGTTTTTGGTTGCACCTGTGCAACTCATTTTCCTAGATGTATTTGGCTGTGCAATATCTATAAATATTGCAGCCTATTCACTGTAATTTTTTACTTGATTGAGATTAATAAAAATACACAGGCTTCTGTCCCTATTTCTTAATCTACATGAATGATGAGAAGCTTTCTTTTGACTTGGGGAATTCCTCATGATTGTATGATCTTGGTTCTCTTCTTTTGAATCCAAGTTCTCATTCTTCTTACCACTTTCTCAGTCCTCTCCTTGATATGCCTAGATTCACAAACATACCAATTGAATGGAGACAAAGGGGACATCTTGATTTCCATATACTCAGGATCATACATCTCCATCCCATCATCATGAAAAATATCTTCGTACCAAAAGAAATTGAATTTCTTCATCTCATTGATTCTCATCCTCATATGGTCCTTTTCATGCATTTTAAATTCATCATTGCAATTGGCCCAGTAGTCCTCAACTTGTGGCTTGTGTTACAATTTTGGGATGTAGAAAGAGTTAGGATCTTCTCAGATGTTGAAATTATACCTGACAATATAGGAATGCAAGTCAAATGAGTGAAATCGTCCTCTAGATGAGATGCATCATTTGAGCTCTTGCACGTGAATACCCCGAGAGAGATAGGAAATGGAATCAACTTCTTCCTTCTATTTATAATCATGTTATTCACTTAAATGATTTGTCTGCAGAGCTTGAATAATACAATTTGGTCACTAAGGTACTTAGGCAGTCTTAGTGGAGCTTGGTTGAAACGAACAACTCGTCGGTAGGAGAAGGTCAAGAATTGAATGAAATAAGAGCCATATTTATTAATCACATATGCCACTTGTGATGAAATCCTACCCTCTATATCCCCTTATAGGATTTAGACCACATACATTGTGAACACATCGTTCATGTGAGCGAAATGCCCATGTATTTCCTCCATCACCAACTTTGGAAGTTTCTCAAACCCAGGCACCTTGGCAGAAATGTTTTGCATGAGAGAAAATCCTTTGAATGATCTTGAGCTAGCAAGGAGATAGAACAAGTAAGAAGTCATGTGGAACTTATTCATCATGGGTACCTAGAGTAGTTACAGATGCAGATTGTTGCTGATGATCTGCCCCCAGTCAATTCTTTGCTTTCCTTTTGTCAATGTTAAGATGAAAAGTCCCATCCAGTCTTGGAAGTATCTTGTGCTTGCTTCGCCCATAACTATACTAAGGGGAGTGATGGCATATAAATATCCTTCTCATAAATCACACCTCGAAAGGTTCTTGGGAATCCTTGAGGAATTTCTTCCTATTTTTAATCATGAATCAAGTGTTACCCATTGTACATATACATCCATCGTTTCCCGATTGTGTAAGGCCTTGTCCTTTGAGATGATGACCATGCTGGGTGATCTCAGTATCTACAGAGAAAGTGAGATTTTTCTAGGGATAATGACCACCATTATTGTACCATTGTCAACTTAGATGGTTCATTTTTTGGGCTCATAGTGGTGAGAGCACGATATGACCAACTCAAGAATTTGAATAGACATTGGGTGTCTCATGGTAACAAATAAGCCACTTGTGAATATCTGATCTTCAATATTATTTTATTCCATGGCTGCAATGTGAGTTCTAAGGTCATTTAGGTCCATTTAAAAGACATCATTGTCTTCTATCTCATACTCGTAGGTAAAGGGCTGTGCTAGTTTCTATCCCGTCCACTTTTGCTTCATGTTTTCCTTAGAAAGAGTAAATCTACTGAGGAGAGTGATGAAATCTAAAAATCATTCTTAGAAATTACACCTTGGAAGGTTATTAGTAATCCTTGAGGGATTTCTTCCTATTTTCAACCATGAACCAAGTGCTACCCCTTGTACATATTCATGCATCGTTTCCCAATTGTGAAATGCCCTGTCCTTTGAGATAACGACCATACTGGGTGATATCGGTATCTACTGAGGAGAGTGATGAAATCTAAAAATCATTCTTAGAAATTACACCTTGGAAGGTTATTAGTAATCCTTGAGGGATTTCTTCCTATTTTCAACCATGAACCAAGTGCTACCCCTTGTACATATTCATGCATCGTTTCCCAATTGTGAAATGCCCTGTCCTTTGAGATAACGACCATACTGGGTGATATCGGTATCTATAGAGAAAGTGAAATGGTTCTAGGGATAATGAATTCCATCATTGTACACATGTCAGCTTAGATATTTTGTGTTTTAGGCTCATAATAGTGAGAGTAGACTAGGACAAACTCAAGATTTTGCACAAACTCTGGGTGTCCCGTGGCAGCAAACAAGCCACTTATGAATATCTGATCTTCAACATTCTTTCAGTACATGGCTTCCATGCGAGTTCCAAGGTCATTCAATTCCATGTAAAAGACATCATTGTCTTCTATCTCATAGTTGTAGATGAAGGGATATGCCAACTTCTGTCCCGTCCCACTTCTGCTTCATGTTTTCCTTAGAAAGAACAACTTACTATTTTTAGTAAGTATGAAAAAGTAGCTCCCTCAAACCTCAACTGAATGTTGTAAATATGATTTCCTCTTCTCCCTATATTCCTCTCTAATTTTGGATAAAAATTTTATTTTTTCCAGGTGCTCATGGGATCACTTACTATTTTTAGTAAGTGCCAAGATGCATATTCTGATGAATTCTTAGCTGCAGTGCATCTTCAATGTCTCAGTCTCATTCGCAAGTTAACTTGTTGATGACTTTCCCAAAATAATAGTCATCTATGAATAATACCTACTATTTTTAGAAAGTTGGATTCTGGAGGTTGGGTTGACATGGAATGAAGTTTTCCAATATAAGTTTTTTCCCAATATCACCCCTCTGAAATTTCCGATCTACCCGCTCAATAGTCTAGGAGATTTTAAACTTTTAATTTTTCAACCTAACAGTGATTCTGGATGTGGTAGTCATTAATGGAGTTTTAAATTTGTAGGTATATTTTTATTCTCCTTTTGCAATAAAAATTACATTTGTGTTGTGGGTTTTTTCCTCTTGTGCTTCCGGTGAAATCTCATTTTGATCGGACTGTCAAATTGATTGGAAATTGAGCTTTTTCCTCGTTGGGCCGAAAAGAGGATTTTTTTGTTGTGAGTGTTTTGTGCCACACAATGAGGGATTGAAGGTTTGTTTTTGATGGTTTTTGAGAGAGGAAGTAATAACAAAAATAATGTGTTATTTCGTGCACTGGTTTGCAAGATTTCTTCGAATCTCTGTTTCATGGCAATGCAGATTTTCACTATTTCTTCTCTTCATTCTTCACTTCTTCTTCCTTGTTTTCTCAAACCTATTTTTGATACTTGTATGTTTTTAATGGAGTGGAATAAAACAATAATGTGATAGATCTAGTTCTAGGTTCAGCAATGGTGGAGTGGTGGTAGGAAGTTACAGAGGAGTTTGGAGAAAGAATTGTGCACTAGTTTAAAAAGGAAGAAGAGAGAAGAAAGTGGTAGGTGGGGATTACAAAAATTCAAAAATTATGCACCTCAAATGGAAATGAGGGACATAAATTTCCATGGTGAGAAAGGCAGTGACACATTGCGGCAATTTTACGATAGGGAATGAAGGCTTTACTAGCTCCCAAGGCTGAAAAATGGTCTTAAAGAGATCACTTTGGTGACAAGGAGTCTCCTTGGGGACTGGGTGAATTTTTCCAAGTCTAATGTCCCTCACCTATGATGGACATGAGGGACATCAAATTCCATGGCTCTTCTAGTGATGACACATGGTAGCGATCAGACGACAGGGAATTAAGGCTCCACTAGCTCCCAAGGCTGAAAAAATGCTCTTGAAGAGTTCACATAGGTGACTGGGAGTCTCCTTGGGGGATGGAAAAAAATTTCCAATTATGATGTCCCTAATCTATGAGGGACATGAGGGACATCAAATTTGATGGCACTCCTAGTGATGACATGTGGTAGCGATTAGAGGATTGAGGCTTTGAGCTCCCGTAAGCACCTAGGGGCTGAACTGGCGATCCTGGAGGTTGCATAAGGATCCAGAGGTCATACGAGGGCTGGTAAATTTTTTCCATGGTTGACATCCTTGACCTTGAGGGATGCAAGGAACACAAAATCCCGCTAAGCTCCTGGAGCTAACATGTGTCCTCCCAAAATTTGACTAACACCCGAACTCCCTCCTAGAGGACAATTTGAAACGACGATAACTTGAGCTCCCGATGGATTTTTTTGATGAAAGGCTATATGATATTGATAGGAAATGACATTTAGAATATAATGGTGTGGGTTTAAGGTCTTGAATCATCCATTTGATTCCTTAAAAATCATATTTGTGATTTGGTGCTCCACTTGTGCATGAGAAAGACTACTTCTAGTCCCAATGCACTAAAGTGTTGTGGAAAAAATAATTTCACCATATTATAGGTCTTTGAATTATATTTTCGAAGATTTTTTTTCCTCCTAAATCCACCAAGAGCTATCGGATTCACCTTCACAAGTTAAAAAACTATTTTGGCCTGTGCAGTGCCTAGGCCTTTGAACCCTATTTTTGGTGAAATTGCCCCAAATTCTCCGAGTCCTACCATAATCTTCCTAAATCAACTCCATGATTTCCCAAGGAATTTGAATCACCTCCACGTCTATTTTAGATTTTCTTATCTGCTCCATGGGGTTGCTTTAGTCCTAGGAAGGCTAGTGATAACCCTTCCCACAACTTCTTGAAGCCTATAACTTTTAATGAACTCCTAAAATCGCCTAGGGGGAAATGAATGGAATTTCCTAAATCACCTAGGGGGATGAGATAACATTAATCGGGAGCTCACTTGGATTGATTGGATAGACCTGGGGTGCCTTATAATGGTAAGAATTGAAAAAATTAACACAGGGGTATAGTTGTCATTCTTAGAAATTGTTAATTTCCTTGTTGCACATTTGCATGACAACACTAAGCGTGAAAGAATTCAGGTTCACCAAAATTATTAACTAAAAATGGAGATTTTAGATAGTTAATCTAAGAAGTACAATAATAAATAAGAGCTAAAATGAATAAGGAAAGTAACCCAAGAAACTAAGTACATAAAAATATGAAATCCTAATTAACAAGTAGGGTTAGAAATAGCTTAGTTGATTCGACAAGCTTACTGGAATGTGTCACAGAGATGGCTGGAGAAAAAAGAGGACGAAATGACCATGCTAAGGTCTAGAAAAGTGCATGTCTAGGAAATCTAAGTGCACTGAGACACCTGGATAGGTATAGGGGTGCCTGTGGGAGCCATCGTCTGAGATATGGCTACCCTGGTCTGTGAAAAAGATTTGTAACCTTCATATGAGGTGTTGCTTGATAGTTTCCTTCCTTCCCTTCCTATCACACTAGTTTCACTAGAATACACAGTATGTCACTAGAAATATGAAATGAAGACAAGACTTACAAAACCCTAAGATGAGCATCAAACCCCTAAAAAAAGAAAGATGCATATGAAGGGGTCAGACTGTCCTTAGTGACCATAATGGTGGAATTAATAACTAAGTGCTGCACTATATCTTAGAATTGATGTAGTTTTATGTGCTTGTGTGTGCAATCATTCCTGAGGTTGTATTTTTCTAGTCACACTTTTTGAAAGCAACGATCAATAAGTATGTATGTAAATGTAATAGAATGGTGAATGAAATAGAATAAAATTCCCTCCTATGCAGTGTGATGTAGATGAACCATCCTTGTGCCTTGTGATGGATCTATATGGATGAAAATGGAACCTTTGATGGATGCAACCTTAGGTGATGATAGTAGTGCTTAGTGTTTAGTCCCTTATTATGGTCTCATAACTTTATATTTATATGGTTCTCTTGTTCTAATTTCAGAATTAACCCTGAACAGGCCGGCCACCAACAACATAGAATTATAAAATGGCTAGAAAGTTCCCAAAAGGTGGAGATAAAGTGGAAAAAGGATCAGAGAGCCTCGAATAAGACAAGGGCACCTGTGGGTGCCCTAATACTGGCCCTGATGCACCAGTCAAGGATAAAATTACACAAAATGACAAAAACAGATTGGGCATACATGTGCAGGGGTTGGTAGTGAAGATAGAAAACTAAATAAAATGGCCATAAGACAAGGGTTAATTAGTACTTTCTTCACTCAAAACCATATGACTAGTAGTATGAGACCATGACTAAGTAATGTCTAAAGTGCATGATTTTAAAGGTGTATTTTTTGGGATGCTTCACTCTACATCTTCTTATGTGGCTACATCTACTATTGCTACCTCTATTGTGCCTATATTGAAAGGGGCAACCAATACCCCCTCACAATATTACAAAATCTATTCATATGTTTACTACTATTCCTACATCAAATATATACACCCATTGTGTTTCTTACTCTTATTCTAATACACAAGTTCTTGAGAGCCTTGTTCATCATTTGTAAGCTCAAATATTACACTTACAACAAGGTTCCTTTACCTATTTTAATGTCATGGAATATACTCACTCACTTCAAAATCCAATTATAATTGCAATGACTTCCTACCTTTTACTTATTGATTGTGCCACTCCTAAGCCTTCTTTCTATGATGGTATAAGTGATCTTGAAAAAAACCTCTATTCTTTCTATATCTCTTTCTTATATGAGGCTTTAAACAACATGTTACTTACTAAGAAGTTCTTTATTCGAATCCTCAAGGGATTTACGTGGCAATAGTTTTATGATCTCCATATTCATTCAATACAGGATTATAATCCTTTCTCTAATCAATTACTTACATGATTTTTAATCAACATTGGAAACAAGGTATCCTATGATCAAACATATAAGATATGATAAGTATCCAATGAGCTCGTCAATGACCATGTTCTATGCTATAAAAATATGGTTACTAAAATAAACAACACCCTAGCTAACAATGAACTTCAAGATATATTCAATCAATGCATTTTTTACCCTTTTCAATAATTAGTTATCTTTGGTAAGTTTGAATATTTTGATCACTTATGTCACACATTGAAAGAGTGTGAGGCTAAGATCCTCATCATGAACACACTTAGGTATGTTGCTAATGCACCTGGTACATATAATACTAAGTTTCAAGGGAAATCTAATTTCAAAGGTGAATCCAATGATAACAAAATTGATGCTAAAGTTATTATTAATGTTGTATCTAAAACTACAAAAATTCAGTTACAAGCTCCATGTAGGATGAAATTCACATTATTTCCTACACCTAAAGTGTTTCTTCAAAAATTAAAAGAGTCCAACCTTGTATATCTCCCTCCAATTTTAGAGGTTGATACATGTAAGCCTCATGGTAAACATTTTGAGACTATTTCCTATTACGATTATCATAAATTTGTTGGTCATTCTACTTATCAAGAATCAAAATATTTCATGTTATTCAAGATATTATTAATTCAAATTCTATTGAGTTTGACTCACCTCCTTAACAATGTAAGGTTATTAATGACAATTCCAAGCTTAATATTTTTAATAACTCACTTCCTGATCACAATACTACCAAACCTAATTCATAAGTGAACCATACTTATGGAGCACAAGTTCATCATCCTTCCTACGATCACTCATTAAACTATATTATTAGTACTATTACTACTATGTTACATACTATGCCACTTATTACATTTGATGACTATGATATGTCTCATGATCTTGTCTCATACACACTGTGTTTGATCCTTTGTTGGCCAATTCTCTACTCATAGTGTTTTGATTGCCAATGGTGTTAAGAAACATGTGCACATTTAAATTACTTGTTTCTCTTTGTTATACTATGAAAATTTTGATATATGATACTAAGGTCTCTCTTGGTCATGTTTTTACACCTCTCATGGTGGACTCCAGTAATATGGATATTCCTTTCATAGTCACCTCTTCCCTTGGCTCATGTGATATGTGTCTAGATTTCCCTTGGATTTGCACCCTCAAGGATGTAGTATATATTTTACACCAATTTGTTAAGTTTATTTATAATCTACAAGTTGTTACGGTCAATGGTATCCCAAATGAGTCCCCGTTGCCTTATATTCTTAGCAAAAAATTGACAATTATGACATCTAATCTTGTTACACCTACACAAGTTATCCCTAGTGGGTCTCTCCCTTTCCTACATCCTCTTAGGGATCCTATTGGACATCCTATGGATCTTAGGTAGGTTATTTTAGACCAACCTCTTAAGATCCATCCTCATCCTCCTCTATATGAAATATTCAACGTTTGAGTCTCCTTCATTATCTAAGGTCCACACATTCCCCTGAGATCCCTCATAGTACCACTAGCTATACATATTATTCAAGGTATGACACAATCATAGGGTATCTCTTGTGTTTCCCTTAATTTTTATACCGAATATTTAAAAATTATAAAAATATTAAAATAATAAAATAAATAGAAAAACATTCAAATAGTTATCACCATTTCTATTTATAGTGGTTTGGTAGGACAAGAGAGGATAGGAATACCAGAATCAAAGATGAGGGATAGGTGGAATAGGGATTTCTACCCATATCTATATAGATATGGGAAAATGAGTGGTTTTCTATGCTCACCCCTCACTGTAGTCTTTTATTTTAACAAACACACAAGGCACGCTAGCACATCACCCAGGATAACCTAAGTGCTCACCCGAAGTTTAATATCCCACATTGGGTGGCCCTTTATTTTTGCTAAGGTTTTAATTAAACCTTAGCCTCCCACTATTCACGTGGATCTCCATGCATGGTCCTTTCCTCACCATCGCTTCACCACCTATCCACCACATGGATTTAACATAACATGTTTGGGGGCTATGTGGGTAAGTGGAGGTTGCTAAGTCCATTGTGTGGGCCAAGTGGTTAGCAATATAAACATGCCACTATGTGGCGAGTTGGAGGTTAAATGGGTTGATATAGAACCAATGTAATATAGATGGTCCCGATCAATGTGGATATCTCGTTGAGCTAAAATATAAATTGGTCCTTGCATGACTCGACTAATAGCTTGATGTCAATCCTTGGTAGGTAAATCGATTGCATTCAATTCATGGTGGCAAGCCAAGTGGTGGCTTGTGGACCCTCCACGTCAGTGAAAATACCATAGTCCATACAGTGGCTAGGCTCCCCTCCGTTAAAAAAGTTGAGCCTCTTGTCATGACCACCAAATTTTATGCCTGTCGAAGACCAGAGGTTGAAAACCAAAAAATGAATCCCTTTGTATTTTTCCATGTGTCACAGTGCCTTTGGTCCAATATTGACCAGTTGATCAAAGTTGAATTTCCTGTTGACTAAACTTTGATCGGACATAACTAGAGCTCCCAATGTCTGTTTGTTACATTCTTACAGTTATCAGAAAGATCTAAAAATGATCTTCTATACTGACATAATTTAGAGATGTTTAGGGAAATTTTGATATCAAAAATGATCCCTTGATCACACCTCCCCTACTGAGAAAGGATTTTTGTCCCAAAAATCTTATATTGGAACATTTTGCCATCCTGTCCTGAATCTTGAAACCCAGTTGCCACCTTGGAAGTGCTACTGTTGTAGACCATTTAGTATCTTCTCCTGTAGCCTTCTCACTTAGACAACTTTTCTCTTCTCCTAGACATGTGGGCTATGGGCCCATGATGCTTCCACTGCGCCACTCTGATATCTGAAGAAGACCTCCATGCCTCCAATGTATGTTGAGAAGTTTCTGAATGAAACTTCAACGCTCCTACTGTATGGTGCTAAGCTTCCAGATATCTGACAACAAGGATCTTATTTTACTCTATAACACAGTTCCTGGCTCCAAGTTGATTTCACATAAACCAAACTAGTTTAAAGGAATTCCATGCTACTTAGAGCTATGATTGATCCAATGTTGATGATGGACAACGACTTGTCCCTTTTCAGACCTCAAAACCTCCACTGTGAAGCTCTAAGTCTCTTGTAGACCTCAACACCTCTGCTGTGTAGTGCTAAGTCTCTTATAGACCTCAACACCTCCACTGTGTAGTGCTATGTCTCTTACATACCTCAACGCCTCTGTTGTGTAGTGCTAAGTCTCTTGCAGACCTCAACACTTCCACTGTGCAATGCTAAGTCTCTTACAGACATCAATGCCTCTGTTGTGCAGTGATAAGTTTGATGATTAGCTACCATTCGAATGTGTGGTCGTAATGCATTGACACTGAATGATGTTCCGAGCTAATCTGTTGAGAGATCCTTTTGTTGACAAATTATATCAGGTACCATTCTGCTAGTTACCCATGATGGCCTCTTCACAAAACAAAGTTCAGACTTGACGTCAATGCCAGCGGTGATTCAACTACCATTCTGCTACACGATCACAATGCCTCTACAAAAATGAAGTTCTGAGCTGACTCCTGTGAACTCTACTATCTGTATAAATCGTAGATCAATCTCCAAGCTTTGTATGAGTTAAATCCTGTATCCAAGCTATAACAGGTACTCACAAAATGATTAGGAGATAGGTGCCCTTAAAAGGGTCTTTATACAACTTTCAAACATAAGTGTAGTAAATTATATCCTAATACATCATGAAAAACTAGTTGTGAAAATGCTCCATTTTTGGAGTCTTGTACAATAAGCTTAAATACCAATTTTATAGGAAAATAATTTTGCATGGTGAACCTATCGCGAAATCTCTCCTACTTAGTGGCTTATGTAGTTGGTCTTCTCCACTGCATCGTAATGTGGATTGACTTCATTTGTCTTCCCCCTGTTAGACCAGTAACTCAACAAGGAAAATACACTGCATCTCCTTGTATTAAAAATTTTACCAAAATAATTTCCCTTTAAGGAGTTTTACTAATGCAAGTATAATAGAGTACAAACATTGCCTAGAATTGGGAGTTTTAATAATGTCACCTAATCGGTTATATGTATATAAAAATTGACCATATAGGGTTCTTATTCATACATTTTACCTAACACAAAATTTTATGGTTTTATTACAATAAGAACAATAAATAATGCTCAGAAAAACCATATACAATAGTTGAACTAGTCAACTTTATTTGCACCTTAGATTTCTTACCAAATGTAGAATCCTTGGTGTCTATCTAGGATACCTCAATAGGTGTCTTGTGGATCCTTGGGCTCTTGCTCCTCTACATATGGATCCTCATGGTCTACTGGAAAATACATGAGCTTAGTGTTAAGATCTGGAGGGTCAACAGGGACATATGAGCTCGACTCTGCACTAGGATCTGCATGATCCCTGGGTACATATGAGTCCGAAGGCTCATTGTTTCACCTTGTGCAAGACGATCAACATGACCTGTGTCGTGAACTCAATCCTCCAGCTATACCCAATGCAAAGCTCCACTCCACTCTTGTCATCAGTCAGATAACCCTGACGAGAATTCAGGTAGAAGTTTCCTAATACCACTTCGTCCATCTCCAAAGAGATGATGTCAAGAGTGGTATCATCAAAACTCGTCTCCCACTAATGAAGCTCAAGATGTAATAACTAGTAGCCACTCTATGTAGAGTACCATATTCTATACCAACTATCTTGGTATGGGGAAGTGGTGTCATGGGAAGTCCTATTTGGTGTACCACATCAACAATTACATACCCTACTCTGATAGTCTAATCAAGAATAAGGGTCACTAACTGTCCTCGTGTAACCACTGGAATCCACTATCTTGAGGAACTCGCATGTCATAGTATAATATCTAGATGTTCCACTGGTACTCTCTGTGCCAATGGTACCACTGAATGACAAGTGTTGGATCTGGAAATAACCTTTCCCTTCTACTCCACCCACTTAGGCCTTTTCTCTGGGTACAAATCCCAACATCGCTTGATATCATTCCCTTTACAACAATGATGACATATGCCTGAGTCTGGTGATGGTTACCTCTCCAAGAGGTGCTTCTAAAGCTGACTGGCTTTAGTCACCTTACCAAGTGGAGCATTCAAGCTTCTTTACAACTCTGTGATGCGTTGTTGCAGTTGGCGCTAACGCTCTTGAATAGTAGCTAGGTGGGTTTGTAACTCCATGATTTGGTGATCATGTTCTTGATGTCGAGTGATCATCACTCGCACCATGGTGCCTAATAAGGAAAGCATAACTAGAAACTGGAAGAAGATGTATAGATCCATTTATGCAAAACCAACTCTACAAAACCAGCTCTGATACCATACTTGATCCGAAAATTATCAATTTATATTCACATGTTCTCATACCCCTATAGGATTATTTTATTTACCGATAATTTTCTCCCTTTAACTAATAAATTTAAAATTAATGCAATCATATAATGAAAAATTGTACAATGATTGATTACAGAGTTCAGTAATTGCCTACGTCTTTGGGTTCTTATCGAACCATTCCACTAGTCAAAACTTGTAAGTTACAGTAGTACTTTCACAAGAAAACCTAATGGAAACTATTAATATATTTATTATAAGAATATCCAGACCTTCAGATGACAAGGGTGAAAAATAACATCCAACTTCCCCTTTCCTGGCATATTTGGCAAGCTCTATGGCACCATCTCCACTGTTCAGAATCCTCCAGTTCTCGATCAGCCTTCTAGACGCTTCGTTACACCCTATGGCACTCCGATCGATATTCCAGGCTTCACAATAATTTGGTGTGGCACTATGGGATGACTAAGTAGTATTAATAACTCCTAGTCACAATAATTTTAATTTATTATTGCCTAAAAAAATTAGGTCAATAATAATTAAAATAATAATGCCAAAATAAATTAAGTCTTCACACAACTATGTCATTGACATATTATCTAACTCTCCTCTTGGCTCGATCTCCGCCTTCCGAGATCTAGGAATGAGCTTCCTAGTTATGTGTGTGTGTCCATTACAAAGAAATGAATTCCTTATTTATACTAAAATAGGGCCCTTAAAATAATGTATTAAAAATTATCTTAAGGCTAATATTAGCCTAGCCTGTACCATGAAAAATGGGATAATATCCCATAGTGGGCGACTTAACATGAAAAATGGGATAAAACCCGATGTTGGCGGTTTGCATGTTTGAGTGGGTGTAATATTCCACATTGGGTGGCCATTTATTTTTGCTAAGGTTTTAATTAAACATCAGCCTCCCACTATTCACGTGGATCTCCACGCATGGGCCTTTGCCCCACCACTACTTCACCACCTATCCACCATGTGGATTTAGCATAGCATATTTGGCGGTTATGTGGGTAAGTGGAGGTTGTTAATTTTAATGCGTCCATTGTGTGGGCTAAGCGGTTAGCAATATAAACATGCCACTATGTGGTGAGTTGGAGGTTAAATGGGTTGATATAGACCCCAAGGCAATATAGATGGTCCTGATGAATGTGGATAGCTCGTTGAGCTAAAATATAACTCGGTCATTGCATGACTCGACTGATAGCTCGATGTCGATCCTTGGTAGGCAAATTGATCACATTTGATTCATGGTGGTAATCCAAGTGGTGGCTTGTGGACTCACAATTTCAGCGATAATACCATAGTCCACATGGCGGCTAGGCTCCCCTCTGTTAAAAAAGTTGAGCCTCTTGTCGCGACCACCAAATTTTACACCTATTGAAGACTGGAGGTCGAAAACCAATAAATGGATCCCTTTAAAAAAATTTCACATGTCATAGTGACTTTGGTCCAATGTTAACCAGTTGACAAGAGTTGACTTTCCCGTTGACTAAACTTTGACCAGACATAACTAGAGCTCCCAATATCCGTTTGTCACGTTCTCATAGTTGTTAGAAATCTCTCAAAATGATATTATGCATTAAAACAATTTAGGGATGTTTAGGGAACTTTTGATATCAAAAATGACCCCTTGATCACCATGTACCTCTATTATGGAAGCTTTTTCAAGGAGTTATCTTGATAAACACACATATAGATATTACAGTTCCATAATAACAATGTAAGGATAACCATACACATATATAGTTCTTAACCATATGAAAGAACAATTTATAAAAGAATCAAGATTAGGTTTACCATGCAAGAACAAGTCACATATATGTTAACAACCAATATCCAACCAAAAAGATCCATTTTATTAATCAAAATAAAACACATAAGCTGAATACATACATAACAATGTCACCATAATTCATGCTTGCTCATATCCAACAACATAACCTTGCTACAAGTTGTCTCTCTCAAACCATGCAAATCAATACATATTTATAGGTAGTGGGGGACTTTCCCTTCACTACTCATGCACTCTCCAAAAATATCCCACATGCTAAAAACAACCATGCTTGCATTATAAGTCAGCTACATGAGTATGCAAGCTCGCTAATAATATATTATCTTCTACTATGAACTATAGATCCAATCCAATTAATAACAAAAACTTTGCATGACATCTTAACTTCCTTCGCATGAGATATATCTCAAAATATAATTTTCTTGAACTGCAAGTCTTCATGTTCTATTCTTATCTCCAAAACCTTTCTTGGCCACCACTCCAACCATTCATCTTCCAGCTCTACCAAAATGCAGATAAGTCTCGAATGTATTATTCCTGGGTGTAAGCCTTGCGCATTGTCTATTCTACTTTCGTGTGTTCCTTTGTGCCCAACTCTTGCACGCCAAAATCCTTCATGCCACTTATACTTAGTATATATTTAGGGGTCCAACATTACCCCACACTAAGTGGATTTCTGCCCTTGGAAATTCTTTGTTCATTAGGTGAAAAACTCCAAGAAGAAGAATACAATTTAAAAATGGAAAAATTGCAAAATGAGGAACATACTAGGAAGACCTAAGGTGCTTGGAAAATCTCAGGAAACTTTGCATAAACTTCACTCACCAATTTCTTCCGTTCCTACAACTCCTTCAAAGCCTTTCTCAGTGTAACCTCCAATATCTATGGTACTTGGTCAGGAGTGATTTCCTCAACCCTGCCTTTTAAATCCTTTATTAAATCCTCTATTTCTATGGAAATGCCATCCATATTGTCCATATGTTCTAGTATAGAATCCTGGAAATCACCAATTCTCTGCTCAAGCTTAACGTGTTTTGCCTTAGCCTTTTCCTTCCATGATGTGGTATCCAATATCAATTGAGTGTGCTTAATTTTGTTGGTTGGGGCCCTCTCCTATATTTTCTTTAAAGTGGCTTCCTCATCCACCAATCTATCATCGACAAACGGTTCACACTTCCTACACCTATTGAAGCCAATATATGATTTTCTATTTGTTTCCTTGAGCTGGGTGAGAAATTCTTTCAGCTCATTGATCTTGGTTTCTATAATAATTTAACTATTCTTCTTCTCTTCTATAATTTCCTCCTCTGTAGGCCCTACACGTTTGATATTAACCAAGAGCATACCGACCAGATATTCTAGGTATTCCATATATTCTCCATAATTCATCCTGTCATGGCTCACTAAAGAAGGACTCTATCCCAATATCTTTTTTACAAGCTTGCTGAATCTATCATATGCCTCTATAGTTCTTCCTTGTTCACCCCGTAATCCCTTGCGTAGTTGATCTATTTCTTATTCCTTCTCCTTCTTATCATCCACAAGGGTGTGTAGTGTGGTGCTTAAATCCAAATTCCTTTTTACTACTTCTGAGGCCATCTTACTTAAGGTGTTACATGCCTACTCATCTTACAAGTGATTAGGGTCTATGGACTTATACTTCTATTTGATATTTTTCTGCAATATCATTGTTTCGATCGCATGCTTACTGAATTTATAATTCGACTGCTCTGAATGTGAATATAGATTCCAACTCAACATATTCTTTATGCTGGACAATCCTCCCTCTGGGTGTAGTATCTCCCAAGCATGTAATTTATGATTAGGAAAAGTACTCTGGAAGAGAGCATGCAACACTTTCGTTGGGTCATCTACAAAATCCATATGCAGTGACCTTAGAGTCTACCATTTCCTCTATGCCTTCATCTTTGATCATTGCTTCTTCAAGGTAGGGGTGCTGGTACCTGTCCCTAACCCTTTATCCTCCTTGATAACAAAGGTATCAGATTTTTCTTTCTCTTCTTGCTTCTTTGTTACTGGGCTCTTATCTTGTTTTTCAGTCATGGGCACTTTATTCTTCTTACGTGCTTCATCCTCTACCTTCTCCTTAGCCTAATTCTTTGTTCTTAAAATTACTATTCCAATTCCTCACACAAAGAAGTGCCTATCTTCTCCAAATATTCTTCTTCTCATGTCTCTGTCTCAGAAATTGAGATCACATGTGTCTTAGCACACTTATCTTTTTCTTGCCCCATGCTACCCTATTCTGAGGTCCTAATGCCTCCACTGTTGCTTCTGTGAATATAGAAATTCCTTTTTTGGGAAGTTTCAAGCTTTTCCTCTTCTTCACCACCTCCTTCTTCCTCTTACATATCTTCTTCATGAACCTACTAGAAAGGTAGAACTTGTGTTCCCCTAGGCTGATCAAAAGTAGATTATGTAACCTCCACTTCGAATCCTCCTTGAGTCTTGGCCGCAACTACACAAACACTCTGCTAATGAACCCTTTAATGGTAACAACTACTTGTGGGTCTAAATCAATCTGGTCTGGCTCCAAGACCTATAAGTAATTGGGCCTAGATTGTACCTATATGTTACACATAATGTGTGTATATCATAATCAACCTTGTCTACCTCATAGGTTAAACTTTGTGCATCATTAAGCCTATTAATAGAGAACTAAATGTACTTTACTGAGAATGCAAACAAAATTTTTCACCAAGGACTCATCTCACCCTTAACCATTCTGAAACAAGCCAAGATAAAATGTTGCATCACCGCCAACTTTACCTGTTCCCCAGTGACTGTGGGTAACTTGCGTGGAATGCGCCACTTGTTCTCAAAGGCTTTTCATAATATATTGTACCATTTATCTATTCATAACTTGTAAGTGTTTTATATACTGGCATTGCAAGTAAATACTATAAACTGCACTGTAGGTGATAGATCTACGGGTGGGTAAACCCATATATTTCTGTTAGCTCCATCTAGGACACCTATTTCCTAAAAAAATATCAATAGAAGGATGGAAACCCATGTAACATTCACTCCTTCCTCATTTTGTAGCCATGCCTTCTCTATCATACTGTCTACAACATATTAGGAAAAATTGTAGTGTGCCCTCTTCGAGATTCTATAGGCCACATACAAAAACATCATCTTTATGTCAGTCCATCACTCTGAAGCACCTAATTTATAACTTATGAATTAGGAAGCAACCCTAAGTATTGGATCATCCAAATCTGAAATGGTCTATGCCCTACCTCCCTTCTCATAGCTCAATTTATCTACAAGATCCTCAATCTTAGCTGTGGCATGTAAATCTAGAGATATATCCTCCTCCGTGTTCATTAATCCCATAACTCATTCAATAAGCTAGCCCATGAGATACATCCTTCTTCCTAGGAAGTATAAGAAGTATTCGTTCACTCATGACACCAGTCACTAAAACAAATGTGCGGGTTTTGTGAAGAATGGAAGCTCCCACACCTGAAAAACACCAGTTTTTTCCATCTCTCTCTGTACTGAGTCATCGATTCAAGGGTTTCCAACCTCATTTTCCCCTGGGAGTACCTTTAACAAGTATTCCCTCATTTTATATTTCATTTTCCTCTGTGTGGTGGTTAAACTCACTAATTTTACAATGAGTAAGCTTCGATTTACATAACTCTACTTGTAAAACACCAGGAGGGTACTACATTTCATAATATATTTCTTCTAAGGGCTCCTCCACCACAACCTCGGGCCTCTTTGTTTGCAACTTCTTGGGTGTCATTCCGCTGTAAATGCATGCCCTAGGTGTTTTGTCTTCCAAATTCCTTTAACCCTTCTCTACCCGAGCCCCGTGAATTCTAACCACTTCAAATGCATGCAACCCCTTCACTACTCCGCTTCTAACTCCAACTCGCCTTACCATAAATATCCCTGCACAACTCCCAAGAATTTTTGGTTTGAAATAACTCTACATCACTTCTACACTATGTGTCACTCTTCACTCCACTCGGTAGCACTTTGATTTCTTTGAAACCAAGGTAGCCAAATGGCTACCCTAACCCCCATATTTATATATTTTCACAACCCTTCAATGGTATAATTTTTACTTTTGACCCACACTTTTAAGTTACTTTCTCCATAAAGTCCCTTTTTCCTCTTTGACAACTTTAACAACTTCACCTCACGTGTTGCAGTCCTAACCTTCTAGTGTGCTAATACTTCTCTACCTTAGAAATCCTTTACACCCCTCTCCATGCTAAAGTACAAAACCTCTGCATCATATCCCAAGTAGCTTCCCATGCCGCTACCTACCTCATGTTACACTGCATGATCACTTTTCTTGCTTGGTCTTAAATCATGTCAACCTTCCTCAAAACACCTTATGCACAATACTTATCCACTTCCAGGCTAAAATTCCCAAATGAGCCTTTAACCAAGCCAACCTGTAATAGAGAGCACAAACCATTTTTATCTCTACACTTCAATCCACCCCACACTAAAGGTATGCGTGGTCCTCTACACATGAAATCACTAGATAGTAATTAGCTTCGGGTGTGCAAACTCGCTTATTACAACAAAACACAAAACTAAATTGATAAAGCATAGCAATAATGAAAGGAAACACATATAAAGGAATTCATTAAAGGAAAGCTAATATAAATGGAAATTATGCCTTATTACAAACACCAAGAAGAATTATTTATAGTAGGGCTTTAGTCTACTCCCGTTAAAGTAACGAGACAACTGTGTCCCATCCAACACCTGTATCTGGCAATCGCCTGAATCAAGTATGTAAGTCATAACATATGGTCCCAATCAATACACTTGGAACTTCTCAGGATGGCGCAAAAACTTAGAATCATAAAGAAGAACCATCTATCCAACTTCAAATTACTTATTCTTAATATGTCTATCGTGTCATGCCTTCTGTGCAGCCTTTTTTGTCTTCTGACTTCATCAAGAAATGTCACACCTTTCATCCAACTACATCAGTTTATCAATGTGATCTTCAAGTGCTTGCTCATCATCCAATCCTCCTACACGCGTAATACGCAGGGAAGGTAACATGAATTATACTTGTAAAATAACCTCCACGCCAAACACCAAATGAAAGGGTGTGGCCTTATTCAACCTCTTGTAGGTTGTCATGTATGCCCAAAGTACAACAAAGACTTTATCATCCTAATCCTTTCTTCCAACATCACAAATCTTAGTCAGTGTATGTCCCAATATCTTGGGGAAAGCCTCAGTATTTCCATTGGCTTGGGAGTCATATGACGTTGTCTTATGGTGCACCACCATAAATTCTACCAATAGTATCCTGATTGTATCATTAAGAAAATCAGTGCCCCTATCACTTGTCAGACTCAATGGACACACATACCCATTGATTATATTTTCCCACAGAAACCTTATTGTTATAGCTTCATTGCAAGCCTTTGTAGGTGCTACCTCCACCAACCTTGTGAGATAATTTGTAAAAGTTATAATATAGCGTGATCCATTCTTGCGTGAGTGGGGAAATAGGACCCAAAAAATTAATTTCCCACTTCTCAAAAGGTTCTGCACTAGTAATAAGCCTTAAAGGCATTTCATCTCTATGTCTAGGCTTTCCAAGGTGCTGAAAATGGTCACATGCCTTACAATATTCAATGCAATCCTTGTAAATTATTTCCCACCATAGGCCTGCCAATAAAATCTTACATGAGGTAGCATTCCCTGCATAATGTCCACCTGCAACCCATTATGAGATTCCCATAATGGCAATACGTTAATGCTCCAATACACACCAATGAAAAACCTCATCTCGACCTAACTTGTATAAATCTTCATTGATCAACATGTACGGCACGACATGTATGGAAATTTTTTTCTTCTCTAATATTTTTGTCCCTTCAGGAACCACACAAGTCCACTAAAATACAAAAATATCTTCTAAGTCAGAGGGCACGTGCTTCAATGTAAATAAATATGCATCCAACATTGTGTCCTCAATGCTCTGTGTGTCCTCACTGGCAGTTAATTTTTGACAAACAATCTAGTCCTGAGTCACTCTTTCCTGGATTTACTTCAACTATAAAGTCAAATTCCTAAAACAAAATAATCTAACAACATATGAACCCCTACAAAATGGGCTTATTTTCCAAGTACTTGAGTACCATGTGATCTGTATAAAAAATAAAAGGAGTTTCCAGAAAGTATTGTCTAAACTTATGTAGTGCGTAAATCATGGAAAATGCTTCGTGCTTTGTAGTTGTATAATTTTGTCAGGTTGGTGTCAACTTCCTACTTGCAAAACAAATAGGATGATCAACAATACCTTCTCTAGGTTGGGCTAATACTATGCCAATGGCCATGCCAGAGGTGTCCACATGCACATGGAATGGTTTGGTCCATGAAGGAAAGTGCAGAATAGGCATAGAAGTAAGCCTTTCCTTCAATGTCTCAAATGTGCACATTGTTGCACGTCACCCCAATGGAACTTTCCCTTACTCCTCAAAAATTCTTCCAAGGGTGTAAAAATCCTAGCATAACCTTTGATAAACTTCCTATAATAACCTGTGTGCCCCAATAATTTGTGCACCTCACTCTAGTTAGTAGGTTCCTCTAAGCCCAAAATAACAACCTTAGCATGATCTACCAACAAGCCTTCTTTACAAATAATATGTCCCAGCAGAGTCCCAAAGGGTGTAGCAAAATTGAAATTTTTAATGTTTAAGGAGATTCTCAACTGTCAAAACCTCTTAAACATAAGTCTTAAATTATCACAATGATCTTTCACTAGCCCATAAACTTTCCAATCATCCAAGTAAACCTGTAAAAACGTGTGAATGAAGTCTTGGAATGCTTGCACAATAATGCGTGAAAATACTACATGTGCATTCTTCAATCCAAAAGGCATAATTGTATATGCAAAACTTCCCCATTCAGTGGTGAAATTTGTCTTCTCTTGATCTTCTTTAGCAATCCTCACCTGATGATATCCATAAAATCCATCAGTGAAGGAGTAGATCTCGTGCCTTGCAATGCCTTCCAATATTTCCTCAGTACATGGTGTGGGAAAGGGATCTATTACACATGCAATATTCAAATACCTATAATCCACACAAATTATTATCCTTCCATATTTCTTTATGCTTATCACCATAGGGCTAACCCATTCTGACTCCTCAATGGGCTCAATGATTTTAGACTTCAACATCTTATCAATCTCTTCCTTTACCTTGATGTGCAGATTAGGATTCATCTTGTAAGGCCTCTTCCTAACCGGGTGTGCACCTTCCTTTAACTTGATCCTCATCTAGCCCAAAGAGTGATGTACCCCTTTCAACTCATGATAGCCTCTAGGAAATAAGTCCTGGAAGTCACACAATAACTCAATTATCTTTGCAACCTCTGAGTTAGACCAATAATCACCAATGATGGCCTCCTTTGGTTCAACATCTGTCCCAATGTTTACCTTATTCATTTTCATAGGCTCATGATATGCATGTGCCTTCTCATTTGCACTATCTAAGACCTCGCATGTACCCATGGTATGATCAACATCCAAATTCTCCACTTCTTCATCATCAATCATGTAGACCATTTTACCTTTTTCTTTTTCTAGGTAGGTGCACCCAAGTTGTTCTTCATATGTCTCTTCTTCTTCAAAATGTGCCTCTAGATCTGAATCACATAGTAACTCTTGAATAAGCTCCTCAACCTTTGCACTATCTCCCATAGTCAAGCACTTCATAACCTATAATTCCTTATTCACATGAGGTTTAGTATAAAAATAGTCAAAGGTATGAATCATACCTCCAGTCAGTTCTTGCCAATTCCTTGTTTCTCTATTCAATTCTACATAGACATACCATGTGTGCACACAGCATCGTAGTGTGAAGTAGAACTTGTGCACCCATATTGAAGGTGGTAAGGCATCCTGTCCCTCTATCTAGAGTCTCTCACACTTTTGAACATGGTGTGAAGAAGAATCCTTCCCATGAAGTTCACACATCTTGCTAGGTGCATTACTCCTAAGAAATATAGAAGAGAAGGTGATTCTCACCTCTTTCCACTCTAAAAGATTATCCCTGTGTACCATCCACCAACACATTGTTTTCCCACATAAGGTATATACAAGCAATATTCCTTCTTTCCACTTCATTTTTCCACTAGGCTTCCATAGTGCATAGAAATACTATAGGATTTACATCGCCCATGTACCTTGGTACCTAGTTACTACCCAAACTCCTAACACAACGTGGCCTACTTACGTGCGTAACTAAACTCTTCATCTCACGCCCAACCATTTAATAAGTCCCATGTACCCAGTTGTCTCAAGAAACACTTGGTTGTATACTCACAGACTATGCATCATCCCATTGAATAATTCCTTCCTTTGATGGCTCAAGCACTTCAGGATCTCTAATGGTGCTGCACGTAAATTTTGTTCAAATCCTATTCACTTAAAGGTCCTACATAAGGTGTAGTTTTTCCATCCATAGAAGGAATGATCATGTGCTCTCTTTTGTTCTCAAAATTGATGTAACTGTTATTGAAGCACAGATCAACATTATTTTCATAACACCAAGGGTGCCCAAGAAAGGCTGTAAAATTATCTCCTTCAGCAAGCATCAAGACTTCAAAGTCCCTAGTAAACATGGCCCCTAATATAGTAATAGTGGCATCCTTCAAAACTCCAATGGGCGTGGCTTTGGTTCTGTTTTCCATATACAACACATTTGAAGATGGCTATAATGGTGGTCTCCCCATCTGATTCCACATGTCCAATGTGAGTACATTCACTTCTACACCTGTATCAATCAAAATGTTACTCAACAGCCATCCATCAATAATTGCATTCAACGTGATCTCCTTGTCATAATCAAGACTTTGAGGGGTAAGTTCGCATGCAATATATGTACTCTCGTACTCAACTCCAAGCGCAAATTATTTTCCCTTAACCATTCTCCCAACAAAGGAATGATGTTCTCTTGGTGTAATAACTTACAAACCTCCTTCAAGTCATCAACATATTTCTAAGGAAGCTCAACTAATTTTTCCTATTCTAGCTTCCATGACTGCTCCTTCAAGCATTGTATCTCACCTTGCAAATTCCAAATGACCTCCATAGTCTCTTGATAGATTTCCTTTTGATAGGAAGGATATGGATACTTTTTATTCAATACTTCATGTTTTTTAATGACAAGTTTATGCTTCCGTAGTCTCTCACGTTCATGCCACATCAGTTTTTGTAGTAACTAACACTGGGATTATCTCAGGGTTAGGTGTTAACTTTAGGATCCACTAATCTTCCACAGCACGTTGTACTCTAACCATTCCCATGCCCTTATCATATTTTTGCTTCTTTCTTAGGTGATCATACAAATCTGATAACTCTTCGTAATTGTGATTCTTTCTGCACTAGGAGAAAATAATATTTTGATGGCATTTGTGCTTATAATGATCAGGGGACCCGCATGTATAACATATTCCTCATGGGAATTCACCTCTTCCATTTCCGCAACCTCGGCCTCTGAATCCTCCACACTAACCTCTACCTCTACCACCTCCTGTCAAAGTATCCCTTCATTATGATTATGATTATGATGTCTCACCTTATTCCTTAGAACTATTTACAACATTGGTCTGTCATACACAAAGTTTCAATGACATCATGAGCCTAATCAATCAATCTGTAATTCTCTGTAGCATGAGTAGTAGACTTATAAATCTTACAATAGCATGATATTTTCTTCCTTATCATGTGCTGCAACAAGGGGCACCTACTTGAATCAT
This sequence comes from Taxus chinensis, assembly GCA_019776745.2. NCBI lineage: Eukaryota > Viridiplantae > Streptophyta > Pinopsida > Cupressales > Taxaceae > Taxus > Taxus chinensis. The sequence goes on from CM034154.1 coordinate 226,503,828, forward strand.
GATCCAAGTGACAAATCTCACAATCTAGCAATATGGCATGCTCACGATTTACAAGGGAAATTATCCTTAGTATGTCCTTATACTTCAAAATACATGCACCAAATACCACTGCGAATCTCATGAGCTGAATTAGCTGATAATTATTCTAACAAATTTTCTATAGATGCAATCCGAGCTTCCAAAAATGGGCTTACTCCAGTGTCTATGCTCCCAATTACCTTAGCGTCTACCTCAAGTGCTTCATGTGGATCTATAAAAGAATTGTGTGAGAGCACCCTTTCTGAAAGGTGTGATCAAACCATCAATGAACCATTGATCATGCTGAATGGTGTGAATATTGTAGGATAAATTTGATAACAAATTTTTAAATCATGCATCATAGTCCCTAATGCTCTTAGCCATGCCCTGCTTGATTTCCTTAAGCATGCTAATGTTTTTCTACTCAAACTCAGGTATATGGAACTCTGCTAAGAAAACATCACACAATGCGGTATAATCTACATAAGTCTAGTTCAGATCATACTTCATGTACCAACTATGTGTGCGCCCTTGCAAAGTAGTGGAAAACTGACTTTCCTTACACTCAGGAGTTGTAATCCCCTTAGCATGCCATAATATCTCACACATATGCACGTGCTCAACTACATCTTCAATTCCTCTATACTCTAGGTAGGTGAAGGGACATCTCGAAATAAACTTGTTAAGGATGGTATGGACCATGCCCACTAGATCCAGAACCTATGTTCCCTCTTGTATTCCCTCCTCCTCTAGAACCACCAGATCCACTAGATCCTAAACCACATAATCCTCCTGATCCCCCTCTTGTGAGGGCACCATACTAGAGGATGTACTTCCTTGTGTTCCAACAGTTGTACTAAATTGAACCACCATACTCTGTGAAGTTATACTAATTTTAGACGTAATACCAATGTTTTGCATGCCCATGTTCTATGCTACTAATGCGTTAAAGAATATACCTCCAACTGGATCCCCAAATAGCACAAATGATGTCTATGCCACCATAGATGAATGTACTATTTGATTAACTCCTTATTGGAAAATGAAACCTATATGTCACTAATCTACCACCCACACTAACTTTCTTATCAATGACTGTCACAGAAATTTGAAAACCAAGTGCAAGAGCTAGTTTTCTAGGAGGGATCACATGTGTGCCTGCGGTCCTTGTAGTTTTAACCTACATGCTCTCATTCAAATATGAAGAGGGTTCTCTACCAAGATTACTCAAATGGGGGAGTACTAGATGTTCTTGCTCCATGTTTTCTACGTGAGATCTAAATCCTTTACAAACCATCTCTCTCTGCAACACCATTTGTTCCACAACATCACACTAGTTTTCCAAGTCCCTCTCACGTGCTTTATTAAACTTAAGCTTCCTTTCTTCTCTACCTCTCTGCCGCTAGGTCTACCATATTTTACCACACCTACTCCTACCCCTGCGTGTGGTGGGGTTTAGTTAGCCATATGATACTGTTCTAAATTTAGGGTCACAATCAAGATTTTAATCACTAAAGGGATAACACACAATTAAGATCCTCTAGGTTCACACAGGAATGAGAACTTAACAAGCTTCAGAGAGGAATAAGTACAAACTATGTACTCTAAAATGTAGCTATACAAAAAACCACTCCACCAATGATCTATAATGAGTGTCCAAGTTAGATCAACATTATGAAAATCCTGGAATTCTTCCTGTGTCCAAACAAGTTATTTATACCTCTGATTTCTCTTCGATGCGTATGCTACCAACCACTCATACAAATCTATTGAGAAACATCAGAAGAATTTTTCATAGAGCTCATGATACAAATTTTGTTCAACCCACACACATCATAAAATTCAGGTCCAATGTTAAATTTTTGAGCAAACTCTTCCTCTAAATTTTCTAACCAATCCTCAATATTGGCCAAAGTCAACAAGTACATCTTCATCAGGACAACATCCTTGCAAATATATTGAAAAGAGGTATCTGGTAAGCGGAACCAAAATGTAGTCTTTTATTTTACCAAACAACCCAAGGCGTACTAGCACATCACCCAGGAAAACCCGAGTGCTCACCCGAAGCGCGCAAGGGTACTAGGTCCCTCTTTTATGGAAGCTTTATCAAGGAGTTAGCATGATAACACACATATATAATCCAATTCCATAATATCCATTCAAAAGTATAACCATAAACAGATCTAGATCTTAACCATAGTTTATAAAGAACTCATACAAAAACTCAATATAATAGGTTCACCATACAAGATCCAGTCTATATTATATATCAAAAACTATTATCCCACCACATAGATCCATTATATTAATCACTGTAAACAAAAAATCTAAATACATACATAACAGAGTCACCATAAGTCATGTGTACTGGATAAACTAGCAGCATAACACTAAAAAAATGGGGATCTCCTAAACCATGCAAATCAATACATATTTATATGTAGTGGGGACTTTCCCTTCACTACTCGTGAACATCTCCAAAAATAGACCACATGCTAGAAATATCCATGCGTGCATTACAAGTCAACTACATCAGCATGCAAGCTCACTAATAATAGATTATCTTCTAATATGAGCTATAGATCCAATCCTATTAGTTTATGAAACTCTACATGATGTCTTAACTCTCTTCGCATGAGATTTGTCTAAAAATAGACTTTTCTTGAACTACAAGTATTCATGTTATATTCTTATCTCCGAAACCTTTCTTGGCCACTACTCCAACCATTCATATTCTTGTTCTACAAAAATGTGGCTAAGTTTCGAATGTATTAGGTCTAGGCATGAGCATTTTTGCGATGTTCATTCTAATTTCACGCGTCCCTTTGCACCCAACTCTTGCATGCCAAAATCCTTCACACCAATTATACTTTGTATATTTTTAGGGATCCAACACTCACTCTCCTTTTCCAAATCTTAAAGAGAGGGCGAGTCATTTATGCACCCAGACCAATCCCAACCTATTGATTGGAAATTACATATTTGTAAAAAATACAAAATCTGGACTTAGACGTGACTTATTTGTTGGCTTGTTAATTTATATATATTGTGTATTATAAGGTTTGATAGATAACATATTTCTATATAATATTCAACAGATGTTTTTATAAGGTATTTTGAGTTTTATGCAAGACATACATAGATTTTTACGTGATGATAGGTGTCATCCTAGAATCTTCCTACTTGACCTTGATATTCTAGGGGCATGTCCCACATTATTGTGATGTTTTTGTTTTAGTACAATTACTTTACTTCCTAATTATGATCAATATATTATATTGTGTATATATTATGTTTTGGACTAGTATGGATAACACATGTGACTTGTGTAATGCTAGCTTGTATTTCTCAATGCGCCTTTGGGATATTATTTGCTATTACATTCACGTTCTTGATTTCATGTATACTTACTTCTACATAGGTGGCCTATGACCTTTTACTATGCATGTCCTACGACACTTCAATGTCCCTTATTCGTGGCTCCTTAGCTTTGATGTATGACATTTCTTTTGTTCTTGTATGCTAGATTACTTGTATACTTTCTTCTATGTATGTGGCCTATATCCCTTACTTTGCATGTCTTGTGACACTTTTGTGTTCCATGTTTGTGTTTATGTACCTTTGACGTCATTATTTTATATTACATTACTTGTGTACTTGTATGCGTGATAACCTATGCACTTATTCATTACCATACATGATTAATTTTGTGATTGTTGTTTGATGTTTTTTCCTTGTTACTTGTTTCTATATTTGTGTATCATGGTTTATACCATGTAGAATCCTTGCAAGAACATGATATCGAAAATGGCATCCCAAGGAAGTGCTCCATGTAATCCAACATAGATTATCAAACATAACCGGCATGGATACACATCACTTATTTTGAGCTACATGTTCTATTTACAAATCTCATGCACCTCAAAATAGGGGGCATTAAATGGGGTTTATTATATAGATATTCATGACATAAATAAAATTTAGGAATTTGGTACATGTATGCACAAGGTATAGACCCTCATAAATATATTAAGACACATGGTTACAGAATTTACATCACGGATGAAACTATTATACACTATGGTCTAGGATGGATGTTTCCATCGTGGGGAAAGGTTCATAGGAAAATAAAAAGTTGTCAATTTTTCACAAATAGTTACAGTTTTCTTACACATTTTAGGGAAAAAATATATATTTCATAATAGGGTTTTATACTTCATTCATTTTTGACAATACATGAATAAGACACAATTTCTATACATGGTATGGGGGAATAACCTTCTTCTCCTCTTTCTATACTTAACATTTGCATATATTAGACTTAACAATTACATCACATGGTAGGGGCATGAGACAATCTCACTCCCTTTCAAAAAAAAATTGAATTTTACACTTGGCCCTAGATTCATTTGCAATGGTGTGGCCCATGGGATTTGAAGATATTGTAGTGACCAAAAAATGTTGTGACATCTATCATCTCCCTTTTATTTGGAATATATTGACGTGGATAAAAATTATATAGTGGTATTCCTTATTTTATATTTTTTTGGGAAAAATATCCTATGGTACCTCTCATATTGGTGTTGGATCTAGTGATACTCATCTCCTCTCAAACTCTAACATATCCTTCAAAAAAATTTGGGCAATGGCCGCCCCTAATACTTTAAAAAATTAGTATGAATCTGAACCTCCAAGAATAACAATAATGATATATTTTCCCTTGACAAAGTGAATAGGTGTATTCCTTCTGCACTTTGTCTATTTATTTTAGTATGTTACAAATATACTATTCACTTTTTAGTTACAATTCAATTTCTTATATGGACACCAATGAAACTCTATGTTACAGGTTTCATCATGGAGTGCACCAACACTAAAGCAAAATTACCAACTCTAATTAAAGACACAACATGTGTACACACTTTTGTATATTTTCCTTTCATCATGTAATTTTAATTTCACACTTAAAGGGGGCAATGTAGACACATAAATTTATTTATTTATACTTTGTAAATGTTAGGTTTGAATTTGTAGTCTATATTGTGACTTGTGCATGTATCTTGATCCCAATTAACTTATCTCTCTCTCTCTCTCACACACACACACATGGTTTTCTTTACTCTACACATTGCTAAACTATTCATATACTCATTTTCATTTATCCAAAGTAGTATAATATGTTAGGTAAAACACAAGTTTACCTAGGTTAATTTAGCATAGGTAATTTTATTATTACTAAGGTAAGTTGTTATGGTTTGGTTATAAACCATATTTTCTTTGTATTTGGAAATAGTATTCATGTATCATGATTTTGTTATTTTTATGTAGTTTTATATTATTATATTGTTCATAACAATATTTTTCTGTATTACATTTTTTTGCTTCCCAGATGTATTTTGGAAGCTACTATAATCAGGTTTACTATTACATAGTTGCAACCTCATATCTATTTTGTATATGGTTGTACAATATCTATAAATATTACAACCATCTCGACTATACTTGATTTTATTGAACATTAATAATATTAATGAGGCTTCCATCCCTCTTCCATATTTGGTATCAGAGCATGTTGGAGCCCTGTGAGTAGAGAAGGCGTGTAAAGAGAGTGTAAAAGAGATAGAGGAGCTTGGAGAAGCATTTCTAACAGTTGGAGAGCATGTGCAACATCCTGCAACTTCTCAGCCCCATACCTACATCCCCACAATATGTTGTTTGATCTCTAGGTGTTTAGAAAGTGATGCATGAGCATAGGATCATAACCAAACAAATGATTGTAGGAGATGGAAAAGAAGACATTTTCATGTTTTCAAGAGATCTTGTAGGCCAATAATTCAAATTTAGGTGTTTTGATGGGGGTTTGCCATTTTCCCACCAAAATGGATTATTTGAAAATTTGAAATGTATAAAGGCTATTAAAGGCCTAAAACACCATCATGAAAAGAGTTAAGAAGTTTTAATGGCCTTGAAGGTCTCATGAAACCATCTATATTCTTTCTAGTTATAAAATCACCTTGACATGCTTATAGAAGGTGAATATGTTCTTGTTAGAAAGTTGTAAGGGTAAGTTTGACTAGGTAAAGGAAGAATATAGGCTAAATAAGGTCTTTAAATCCATGTCATCATGAGGAGGAGTCCATGCATGAGCTAATAGGTAGAATAAAGTGATATTTATCACTGTTCCAGGTTTAGATAGTTGTTGAGTCTTCTAGGGTATGGTTGAGTAAAAGTAGGGATATGAGATAAGTGCCAAAAGTAACATTTTGGCCTAAATATATGTGTATTCCCTCATGTGTAGATAGGAAGGTAAGTAGGCATGATAAAGCATGAATAAATCGATGTTAATGAATATTTGGAGTGATTTCATAGGTGTATTATTGCAACTTTGGCATATTTCTTGCCATGCATACACCCAGAATTCTATGCACAGATTGACCAAGAGCTTGAGGATGACAATCAGGGTATCCTGAGTTAGAAAGGTCATTGTGATGAATGGAATAGCTAGAGGAGTATCATTACAAGACAAAAAAAAATTTGAAGTTTTGAAACCTCATAATTAGTTCTGTCGAGTAATTTTTTGTCCTAACTACCCCTGAACTAGGACTTACATGGTCTTGAAATGTATGGAACCATTATTTTGAAATCTTGGTGTTCGATTTCACCCTCAAACCAGTGTAGATCTTGATTCCATTGGTGAGTATACTTTTCACGAAATTCTATATTCTAGGCCTATATAATCTTCAGGTTCACTGCTACAATAGTAGATCTTCATGAGGTCTTGAATGGCCAGGTCTAGACATTGTTTGAGATGTTGCAGAGTCCAAACCTTCCATATGTTCTTGATAGCATGAATTTATCTATGGTACCTATGTTTTGACTATTACATCCTCTAAGAGACCTAATTAGGTCTATAGCAGTCCAAGAAAGAAGCATTATGTACAAAGGAACTTAAACCTACACTTTTCATGTGTTTTGCACCCCTCTGATGGGCATCTAAATCTATATTTAGTTGTGTCTCCATCAATAGGACTAAAGAAATTCATCCTCATAATTTTAGGCTTTTGAGGGCTACAAGGTATTAGCCTTAGTCTAGAAGAGACTATAAGCCCAAAGATCTAATTCCCTACATCATGTTGATCTTAAACAACTTATATTGCCATTAGGTCTGCATGATGAGTAGTAAATGTGTTAGAATGTGAGATAAGCTTCAAGTATGGGGTATGGTATGTCCTTTTACAAGCATATACATATGATCCATGATGTATTAGTTCCTAAGTATGGTCTAGTTTGGAGGAAGTGGGATTTGACAACAGAGGTCATAATGATAAGAAGAAGGATCAATCTAATCTCTAGAACCATTTGATGAAGATCAGGTCATACAGCATTGATAGGATGATTCCATGAAGCATCTTAGATCAAAAGTTGACCAATCTTGAACATGAATAAGTTCATACTGTGGAAATGAATCCATAAAGATAGTATGAGAGATTAGCTAAGAGGGCACATTATTTAGTGGTATCAGAGCTATACCACTTGTGCACAAATTAAGATCCATATTTGTGATGTAGTTTGATGATGCAAAAGAAAAATGTTAATATGTGGATGCAGGTGTCTAGAAGATCTTAAGAGGATCGGTGACCCTAGAAGCCATTGAAGGCTTGAAAGAAGTTTGTGATTGTATGTGAAAAGAACAATATGGTGTTGCTGAGAGGAGAAGGAGGACAGTCCTTGGGAGACAAGTTAGATGAAGTAATTAGAGAGTTGTTTTTTAATTTAGAGGACATAGAAGATGGAGCAGAGGAGCATGATGGAGGAGATAAGTGTCTTGAAAGAACAAATGTTTAAAAAAGAAGCTAGTGATCAGACCTGCAGGGGTACAAGGACCTCAAGTTCAAGGCATGCAATCAATTAATAAAGGTAAACTAGTCCAAAATTCTCATTTTAAAGGAAAATGCTACAAATGTCAGAAATATGTAGGCCATAGAGCTAATGAGTGTTTAGAAATGGATTGTGGAGTGCCTACTAGGAAAGAGAAAAGAGAAATGTCTAATGGAGGTGAATTCAAAGAAGGTAAATCTCTTTTGATGAGAAGAAATGACTGTCTAAATAAAACAAGGTAATGGATCTTGTCAATCAAAGAAGGAATTTGTTTAAAACAAGATGTAAAGCTCAAGGAAAGTGTTGTAATTTGATTATTGATAGTGGAAGTACTAAAACTTTTGTATCTATAGAGATGGTAGAGAAATTAAAACTGAAGAAATTTCCTCATCCCACACCATATTAGATGTCTTGGGTGCAGCAGGGGCATCAGTTGATAGTGAATGAACAGTGTCAGTTTGAATTCAAAATAGGAAGCTACAAAGACCAGGTAACATGTGACATTGTACCTATGGATGTATGCCATGTATTGTTAGGAAGACCTTGGAAATATGATAGGCAAGCAACTCATAATGGGAAGAAGAATACATATGTATTTTTGAAGGATAAAATTGAACACACCTTGATACCTTTGAAGGGAGAACTCCAAGAAAATGAAAGCAGGAGAGTGATGATAATAAGTGAAGGATTACTTGAACAGTACAAGAAAATCAATGGAAAATCAATTTCATAGGGGCAACTAAACCTCATATTTTTGATCTAACAAATGATGTTGTATGCAGGTATGCAGGTATAACAGTGAAGGAGGATGATCAATCCAATGTTGGACAAACAATATTGAATGATGCAGTTCTAGAAAAATAACTCATGCAAGTTTTAGATAAAGGAAAAATACATTTGGTGGAAGAAGGGGTGATAGAGGCATTCTCTAACCTCTCTTGAAGGGGAAGAACAGCAAGAGAATGCAACAATTGAATCAGTTGGACAAGTTGATAGTCCTAAAGATTGATGAAGATAAGCAAGAGTTAAATAACATGTGTGTTGGAAGAAGAGTTGCAGCTTATAGAAGAAATGCTCAATCTTCAGGATGAAGAGAGGAAAATAAAGTGTGAAGAAGAAGAAGCTATGGCACAAGAAAGAGCTAAGGAAGCTCAAATTTTTCAATCTAATTATTCTTTTGAATATGTGTTTGTGGGTCTTGATGAATATGGTGTGCAGGAGAAAGAGACATCTTTGTCTCTTGTGATCAGTAGAAAAGAAAGAACAAAGGACATGGGAGATAAATGCCAATTTGAAACATTGTGGCAGAAAACTGAAGAAGCATCAAAATTTGAGTTTGTGTATACAAGCATGGAGTAGCTGTTAAAAGAAATACAAGCCTTGGAAAACGCCATATATGAAGACAAGATAAATAAAGGAGCTATCACAAAGCAAGATGTTTTTTACACTTGCGGAGACGAGGACAGCTAGCCTTATGAGCTCTCCAGCAATGCAAAAGAGTTCAGTTTCAATGTTGAAGACTTTTATTTCATCTATAAAGTTAAACATGTTTATAGTGAGGAGCCAAGTGTGGAAGTGAGAAAGAATGGGTGAAAAAGCAAGTTAAGAGGACCATCAAGCCTTATGAATTCATCTTTAACAATGTTCAAGAAGCAAGTATGAAGACCACTTGAAAATTAGTTTAGAAATGAGAAGAAGGATGGAATTCACTTGAAAAAATTCAACAAGGAATTAGAAGCCTTACAAGCACTTGGATTATATGATCAATTTAAGGACAAGGTAATGTTATACATTCTCTCATTCAGTCACTATGAGAAGAAAACGATTCATGAAGTGGAAAGAATCTTATTCAGTTTTTGTTTAAGCCAATAGATGAAGTGATAAGCTCAAGAATGCAAGGATTTTTTGAACTCATTCTTCATAGTTGGGAAAGGAATTTACATTTGCAGGTGCTAAAGGATCATGGAGAAAAATATGATGAGGAAAGAAGATTCTTAATGCCTTCCCATTGGGAGAAAACTAGTCTAACAATACCAAGTGCATGTAAGTCTACATATGGTGAGCTATCTAAATATGGACACAAAAAATTTGAGGTAAAATTTTGGATTTGCACCAGTGATATCAGGTTTTAGTTTGCTAAGAAGATGGAAAATCCAAAACAAGCCTTAGTTAAGGTGGGAAAAGTTTTTGTCTTCCAAAAGCTTGTTGTCAAGACACGACAAGAAGAAAACAACCTCCAATTTGTTGTTTGGTGTATTGACAAGGATAATGACCTTGAAGAGTAATTCAGCTATAACACACAGGTATAGATTTAGGAAGCATAAAGAAAGTCCAAGGAAAGGGAGGTAATCTAGAATTTATGATTTGGTATGTAGTAAAATGGACTAAGAACAACTCAGTCATGAGTAAGGTAATTTTCCTCGAGGATACAGGACAAGTATAGACCAAAACACTTCTTGAAAAGTTAAGGAGAAAAGTATCGAATCAGGGGTAGGTTAAGAGACTTATTGATGAGCCCAAGGGAGACTTAATCAAACAAGTGTCAAACCAGGAGGAAAGAGGGATGAACACAAATTTGTTTAAATCCAAAGAGGATCTTGGTAAAGACAATGAAGAAGACAATGGTGTCTTAAATGAAAGCAAGAATGAAGAAGAAGGAATAAGTCAAGTGGAAGATGAGAATGGGCATCTAGAGGTCCATTATGACAATGGAGTTTGCAACAACACAAAAGAATGGAACCATGCAAAGGTGTGGAACAAAGAAGAAGATGAAGAAGTGATTTTCTTTAATATGTTTGTTGCATGTGCAGGTACAGCTGGAAAAGGAATAAAAGAAGAGTTGTCGAGAAAGAGCATTGATTACTTAAAGAACATAGAAAAGCAATCAATATTTATCACTCAAGAAAAGACCATGAAATCCAGGACAACATTAAGATCAGGAATTTTTAGACAATAAAAAGAAAATAAAGATGAACATATAAGTAACAATGATAACAAGATTTGGAAGCAACAAGAAAAGATAAGAACTCATGAGCAGGAGCCCATGAAATGTTTCAAGAGTGGTAACCTGATGCAAGAGCATAGGCTCAAAACCCAGCAAGTGACTTCAGGAGATAGCAAAGGAGGGATTTTCATGTTTTCAAGTGATCTTGCATATCAGGACATCCATTCAGGACATTTGGAGAAGGGTTTACCATTTTCCCGCCAAAATGGATTATTTCATAGTGCATAAACCCGATCTAGATCTTAGAGAATCATGAACTAAACTATAACTATAATAAGGCTAACCATACAAAAACTAGATTCAGTTATGTCTAACACCATTATCTAGCCAATATAATCCATTTCATTAAACGATGTAAAACATAGAAGCTTCTTACATTATAAAGTATCTCCATGAGTCATGCACGCATTAATTTTAGCAACATAACTCTACAATAATTCACACTCTCTAAACTACATAGTTCAATACATATTTATAGAGGTGGGTACTTTCCCTTCACTGCCCATGCACTTCTCAAAATAGGTCGCATGATGATAATAGCCACGCTCCTTTAAAATGGCTTACACATCATGTAATTTTCCTAATAATAGATGTCCTGTAGTTAACTCGGAGAAAAAATCCTATTGTTAGCCTAAAATATGCATGGTGTTTAATATCTACTTGTTCCCAAAATAATATTGCATCTAGCACAAGTATTCATCTCTATGTGTGCTCTGCGCACTATCTCCAAAATATCCCTTATCCAAAAAATGGCTAAGTCCCGAGCCAAAGTGTTTTGGTGAAAGTTTCTTTTCCTATCTCCCCGCGCCTTCAAATGCACCTTATTCCCACACGTGCATCCTTTGTGTGTCTTTTCCTTAGAGCAACATTCTATCTACTCAACATTACCCCACACTAAAGTACATTACTGTCCCTACAATGGGAATTCTTTCTGATGTTACCAATAATAAATAATAGGGAATGAAAAAATTAATGAAACATTATATGAAAGAATGAATTTTCACTCTACAGCATCTTCTTCTTCAACATGGATAATTATCTCTAGATATTCATTTTTTATTTTAACCTCAAATGTATGACATTCATTTAGCATAGTCCTTGTCTTCTCTGGAATATCTTTGGCTATGGCATCTAGTTCATCCCGAGTAATCTTTTCTTTCTCATTCTGTAGTATCTGGACAACATTAGCCATACCTGAAATCATCCCTTCAAGAGGTCCATATTTTGCGCTATGAGCTTCCCAATCTCATCAATCCTCTCTTTGTGTGGATCCTAGGCTTTTGCAAGGGCCGCGCACTTTTGTTTCACCAGTGCTAATATTTTTGTATGCTTTAGTGTCTCATCTTTCATCACTGCCAGAACTCATTATCTTTAATTAGAGTTTTGGTCTCAACTTTCTTCAACCCATCCTTCAAATCTTGGAGGAATGGATCATAAGTTGAAATTTTCCTAACCATAGAGGCCCTTACTATCTCTACCTCTTGTTCAAAATATTTTTGTGTGGGCATCCAAATTGGTCTGTCATCTAACACCAAATCGACCAAAGTGCACACATAATGCATATCAGAAGGAAACTTTTCTGGTACCTGAGATTCTAGTTGAGGCCTTGTTTTAACGATATGATCACCAATTTCCTCTACCTTGCTAACAAAGGCCTCATTATTTTCCCATTCTTGTCCCTTCTCTTCCTTTAAATGTGCTATCTCTGTAGTTTTATCCTTGTTATCTTCAAGCAACGCTCGAATGGTAGCAGATTATCAATGTTTCCCCATGCCACCTCAATAGATACTTTAACCATTGCATTATTGATCTGCTTGTCATAAATTAGAGTAGGTTTTATTGTCATGTTCTTTATTTGGGGTGCCTTCTTCACTCTTTGTTAGACACAAGACTCCTAGCATACGTCAAAATATGGTTCTTCCAAATGAGTCTGCATGGACCAGGATAACTACTTCTTTGTGCACGTAGTGGCAATATCTGGATCCATTAGCTCCCACTCATATAAATCCTTAAGGCCCAAAATTATTTGAAATTGGGCACATATGATTTTTCTTGTGTCTTTAGGATAGCCCATAATAGGGACAACATATTCTTCACTTGCTCTTTCTCTTTTTGTTCTTGGCCCCTTAGGAACCTGGGTGCTAAGGTACGGAGTTGGTCATTCTCCTACATGAGTTATGATGGGCACATTGGGATGTTCTTACACAATTTATTCTACCTCTTTAACCCCTTCCTCTTCATCTCTCATTTCTTCATCCCGGGGCTACTCCACATCTTTAGGCTAGACCAAGGTTCCTGGCGCTCTCTCTTTAGACTCCTCCTTGTTAAGCTTCAGCTTTCTTATTTTTTTCTCTCAGGTGCTTATTTTTTGAGGGGAGAGTCAAGTTCACCTTCGTAAAGGTTGAGATGTTCCTACACCTTGGATTCCAGTTCTTATGAACACCTTTTTAAACTGTCATTCGTTATGGACTATACCCACGTCCAAGTCTTCCTCTCCTCCTTCTGTCTATGGGGGAGTATCTGCATGCTCACTTTCTTATTTGTATGTGGGCTATCTCCGGCCTCTATGGTCCAAGTGTCCACTATCCTTGTTGATCTCTTCTTCCTCGTCTCCTTCCATGGCTAAGGCAGGCTTTGGAGCTGCTACATTTTCAACTATGTGTTTGCCCTTAGGTGGCCCTAGAAGCATAAACTCATTCTCCACATACTTTCCTTTTTCTAACATAGGCTTGAGATGTAGATAGATAAGCATGACCCCACTATCCCCAATAAACAAACTCGTTGGATTCATTCATATAACTTTAGAAATAAGCCTCTTGATATATGCAGATCGACCTGGATAAACATATGTTTTCCTTAGACTATGGCAGTCAAAGTCTACCTTGTCTAAATTGGAGCTCAAGTGAAATGCATCAGTAAACCTATGTACTGATTCCTATAAGTAATGTGCTATGAAGGCATATGGTAGTTTTCACTAAGGACTCCATGTCTCATCCTTAATAGCAAACCACATGATGTAAAAATGTTGATACATTGTGAACTGCACTGCCTTGCCCACTACTGAGGGTAACTCCTTTAGAATGCACCATTCCTCCTCAAAGTCCATGCAAATTTGATCATACCATAATTCTACCCTTTGTTTGAATGGGCCACTCATTGTTACTTCACACAAATATTTCTCAAACCTCTCTGCAAGGGACTTCTTTTCCGCGGGGTATTCCCAATTTTTTTTATTTAGCCCATTGGGCACTCCAATTTCTACAAACACAAGAGATAATAGGATAGTGCCAAAACTTATCTTCTCACCTCTGCACACTTCCTCAATAATTGATTATGCTACGTAGCCAACTAAATTATACACTTATCCTTGTGACATTTTCTTCACAATATGTAGCAACATGGTATTTACTTGTGACCATCTCTCTTGATCATTTAACTTAGTGAGTAGATGCGCCATTGCCTGCACCATAGGGTACTTCCTTAATCTATAAATTTCCATTCCATGTAGACCCTTGGCATATCCCAACTCCTTGCTTATAGATATAACATATGCCTTATTAGTTAGATCACTACTAGCATCTGTCCTTGTGCCCTTCAGTTATGTAAACAAAGTAATCAAAGGCACGATGATCCTTACCCACTATCCAACAAAATAGAAAAATTCCTTAAGGACTATGCTCATAAGCCATTGGTATAAAATTTCTGGTTTCCCAAAATATGGGAATTCATACAAATAATACACCCCTACCTTCTTAAGCAACTTCTCCCCATCATCATCATATACTGGCATGTAATTCACCGTGTGCTTGTTGGTCTTCTTATTCAATAATGAGTCCAACTCTCCCTTGTTATCAGTGGTGTGGTGGTTGTAGTCAATTACTTTGCATTTTTGGATATGGGAATCCCAATCCTATGTGATGATCACTCCTTCTGGATACTGCATTTCTGAAAAATTACTCTCAGGAGTATCTTCGACCTTGATTTCCACCTTTTTCTTCCCCTTCATTCCTGATCCAGGTGCTTTCCATGGTGTTATGGTAAAAATCCTACCTTTTTCCTCTGTTAAGTCAGCTCTCATGCCCTATCTCCAAATCACATACCCTATCTCGAAACCGCATGCCCTAACTCCTTCTCAATGCTTCTGCTTTTCTCAAACCCTTCTTCAATGGGGACACAAGCCACCTTTGTGCACAAATTTTCTATCCATGCCTGGTTTCACAACTCTTTGCACCTAAACACATTTATCTTAGTTTAGTCGCAACTAGCTCACTCGAATACTTATGATCACAAAGGTAAAAATAACCCCACATCACATATTTATATATAGTTGCTAAATGTTTTTGCATTTATTGCTCCTTTGCATACCACCGATCCTCTCATTAATTGACCATCTTCCCAATTTCTGCATAATACACCTATGCACCACATCTATAACCTTCCAATGCACCTTCTACCTTCTAGCTATATACCTCCTTATGCATGTGTCCATGCACCGAAGTACCTTGCCACTGTGCCATCCTCTAGTAGTTTCTATGGTAATTTCTTACCTCGTGTTATACTATTCATTCATTTATTTCCAGTTATGGTTTTCCTTAGGAGCAATCTTCTTTCTAGCAGCTCTCCTCCATTTTTGAATAACACTTATAACAAATGTTCTCATGTGTACCTATTTTTGAATAACAACCAATCCACACCAATGGTATGTGTAGCCCTTTGCACATAAAAATACTTCAAGCTTCCAGCGCGCAAATGCGCTTGTTACACAAAAAACCAAACTAAATTGACAAAGCATAATGATGACAAAGGAAATACATTAAAAGAAATACATAAAGGGAAATATATACTAAATGGAAATGATGCCTTATTACAAACACCAAGAAGACTTATTTATAGTAGGGCTTCAACCTACTCCAATTGAAGTAACCAGGTAACTGTGTTCCATCAAGCACCTCTAACTGACAAACACCTGATTAAAGGTTGTGAGTGATAACATATGGTCCCAACCAATGCACCTTAAGTTTTCTTGGATGGTGCAGAAACTTAGAATCATAAATAAGTACCATATGTCCAACTTCAAGCTTCTTATCCCTGATGTGTCTGTCATGTCATGCCTTCTTCCTGACCTTTTCCCACTTCTGACTCCAACATGCTATGAAACGCATCTCATCCAATTGTATTAACTTGTCAATTATTTATTCTAATTCATGCTCATCAACTAGACCTCCCACACATGTAATACACAAAGAAGGTAACATGAATTCCATGGGAAGAAGTGCTGCTGTGCCAAACACCAACTGAAAGGGTGTAGCCTTATTTAATCTTTTGCAAGTTGTTCTATATGCCCAAAGTAGAACAAAAAATTTATCATCCCAATCTTTCATTCCAACATCACAATTTTTTGTGAAGGTCTGGCTCAATATCTTGTTGAAGGAATCAACAGTCCCATTTTCTTGAGGATGCTAAGGTGCTCTCTTGTGGTATGTGACCATAAATTCATTCAACAATATCCTGATTTTTTCATTTAATAAGTGTGTGCCCCTATCACTTGTCAAACTCAACGGACGTCCATACCTAGTAAGAATATTTTCCCATAAGAACCTTGTTTTTTTAAATACTGTACAATCCTTTGTAGGTGTTTCTTCTACCCATCATGTAAGATAATATATAGGTGTAGGCACAACTAGGGAAATAGGACCCACAAATTATATTTTCCATTTTTCAAATGGCTATGCACTAGTAATAGGCCCCAAAGGAATTTCATTTCTTTGTTCAGGTTTGCCAATGCGCTGAAAATGATCACACGCCTCGCAATACTCTTTACAATCATTGTACAATGTATCCCACCATTATCAAATGAGTAGAATCTTACGCGTGGAGGTGTCACCTACAATACCACCATGAGCCTCTTCCATGATATCCATGCGCTCATGTTCTAATACACACCGACACAATTCTTCATCTTGGCCTATTCTTTATAAGTCACCACTGATCAACATGAAGGGTGCAACACAAATTGCAAGTTATTTCTTCTCTAAGGATTTCATTCCTTCTGGCACCATGCCTATGCGTAAAAAGAAAATAATATCCTCTAATTTTAAAGGTGTGAGATGTAACATGTAAAACTGTGCATCTAACCTTGTATCTTTAATTTTCTATACTTCTTCTCCAGATTG
Source organism: Taxus chinensis (assembly GCA_019776745.2). Lineage (NCBI taxonomy): Eukaryota > Viridiplantae > Streptophyta > Pinopsida > Cupressales > Taxaceae > Taxus > Taxus chinensis. Next base: position 226,520,901 of record CM034154.1, read on the forward strand.
AATTCTTGATAATTGATCTAGGCCAAAATTACTTTTACCTAGTTTTACAATGAGTGTAAAGTAAAATTATTGGAATAAGAGAACCCATCGAAATATGTGCCCCTTTAAAATGATATTATTTACCGAGTATTTTAGTGTCATGTGATCTGTATAAAATATTAAAGGTGTTGCTAACAAGTACTTTCTAAATGTATGCAGTGCATAGATCATTGACAAAACCTCGTGCTATGTAGTTGTATAATTCTGTTCTGCAGGAGTCAACTTTCTACTAGCAAAACAAATATGATGATCTAAAATACCTTTTCTAGGCTAAGCTAACACTGTGCCAATGGATATGCCAGAGGCATCCACATGTACGTGAAATGATTGGTTCCATGAGGGAAAATGTAGAATAGGTGATGTAGTAAGTCTCCCCTTCAATGCCTCAAATGCACGTTGCTGCATTTCTCCCCAATAGTATGTCCCTTTTCCCTTTAGTAACTCCTCCAGGGGCTTGAAAATATTTGCATATCCTTTGATTAATTATCTATAATACCCTGTATGGCCTAAGAATCCATGCACCTCACTATAACTGGTAGGCTCCTACAGGCCTACAATAATTACAACCTTAGCTAGATCTACTAATAAACCTTCCTTGTAGATGATATGTCATAGTAGAGTTCCAAAAGGTGTAGGAAATACACAAATTTTGATATTTAAATAGATTCTTAACTGTCTTCATCTGTCAAACATTAGGCACAAGTTGTCACAATGATCCTTAACAAGCCCATATACCATCCAAGCATCCAAGTAAACTTGTAATTTGTGAATAAAATCATGGAATTATTGAACAACTACATACAAAAATACAACAGGTGCATTCTTCCAACCAAAGGGCATCACCGTATAGGCAAAGCTTCCCTATTCAGTGCTGAATGTTATCTTCTCTTGATCCTCCTGTGTAATTATTACCTGATGATACCAAGAGAATCAATCTGTAAAAGAGTAAATTTCGCACCCTGTAACACCTTTTGACATTTCCTCAGTGAAAGGCATAGGAAAAAGATTAGTCACACACGTAACATTCAACTCCCTATAATCCACACAAATCCTAATCTGACCATATTTATTTATACTTATTACCATGGGGCTAACCCACTTTGATTCTTCTAGGGGCTTAATGATGTCAAATTTCAGAATTTTTTCAATTTCTTCTTTAGATTTTATGTGTAGGTTAGGGTTCATTCTGTAAGGTATCTTCCTAACTAGGCACACGCCTTCCTTTAGCTTAATCTTCATCTCACCTAATGAATCATGTACCCCCTTAAACTCATGGTAGGCCTGAGAAAATAAGTCTTTGAATTCACGTAGTAACTCAATTATCTTTACCACTTCCGAATCAAACCAATAATCTCCAATTATGGCCTCGTTAGGTTCAACATCCGTGTAAATGTTCACTTTATTGGTCTTCATAGGTTCATGATAGGCACACACAATTTTATTTGCACTGTCTAAAACCTCACACGTTCCTTCAAAATAATCAATGTCCAAATTTTGTACTCCTTCATCATCTATTATGTATACCATCTTTCCTTTCTCCTTCTCAAAGCAAGCACACTTAAGTAGTTCAACATTTGTCTCATCTATTTCATCAAAATGCACTCCTAGTTCTTCCTCACAAAATAAATCCTGAATGAGTTCTTCAGCCTTTGCACTATCTCCCATAGTCAAGCATTCCATAACCTCTAATGCTTCTCTCACTAGAGGTTTAGTAGACAAGTAGTCAAAAGTCTGGACCATTCATGTAATCAAGTCTTTTCAGTTTCTAGTATCCCTATGTAGTTCTGCATTAACATACCAAATGCGTGCACAACCTTACAAAGTGGAATAAAGTTTGTGCACCCAAAGTGAAGGTGGTAAAGCTTCTTCCCCTCTATCTAGAGTATCTCACACTATTGAACCTGATGTTGAACATGTTGATTGCCATGATATATGCAGATTTGATTAGGCACATTTCTCCTAAGAAACCAAGTTTTTAGAGCAATTTGTACTTCATTCCATTCTATGAGATTATCCCTATGAACCATCCACCAACATGCTTCCATCTAGCATAGGGTATATACTAACATATTTCTTCTCTCCACTTGATCCATCCACTACCCCTCCATGGGGCGCATGAATACTATAGGATCTCCTTCTCTATTGTACCAAAGAACAAAATTGTTACCTGTCTGCCTAATAAAATGAGGTTTTCTCCTCCGTACAAGGGAACTTCTTACTTCACACCCAACCATCTCATAGGTGTCATGCACCCAATTGTCACATGCAATACTTGTACTTTCAATAATAGACTATGCATCTTACCACTGGAGGATTCCTTCCCTAGATGGCTCAAGTACGTATAGATCTCTAATGGCACGCACATGAATCCTCTTAAGGCCCTCCTTACTCATAGGTTCAATATAAGGTGAAAAATTTCCATCTGTAAAACGGATAATAAATCTTTCTTCCTTGTTCTCAAAACTTATATACCCCTTGTTGAACTGTCGATCATCATTATTTTCATAACACCAAGGGCACCCAAGTAAAGATGAGAAGTTGTCTGATTCTACAAGTGCTAAGACCTCAAAGTCCCCAGTGAACTTGGCCCCTTGTATAGTAATGGATGCATCCTTTAAAACTCTAATTGGAGTGGCTTTAGTCTGATTAGCCATAAACATTACATTAGAAGGTCGCTATAATGGGGGTCTTCCCATCTACACCCATGCATTTAAAGTAAGCACTTTCACTTCCACACATGTGTCAATCAATATATTACTAAAAAGCCACCCATCCACAACAACATTCAAAGTGATTTCCTTGTCATAATCTAAGCTATGAGGGGGAAGATTAACATGCAATATCTTTCGTCCATTCTCAATACATGTACGTAGAGTGCTTCCCTTCAACCAATTCCATAGTAATGGAATGATATTATCTTGGTGCAACATCTTGTATACCTATTTCAAATCATCAACATATGACTATACCATCTATGTTGCCTTATTTTGTTCCAAACTCCACGACTATTCCTTTAAACACTATATTTCACCCTGAAGATTTTTGGTACCTCCATGGTCTCTTGATAAACCTCCTTCTGATGTGTAGGATCTGGGTACCTTGCATGTAAAACCTCCTCCTTAGCAATATTCAGATTCTGTTGTAACATCTCTCTGGCATGCACAACTTCAACAAATGTAGTAATCTTCATAGGTACTACCTTAGGTTCTAGTGCCAACTTTGGCATCCACTGATTTTCTATGGTGTGTTGTATTCTAACCATCCCTGCACCCTTTTTCTCCAGTTTATGTTGCTTGCTAAGATGCTCATATAAGTCCGTACATTCCTCATAGTTACTATCCTTCCCACAAAAATAACAAGTAATATTTTAAGGGCATTCACGCTTGTAGTGGTCAGCAGATCCTCATGTATAACATGTTCCATGAGGAAAATCACCTCATCCACCACCTTGGCCTCAACCCCCGAATCCACCATGGTATCCTCGTCCTCTACCATAACTTCCTTCAAAGTCTCCCTCATTCTGATCGTACCACCCTTGGTTGTGATCATAATAACGGTGCTCATTTTTACTTTTAGAGTTATCTGATACTTCTGTCTATCACACACCAATATCAATGGCATCATGGATCTGAACAATCAACCTATAGTATTCTATATTGTGATTCGTGGACAAAAAAATATTACAATAGAAAGATACATTATTTTTTATCACACATTGTAATAATGGGTAGTGGCTAACATCATGGTCTAAATGACATGTCTCGTAGTCTAAAAACAATGAATGTACTGACCTGTAGGGAAAAATATGCTAAGTGTGTCCTTCCACTTCACAATCTATATATGAAATCCCAGTGCGTGTTTCATGTGCTGAATTGGCTGATAGTTTCTCCAACAGATTTGTCATGGTTGCAATCTATGTTTCCAAGAATGGGATCACTCTAGTGTCTATACTTTTAACTGACTTAGTGTGCAACACTACTTCAAGTGCTTCACATGGGTCTGTTGATGTCTTATGTGATAATGCAAGCCTAAACGGTGTGATCAAGCCCCCAATGAACCAATGTGCATGTTGGCTTGCATGGATTTAGACAAAAGTGTTTTGAAATGGGCATCATATTCCTAAACACTATCAATAGTGCCATGTTTAATATCCTTGAATGCGCTTATAATCTTCTACTCGAACTCAGGGATAAAAAACACCTTAGTGAAAACATCCCATAGTGCTGCATAATCTACGCAAGTTTGATCAGGGTAAAACTTCCTATACCAACTATGAGTGTGTCCCTATAATGTAGCTGCAAACTAACTTACCTTGTTCTCAGAAGCCATAATACCTTTTGTGTTCCATATTATCTCACACATGTGCACATGATCAAAAGCATATTGTATTCCATTATACTCTGGAAGACTTAGTGACATCTCCATGTAAATATTTTGGGGTTAGTGAGGACCATGACCACCTGATCCAGAACCTCTTGTGTTACCTCTACTTCCAAACCCACCAAATCCACAAAAAATTGAGCCACATATGCCCCTCAATCCTCCACTTGTAGCTAGAAGTGGACCAATGGATATACTACCCTGTGTCCCAACAGTGGTACTAAATTGAACTCCTACAGTTTACGAGGTGGTACTACTCCCAAAAGTGAGTCCAAAATTTTTTTTGCTTGAGTTATGTGCTAACAATGTGCTTGAAAAGGTACCTCTAAATAACAAATAAGATGTTTTCCCAACCATAGATGCACTTTCTACTTGATTTACTCATGTTCTTCTACTCCCCAAACTAGCTTGCTGAATACTGGTTATACTAAATAATAAAAAACCAAGCACAAGGGTTAGGTTGCTAGGTAGATTTAGATGCGAGCCCATAGCCCATGTCATCTCTACTGGTGTGTTTCCATATGAGGCTGAGGAGGGTTCCCTTTCATGCTTACCCAAATGGGGGAGTTTCAGATTCTTTGGTTCCATGCCTTCTACATGAGCTCCAAATCCTTCATGATCCATCTCTCTCCTCAATGCCATCTATTCTATAATATCATGTTGATTCTCTATCTCCTTCTCACATGCATCATTATACTCAAGCCACCTTTCTTCTCTTTGCCTCTCTACTGCTAGGTTTTTCATCCTTCAACAAACCTACTCTCACCCCTGTGCGTGGTATTGTTTAGCTAGCCATCGACTTTTTCTTCCAAATTTAGGGTTACCATCAATATTTTGATCACCAGTGGAATTCCTTTCAAATAGGTTCCCTTGGGATATTGTAAAACCTGGAACTCAGCTACCTCTAGCCAAGAGTAATTAAAAATTAAGTACTCTAAAATATAGCTATTCAAAACACCAAAAAACCACGTGTCCATAATGCATGTCTAAATCATATCAGTATCATAGAGGGCCTAAAATTCTTCATGCGTCTAGACAAGTGTGTGCTACCTTCAATTAATTTTAGACACATAATCAACCAGCCACTTGTATAGCTCTATCAGAAAGATAACAAATAAACTATCATATAAACAATTGTACAAGTTCTGCTCTACCCACACGTGTGCATCAAACTCATATCTAGTGCTAAACCTCCAAGTGTATTCTTCTTCTAGATCTATTTTACACTCCTCAATACTTCCTAGGGTCAACTGGTATGTCTTCATCATGAAACATCCTAAAAACAACAAAAAAAGAGATCCTGGCAATGAAACCAATGATGTAGCCTAGAATCTACTGTAGAAAACCCAGGTGTGCTAGCACATCACTCGGCCTGAGTTGAGCACTCACCTGAAGCACACAAAGGTACCAAACCCCTCCTTAGATTTTCTTGTGTAAGATGTTAGTGTGATGATGATAATACATATTCAGATCCATAACTAATCATAAACATTTCATAGTTCATAAACCAGATCTAGATCTTAGAGAATCATGAACTAAACAATAACTATAATAAGGCTAACCATATAAGAACCAGATTCAATTATGTCTAACACCATTATCTAGCCAATATACTCCATTACATTAAACGCTATAAAACAAAGAAGCTTCTTACATTCTAAAGTATCTCCATGAGTCATGCACACATTAAGTTCAACAACATAACTCTACAATAATTCACACTCTCTAAACTACATAGTTCAATACATATTTATAGAGGTGGGGACTTTCCCTTCATCACCCATGCACTTCTAAAAATGGGTCAAATTCTGGTAATAGCCATGCACCTTTACAATGGCTTACACATCATGTAAGTGTCCTAATAATAGATGTCCTATAGTTAACTCGGAGAAGAAATCCTATTATTAGCCTAAACTATGCATGTTGTTTAATAGCTGCCTGTTCCCAAAATACTATTGTGCGTAGCACAAGTATTCATCTCTATGTGTGCTCCACATGCTATCTCCAAAAATTTCCCTTATCCAAAAAAATGGCTAAGTCTTGAGCCAAAGTGTTCTTGTGCGTGTTTCTTTTCCTATCTCCTTGTGCCTTCAAATACACCTTGTTCCCGCACGTGCATCCTTTGTGTGTCTTCTCCTTATAGAAACATTCGTTTGGTTCAATAAACATGCTTGTAGAAGGTGAATATGTGTTTGTAAGAAATTTGTAAGGGTAAGTTTGACTAGGTAAAGGAAGAATATAGGCTAAATAGGGTCTTTAAGGCCATGTCATCATGAGGAGGAGTCCATGCATAAGCTAATAGGTAGAAAAAAGTGATATTTATCACTGTTCCAGGTTTAGATAGTTGTTGAGTCTTCTAGGGTATGGTTGAGCAAAAATAGGGATATGAGATAACTGCCAAAAGTAGCATTTTGGCCTAAATATATGTTTATCTTCATGTAACAGCAAATTAAGAGGCCTACACAAACAAGAATAAACTATTAATGAAGATTTGAAGTGACTCCAAGGTGTATTTTACAAGTTTGATATATTTATAGCTATGCATGCATTGACAACTGTGCACAGAATGAGACAAAGAAGGCGGATAGTCAGGGTATTTGATTTTGAAAGCTATATGTGATGAATGGATTAATTAGAGGAGATCATTACAATAAAAACAAATTTTATTTGAAGTTTTGAAACCTCATAATTAGTTATGTGGAGTAATGTTTTATCCTTGCTGCCCCTGAACTAAGGCTTACATGATTTCCCAAACTTTATGGTCAATTTTTTTGAAATTTTGAAATTCTAGTCTCATTAAGGGTACATTTCATCCCCCAAGAGTGTATAGCTTGATTCCATTTGTGAGTATAATCTTCATGGAATTATATGTTCTAGGCCTGTAATCTTTAGGATCACTGCTACAGTAGTGATTTTATGATGTTTTGGGAATGAGTAAGGTTAGATATTGATTGAGATGACTTGGATGGGTCTATAGAAACCTTATATAGGTGCTTGATAGTTGAATTTATATCTTAAACCTCTTTGGCCACTCTTAAAGTCTTATAGGAGACCAATTAGGTTTGTATTAGTAAAAAAGGAGGAAATCCATACAAAGGAACTAACCCTACATTGTCCATAATATTTACACCTCTCTGATGGATATTTGAATCTATATTTAGTTTTTCTATATCAAGAGATAGAAGAAATTCATCCCCATAAATTAGGGTTTAAAGGGCTACAAGCATAAGTCTTGTTTAGAGGTGACTCTGAGTCTAATCAATAAATCCTGTTGTTTTAACCTTATATGGCCATTGGATCATGTGAAAAATGGAGAATCAATAAGTGCTTCAAGTGCGGGTTTGTTTTGTCCTTTGAAATATGTATGCATTCATGATGTACGAGTCTATGATTTTGTGTATATAGATCAAGAAACTTTGAGAAAAAATTCATAGTCATCAAAGGAAGATCATTGATAGCAATAAAGAGGTGATAAATCTAGGTCATAAACCATTGTAGGATGATTCCATGTCCAAGTAAGTATAAGTTGACCAACATTACTGAACAAAGTCATCCAAAGGAAATGGATCAGCCAGGATTAGGAGAGCCAAGCTAAGAAGGCACATCAGAAAGTAAATTTTTTTTCACTGGCGCCCCCTATACCAATTTTTTTTTGCTTGCTAGAGTATATATCTGGTTTTAAAAAAATCAGATTTAAAAAAGAAAATAATTTTTCCCCATTAGGGGTTTTCCCTCTACATTTAGAGGTCTATTTAGAAGCTTCTACATTTAGCAGTCTTGTTATAGATATACTCAAACTGAGCTCAACCGAGTTTAGAAACCCTCATGACCGAGTTGACTTCAGAGTCACCCACCGAGCCAATAGGAGAGATATTTCATTGAAGGCGAGTTGAAGGGTTTAAAACCAAGGTTGCACGGACTGAGCCCACATTACATTTGATCAAGCTATGTGTTATATTGTTTGAAAGGTTTACTGATGAGTTAAAGTTTTTGTTTGGCCTGCAAAGCAAGCCCACTAGCGACTTATAAGCCAAGTCTTGATATCCATCAATGCCAAGCCCAACTTGCAACCCAAGATCTTGCATGCATCGAATCGAGATCTACATCACTAAACTCAACAACAATTGGAACCTTAGTGGCCGAGATGGGGGGAAATAAATTGAGACATCTCTACTACATCGGTAATCCCATTGGCGTATTCACCCACCGAGTTATGCCATTGCTCTATTGAGTCCATTCATCGGGCAAGTTGATCCCTATAAATAAGAAACCTCTACAGATTTTGGTGAGTCACATTGACTCTAGATCCTCCTTCCATGCCTCGCTGAGCCTGAAAGGAACCTACATCCAAACAAAAACAATAAGTGACCATGATAAACCTACAAACAAAATGGAAAGTTAAGATCCTACCATTTGCGTGCAAGAAAACAAAATGCATCGGCAGAGCAACCAAACAACAAATTATTTAAAATGGTGAAAGAAAATACGAAGCAGCGGTTTTCAATCAAAACAATGAAAAAATATTGATAGGAAGAGCTCAGATCCTATAAAAGTGGAATCCCTACTCCACCCCCTTCAAGAAGCCGACATGTAGATCTTCAAGAAAGCACCATTGCATCTTTTAAAAAGGCCAGTCCTTTGTTTTGAGGTTAAATATAATTTTGTTCATTTCTTAGCATATGTGCATTTAGCGCTATGTTGGATGAGGGAAGTGGTTTGGAATGGTTAGGTTAGGGGCTCGACCCCAACCCCAACCACATTGTTTTTAATATATTGAGATTTGGTGGTTTATTTAGAGGTAGCCACCAAACATAGAGGCTAAAATCCCTGCTAAATCACTTAGCTATCGCTAAACCCCCTACTAAAAATAGCGGAGAAAACCCTATAGAAGGGCAAAAAAACATTCTCCCATTTTTCTCAAAATTTCATTATGGGCAATTTTTTCCAAAAGAGGGGAATCTTAAAATGCATTTTAAAGCTTATTTTTGTGGTTTTTGACATTGAGAGCCATTCTGATCTCCGGAGGCCACCAGGGCCTCATAAAACCAAAAAAGTATCCCATTCAATTTTTTCGCATATTGGATGTAATTATATATTTTTAGTGTATTTTCTAGTGTATTCTAATAATTTGTAGGCTTCCATGTTCAACTGCAACCATTATAACTGATAAAAACTGGAAGAGTTTTGTAAACAAAATCAATGAAATTTTGGTTCTGTAACACTTATGAGATCTTTGGATATCTTTCGCAACGTTTGGTATATATAGTGCCTCTAGAAAGTGCTTACAGGTAAAGCCGTTGCATAACTACTACTGCACTTAATGCCTAATATAGCTGTAACAACATCGTCTGAGCATCATCCTTATAAATTGATGGGGAGTAATAAGGAAACAGTGCACACACATAAAGCCCTCCCATCCGTCTGTGAATGATTACACGACGTAAATCCACACACTAAAATTATCCTGAGTATATAGCGAAGTTACGTGCATGCGTATGAGGTTATTTCTTTTAGCCGTTGTCAATAATCACACAGACCCCTTTCATTACTATATTGGTACCATGGTATCAAATTATTTCATGTACTTTAACGCACTCTTTCATGTACTTTCAAAGTATATAAAAAAGAGTGAGCTTCTTCCACGTACCGATGGGTATATCGGAAGGGTGCGTATATAGAAAGGTTTGGTATATCAGATTGATGGCATATAGATTGGGAGACCTTATCCCTAGAGTGATAAGAGGCCTTACCCTTTGTTAGTGAATTCAAAAAATGGGCACCAAATGCCCATAAGTTATTTCTTCCAAACTCACAGACTCCTAAGAGGAGATAGCTATGTTGCATGAAAAATTAAAATCAGAATACACAACTTGAGTTTGAGGAGATATTGCATGTTGTGAATGGTTCCATGCAATCAGATCACCAAATGATGCAAATCAATAGAGGCAGTTTGACAGGGCCAATTAGAAGGCGAAATTCATTATTTTGTTTACAGTATCTGACAAAGTGAAACCCTACATTCAAGATGCCACAATCAACTAAAGAAATCATGGAATACAGTTGAGCACATTATATGAGGCCAAAAACAAAAACATAATTATGAATTTACAGAGTTAGTTACACACACTAAAATTCAAACAGAATGAGAAAGTGGAAGCTTTCTTAAGAAGAGTTACAAAATTGAGGGCATCAATTCTAGCCCTGAGAGAGAGGAGATCACTGATACAACTCTCTTTCCAATTGTTTTAAGAGAACTCCCTCCTTTTTACCACATTTTTTGACAACCCTAAACTTGTCAGATCAAACAATTGGTTTTTCGACAAGTTAGTGAATCTACTGCAATAGAGAAGAAGTTATGTACAAATAACTATGATGAAGAGGAGACAAACCCTATATTCTCATCAGAAAAGAAAAGGAAAAGGAAAAGGAAAAGGAAAAAATCATTCCTCTCAAAAGTACCAAAAATACAACATCAACATCAGCATGGGGATAGAGAATAAGAATAAATGTCCTATCTACAAAAAGAGGATATGATATGAAAGGTATTGTTGGTTCAATACATATAAGAAAGGTTCATTAAGTCATTTTGGACCTCAAAATCAGACAATATCATAAGGGACATTCAAACTATAATCAATGGCAGAAAAATGGTAACTAGGCAAAGAAAACCCCATCAACAAGGAAATATAGTTGAGTAAGAAGAACATTTAGAATATGAGGATTCTTGTACACTGATCATTCCAGTGAACCATCTAAGTCATCTAGTGCTATTTGGTATGTTGATTTGGGAGCCACTTGACACATGACTAGGCAAAGAGACTGGTTTACTACAATGAAGGACACACCTTCGAAAAATTATGTTTCATTAGGTGATGATTCTTCGTACACAGTACATGGGATTGGGAACATTTCTTTACCTCTTGGTTCATGTAATTGTAGACTATCAAATGTATTATATGTCCATGGGTTAACAAAAAATATACTATCAGTGAGTCAGCTTCTGGATCATAATTTGAATATTAACTTGGATAGTCATTTCGGTAAGAAAGTGTGTTTAATTCGAGAAAAATCAAGAGGCTCAAAAATTAATGTAAAAGCCTCCAATGTGGGACGTATGTTCCAGCTTGACTTTTTCCAAAGGGATGATCAAGCACTTGTGGCTAAGAATTCTTCATCAACACAGTTATGGCATCGAAGATACTTGGTCACATTAGTTTCAATTATCTTAAAACACTTCACTGGTACAATATGGTGAGAGGATTTCTATCTCTCCAGAAGGATACAAATAAGTGTCCATAACTACCTAGCAAGAAAAAACACATAGAGCTTCATTCTAGAAGAGTACTTATCAATCTCATGGTAAGCTTGATCTGGTTCATATTAATCTTTGTGAGTCAGGATGCAACTGAGTCATTCTGGATTTCAATACTTCATGCTTTATGTTGCTGATTTCAAGAAAAATGTGGATATTTTATCTTCATAAGAAAAGTGAATTTTTCTGTAACTTCAAAAAGTTCAAAGTGGTTGTAGAGAATGAGACTGGTCGTCACATCATAGTCTCTCCACTTAGATCGAGGGGGGAATTCAATAGTAATGAGTTCAAAGCATACGTACAAGCTCATGGGATTCATTGACAAATACGTCCTCTACACACACCATAGTAGAATGGTTTTGTTGAGAGAAGAAACAATACTATCATGGAAATGGTGCATTACATAATTGATGATTTTGGACTAACGAGGAAATTTTGGGCAGAATCAAAAAAGAAAACAATATATTTGTTGAAAAGAGTTCCCATAGTTTCTCTTGATGGAGTGACACCACATGAAGCATGGTCAAAGAGGAATCCATTTGTTGCACACCTCAGAGTATTTAGGTGTAAAGCTAGCATGCACATACCCAATAAAAGTAGAAAGACTTTGGATATGAAGTCACAAAAACTTGCCTTCATTGGCTACAATGAAGAGACTTTTGGGTATCGATTGATGGATCCAAAGACCAGGAAAAAACTACACCAACAGAGATGTTGAGTTCTTTGAAAATAAGGAAGCTGAGACTCCTCCAAACTCACCTAATAGATATTTCACCTATTGTAAAAACAAAATTTGATGTTCCCGCAGAAGATGATAGTGATGATGGGGATGATGGTGATGATCAGAAGAGTAACACGAACCATGAGAGAAGTACAACATATGGCCAAGTCATATACTAACATGATACGATATGCAAAATTGGATGCTCCATCAGATACATCCACCACTAGACCACGAGACTCCCAGTAAAGCATGAAGAAGAAGTAAAATTTGATTTGATGAGTAGAGTTTATTGAATCTATTGAGCCCTCTATATATCCAGGAAGCCCTACAGTCAAAATCTTGGAAAGATGCCATGGATATTGAGTATGAATCAGTGATGAAAAACAACACTTGGTAGCTTGTTGATCTTCCACCAGGGAAGAAACCCATTGGTTGAAGATGGATATTTAAAAACAAAGTACAAATTAGATGGGACCATAGACAAAGTATAAAGTAATACTGGTAGAAAAGGGGTACACATAAAGGAAGGCATAGACTTATGAGGAGACATTTTCTCCCACAACTAAGATCAAAATGATCAGGATGATCTTTACTCTAGCTGCACAGTTTGGTTGGAAATTCCATCAGAATGGATGTAAAAAGTTTCCTTTATAAATGGATATATACAAGTAGAAGTAATCAACATGACTCAACCTGAGGGTTATGTTTTACCTGGATGAAGAAACAAAGGTATGTAGACTCAGGAAATCACTTGCAGCATGTATGGTCCTTACAAACTAGGCACCCTGGGCTTGGTACATCAAAGTTGATGAGGATCTCATTTAGCATGGATTCGTCAGAAATCCATATGAACCCAATATCTACCTCAAAAAGAAAGGGGGGGGGGAGATTGTGATTTTTTTTTTCTATGTCGATGATCTAGTCATCACTGACGATTTATTGAAGATGATCAATGCAATGAAGAAATATCTTAACCGATCATTCGACATGAAAAATATTGGGCTCATGCACTACTATTGGATTGGAAGTATGAAAAAAAGAGAATCATATTTTTTTTCTCAGTTAAATTATACCAAGACAATACTTGAGAAATTCATGATGATGGATTACACACCTATTGCTACACCTATGGAGACGAGAATGCAGTTATCTCGTTTAGATCCATCTCATGTGGTAGATGCAAATCTCTATCGACAGTTGATTGGGAGTTTCATTTACCTAACTTATACTAGACCAGATATCAACGTTGCCTTGAGCTATATTTCCAGGTTCATGTAGGAACCTAGAGTTTTTCATTAGAAGGAAGCAATATGAATCTTGAGATATCTCAAGCGTAAAATAGATCTTGGTCTAGAGTAAAAGAAGAATGATAACTTACTCTTGACTGGATATTCGGATTCAGATCACGCAGTTAACATTAATGACATAAAATATACTTTTGGATTTGTATTTTGTTTCGGATCTAGACCAATATCATGGGGAAGCAAGAAACAACACTTTGTTTCTCCCTCTTCTATAGAGGTCGAATATTGTGTTGTAGGTGAAGTTTTCTGCGAAGCGATATCGCTACGTTGCATACTAGAAGGACTTGGAATACCATAGGAAAAACCTACCACCATGTATGTAGATAATGAAGGTTTTCTTAAACTTGTTCACAATCCAGTGTTTCATGAGATAACAAAGCACATCAAGGTACAAGTTCATTTCATATGTGAGCATGTCTTGAAACATAATATACAACTTCAATTTTTCCCAACAACGAGCATATATCTTCACAAAGTCACTTGCACGTGACAAGTTCGAGTTGTTCATAGAGTTCCTCTCCCCATCCCTTGAGGCAATGCAAAATTAAGGGGGGAAATGTTAGGTAAAAATATGTTTACCTAGGTTAATTTAGCATAATTAGTTTTATTATTACTAAGGTAAGTAGTTATGGTTTGGTTATAAACCATATTTTGTTTATATTTGGAAATAGTATTCCCGTATCATGATTTTTTTATTTTTTAGCTAGTTTTATATTTTTATATTGTTTCATAACAATATTTGTTTTTATTACATGTTTTTTCTTCTCAGATGTATTTTGGACGCTACTATAATTAGGTTTATTGTTGCATAGTTGCAACCTAATATCTATTTTATATCTGGTTGTGCAATATCTTTAAATATTACAGCCATCTCAACTGTACTTGATTTTATTGAACATCAATAATATTAATAAGGATTTTGTCCCTCTTTCATATAATACTCTTAGGCATCTCACACAGAATATTTCTCATCTATCTTGAACTACATATGCACAACCATTTGGAATGGGGACAAGTAATACTATAGTCTGGGTCGACCGAGACAGTTATGTTTCCCTCTTCCAATGGATACTTTTCTAATTTTATATATTTTTATGGATCATTTACTATCCTATAGGTTGGTTGTAATGTGACATATAACTAGGTACAATGGGTGGTGGTGACTTAATCAAAAACCATCTTGGACACCCCCTTGCTGCCTATGCAGGTCTCATGGGAAAATAATAAAATCATTATGCTGAGGCCCTCGTTGCTCTTTGGGGAATCAAAACTGCTAGGGATCTCAAGGTAAGTAATTTAATTGTTTATGGTGACTCTCTTAACATTATTAAAAATATCATAGGCACCCAACCCCCTAGCTTGACCATTAAAGATTTCATCAATGAGGCCAAAATCTTATGTAAAGAGTTTAACAACATTAATATTTGCCACACATATAAGGAAGGGAATAATACTGCTAACACACTAGCCAATGATGGCATCATCATTAATCAATATAAAATTTGGAATGATTATAGAGAAATATCGCACACAACAAGGGCTATCATTTCTAAGTAAGCCAAGGCCACCTATCCATTCTAATAATTCATGTCGTTGGATTTTCACATGTGGAGCAAAGATGATGTGTACCCCACACATTTAAGAGTTATCTCTCTCAAAAGGTTCCTTTTTCTTTTATTTTTGTATCTCTTATTTGACTGTCGTGCTGCTGGAAAGCTTACTATAAGCTGTTTTCAATCTTTGAAAGCTCCATGGGCCCTCTATCACTACTTTTTGTGTTCGTTTTCTGATGGTCAAACTGTTAGGAAGTTATTTTTTAGCTGTGCCTAGTCTATAGAAGCCCTGTGTGTGGCTATTCTCTTCCCAATGGGTGGACCCCCTTACCTAGTGGAGCTAATCTATGACCCTTCATGGAAATAGAATGAAGAATTATGGAAGGCCCTTGATGTGGATGGCTTCACGAACTTCATGTAGAGGATTAAAGGGAATGATATACACATTTATCTCACCTTTTCAAATAAATGGAAGGACAAAGTAATTACATTTAAATGCAAGGAGTTTACCATTACCAAAAGCTTGATCTCTTTCATTACCAAGTTAGGATTGGATGGTATTAAGTTCTATAGAAATAAATTTGATAAGGACACTGAAGAGAAAATATTTATGGAGGGGGATGAAGCCTTGAAGATTGGGAAATCTAGTCTTCTCTGTTCTTATATCCCTCCTCCTTATGGAGATGTTTCTAAGATGGTTATAAGGTATATTACCTTAGAGGGATATTTTTCCACTCTGTTGCTTCATTATTTGGTCCTTTTGAACCATTTCAAGTGCACTGCAAAGGTCAGCCTTTCCTATTATATTCTCAATTCCCTAGAGAAATCCATTCGAGATGTTCAGGATCACTTGTGTGGCCTTCCCCTTCACCAAGGGGTTATTTTCCTTTTACATCATTATTTTCATGATGTTGTGGCCAATAACCCTCCTCACGCTTTAGCCCCCCCACTACAGCAACCCAGGATCATAACAAAAAGTCTTAGTTTTAGTGTTTCCTCCTCTGAACCCCCTCATGCCAAAAGGGTGTTGCATAGTTTTTATAAGGGTAAAGACATAGCTATGGCTGAAAGTATCTTTCATATTAGCCAGCCTTCCCTTGATCCCCAAGAAAAAATTGACCTAAGATCCCATTTGAAACAACATGTGGATACGATCAAGGGCATTGCAGACAATGTTGATTTTCTTCTCAATGAAGGTAGCAAGGAGGACTTGGGCTCTACTGTTCTTTCTAAACTTGAGGAGAAGATTGATACTCTTACTAAGTAACATCGTTCCTTGGAGGAGATAATGCAACAAGTTTTAAGAAAGTAGATCAATCAACTTTCCATCCACAAAGAATTTCTTAATCTCATCCAAATCTAGGTAAAATAGATTTGTGATATTAGTGGAATACCTGAGGATGATTGGAAGGGATGAAAACTCAAGAAGAAGGCCATAACATTAAACAATGAAGACCCTACCCAACAAACAACCCTCAATCTCTAGAAGGCCTTGATGGATGCAAAGAAGGTTTTTAAGAAGTTTTTCAAATAGTCCTTTGGTGTCCTTTAGTTTTTTTGGTCTCGATGTTGTTATTTTGTGGTTTCACGGTTGATGTTATGTTATTTTTTGACTGTTGTTAGGCTTCTTATAGGTAGTTTTCCCCTGCCTTGATTTATATTGTTATATCTAGCTTTCTTAGGATTTTTTTTTTGGGGTGTGGACCCCACTTATAAAAAACAATTGTGTTTACTTTGTATATCCTGGCTTTTGAGCCTTTTTTTACTTCGTGGTATGGTCCCCTTCAAAACCATTTACCAATAATTAAAAAAATGTGACATATAACCTATAGAAACCTATTATAAGCAAGTTTCATGCACTAATAAAATCACCTAGAATTCTCAAGTGCACCCATTATAAAATACATTCCTAAAGAACTCAAGGCTCTCATAAATCTTCTTTAAACAACAAAAAATATTTAGGATTATCCACTACCTATGTTTGAAGCACTAAAACTAGGTTCAAGAGTATAGATTCCCTATCTGCAAACCTCTAAAGGTCATAGAGCTGATTCATAGTAAGAAAAATTAAATACCAAGAACTTCCAAAGTTTTTAAGGATAAAAGGGAATAAATCTAACATCAATAAGAACAAAAATTGTATCAAAATCAAACAAGGTACAGTATATTCTATCTATATCTAAATATGCTATCTTTGTGTTAAGAGACACAAGGACACGATAAAGAGGTTGAATTAGATTTGCAAACACGATTGCACTCACCTTAGGATAACTACATTAAGTTTTCTCCTTCCTTCAAGGGTTTTTAGTGAAGTGCCTTGATTGGTTCAACAAGGATTAACAACTAGGGCCATTTCAAATCCAACAAACATTCATTTCTTCATTTTTTATTTAATAGTGTTCTTGAAGTTCTAGTGTAGAAACCTAGGGTTATTCCATTGTAGGTCACTACAAGTAGTTTCACATGGTTGTGAACCATAACGTTAAACAAAAAAACATATTTCTAGGATAATGAAAACCTTAAAAATTTATAGAGCACAAAAATATACCTATCTAAAACCACAAAACCTAGGACTAGAGCATACTACTCCTCGAGACAAGTTGTACAATTTCATACTAGTTTATGTTGTAGTCATAGTTCTATAAACGAAACACTTATAGATCTTTGTAATTATCCACATTAATTTTTCACACCCATAACCTCTTTATATATCTATGTTTAGCTAATTAATATTTCCTTCTTATGTTTTAAGTGATGATTTCTATTGTTTATATATCACACATTACTTTAAAAATAATATTATACTTTACAAATTAATGTTAATTAATTAATTATGAATATACAACATGTACAACCATCATGCCTTATAATAAATTAAAAAATAAAATAATACCAAACCCTTATTTATTAATTTAGAGTGTAAATAAAATGGTTTTCATAACACTCTTAATAATGCGTCTCAAGAACCTACATGTGGTGTTATATCCTTAGTTCATGATGTTATATCCTTTGCCACCTCTAGTGTTCCCATTATGGATCTCTCCTCTCTTATGGATACACCTATTATTGTTATATATAATATACCTATATCTTTGGGGGAAACCCATACCCCATATCAACATGTTACTATGTTTATTCCTATGGTTTATATTATCACTACATGTGGTACTTTACACAAGCCCACACATGTTTCTAATTCTTTCAATGCTTCTATATCAAAAATTTATCTAATGGAAATCCTTGTATCTCTTCCTCTTTATGATGTTGGTACAAGAAAGCCTCGTGAAAATAATTATTTTACACATCTCTTACATCCATAGCTTCATATTTTACTATTTAATACTTGCGCGCTAGTTACAATTGCTTCCACTATTGTTGCTACTATTGAAAATGATGCTCACTTTTTTCATTCTAATTACCGATGGTTTACATACACTATTTATAATATACTTGTTCTTATTACATGTGGTTAAGCCGTTTGTTTTCATCTTTCTCTTGTGCTATGTTATACATATGTTATTATTGGATTTAGGGTTCACATCATAATATCTTATTTATAGAGTGCACAATATAGAGTTACGACCCTAGAATTTTGTTTCTATAGGGTTATACCCTAAAAAATTTAACCTCTCATAATGTAACTCTTTTTTTTTCTTTTTTTATACAAATATGGTAAAATACAAGAAAAATCAAACATGCAAAAAATATTCAAATATTTTCTAAAATATCAAATTAGGACTTAAACATTACTTGATTAGATAACTTATCACTTTACATACATTATTTTTCATTTAGTTTGATAGATAACTTATATTTTTTATAATCTTTATACAAATGCATTTATAACGTACCTCGAACATGATACAGGACATACCTAGGATTATACATGATGAGAAGTGTTGGCCTACATCCGTCTCAATAACATTACTAATCTAGGGGGATCTCCCACACTACTTAAGTGATTTTGTTTCAATATAATTAATTTCAATTCCTCATTATGCTCACTTTCTTATATTGTTTAATAAGATATTTTTCAAACTAATATGGCTAATAAATGTATTGTGTAATATTGTATTATCTTTATCTATGTGCATCTGAGCTATTTTTTTCTATTGATTTCACTTACTTGATTACTTATACATTTGATTCTATGTATGTGTATTTATAACCTTTACTTTGTGTATCTGGTGACACTTTGGTGTCCCTTGTTGGTGGCTCCATTCCATTGATGTGATTAATATATGTGACATTTCTTACATATATGTATGCTGGATTAATTATATGCTTGCTTCTATGTATGTGACATCTGGCCTTTACTATGTGTGACTTGCGAGACTTTAACATCCCTTGTCGTTGGTTCATTTCATTTTTTATGACTAACATGTGTGATATTGATTATGTACTTGTATGCTAGATTACTAGTATGCTTGGTTTCCTTTGCATTTGTTTGTTACTATACATGATTGCTTTTATGATTGTTACTATACATGATTGCATCTTAGTCAACCAATCAATCTAGTCATTGCCTTCATCAACATTTAGGAGTGTAACATCTTCCATATCTTTGATCTCCATGTCCACAGCCAGCTACTGACATAATCCCTTTCCCCTGACAAGATTAGAGACTTTAATGTGCATGTCATACGCCATTACTTTTGTAATCCACCTAACACATTTCTCATTCATTTATTTATTCAAAAAAAAATCTTTGATGCTAGGATGAGAGACCATTAAGTGGACTTTGTTGTTGGAAAACATGTACCTAAATTTCTTTAGAGCTCGAATGATTGCAAAGAATTGTTTCTCAATGAAGGAATATTTAAGCTCATATTCCTTGAGAGACTGATTGAAAAAGGAAATTGGTTGTTCCTTCAGATCATCATTTTGTTGGGTTAGAATCCCCGAAATACTTTCCTGACCTAAGAAAGCATAGAGGATGAAATATATGTCAAAACTAGGATTTACCAGTGTGAGAGCTTAGGAGATGGCCATTTTTATAGCCTCAGAAATATCCCTCCCCTCTTTCATCCATGAGAATGGAATTTTATTTTTTAGCATGTCCGTGAGTGGTTTAGCCAATGTTGTAATCTAAGGAATGAATCTTCGCATGAAATTTATGGTTCCAGGAAACTTTGGAGACCTTTCTTGTGACTTGGGAGGGATAAGGACATAATGGAATGGATCCTAGCTAGATCAATGGACAGTCCCTCCTTTGAAACAATATTTCCCAACAATTTCTGTTCCTGAACTATGAAAATGCACTTCTTAGGGTTTAGTGAGACCCCAAATTCTCTACATCTTCAAAAAACTTTTCTTAGATGTGTGATATGATCTTCGGCATGCTTGGAATAGATATTTATATCGTCAAGGTAAACCAAGATAATATTGTTGATTAGTCCTTTAAATTCCATATCCATGGATCTTTAGAAAGCATCCCTTACATTGGACAACCCAAATGACATCTTGTTGTAAGCATACATGTCCCACTTAGTAGTGAAAGCCATTTTGAATTGATCAGATTCTTGGACCAGAATCTGATTATACCCTGAATATCCATAAAGCAAAGAAAACCTTTGAGCCCCTACCAATGTTTGGAGGATTTTCTCCATTAATGGAAGATTGTAATGATCCTTCAACGAGGTGTAGTTCAAACCCCTGAAGTCTACACACAGTGAAATTTCTCCATTCTTTTTCCTTATAGGAACCAGATTGGCTACCCACGAGGAATGATTAATGGGAAAATTTATGCAGGCCTCGATAAACTTGGTTCTCTCTTTCGTAATTAGTGGCTCAATCTTGGGATTGATTGGCCTATGTTCTTAATGAATTGGCTTAGAGTTAGGATCCAACTAGATGGTATGTTGAGCTAAACCAAGATCAAAACCATGTAGGTATTTGTAGCTCCATGCGAAAATATCATGATATTCTTAACATAATTCAATGAAAGCTTTCTTTTCTTGAGTAGTGCATACCTTACCAACTTTTAAATTTTTTTGCTTTCCACCTCGACCTCTTCAAAATACTCTTCCTTGACCACCATATTAGTGTTTTTTGGTTTGGATTGATCATTTGAGTTGAAGATAGATTCCAATGTAACCAAGACTTTTGGCATCTTGTTTCCTTTCAGCTATATAATTTTATCACCGTAGGAGTTTTGAAGTTTATCTTGATGTTTGGCAGCAAACTCTACTTCTTGATGTAGGAAGAGAACAATCTGTTAATCACTGTCGAACACCTTCCAGCTACTTACATTATCTAGGACTGTGGCATGGACCACCATTTTTTACTATTTTCTGCTCTTCTTTTATGATGTCCATAGGTACATCGTATTGGGAGCCAATAGTAGCCATCCTATTAGCATCTTGATTTTGATTTCTGGGAATTACATGAATTCCAAAGGCTTCACAATCTTCTATTAGGTCCCAAACCTAAATTTTATATGATCTCAGTAGGTCATTTTTTGATGCACTTCAGGTTGTGACTTGGTGTATAACCAATTCACTATCGCCAAAGACGACCATGGTTTAGATTCCTCTTCTTCAGGCCAGCTGAATTCCTTATATGAGAGCCTCATATTCAACAACATTATTAGTATAGCTGAACTGAAACCGAAAGGAAGAGAAATATTTTTCTCCTTCTGGAGAAATCAACATAACCTGTGCATAAAATCTAGTTTTACTTCTCGAGCCATCGAAGAACATTTTCCACAGTCTTTTGTCTCACTTGATGTTTTGACAAGTTGAGGTATGACTATATCCTCTTCATGAATGCAGTATGTCCCCAATCTTGTTTCTTCTAGGAGAAGCAAACCAGATTCTTTACTACTAATAAATTAGCATAGGGAACATATTGGTGATTGATACTTACTTCATCAACCACTGTGTCATTTACTTCTTCCGTGAGAGTAGTTGGCTTGTGATCTGCATCTTCTTCATCTGGATCACCAATGGTATAATTCCCATTTATGGGTTTGGCGGTGTATGGTTCCACATGATTATGAAAAATGGGTTCAGCTCTTATAGTCACCTTCATCCCATACTAATTTCTAAGGATCATATGTGACTAGTCTGAAGACAAATAACCACCCATCTTGGCAGTGAACTCCCGTGACAAAAAATGGAAAAAAGGGGAGGGAGATCAATAAAAAATATGTCTTGCATGAATTTCAAACTAGGATAGGCATGGATAGTAATATGAAACCCCTTAATGACCCCCATAGTTTGGATTGTAGTACCATCTAACTGGAAAAATCCTTTGGAAATTGGAGTATATGGAATTCATAATACATCTACAATATGTTTGGGCATTACAGAACTATTGGCTCCATAATCAATCATACAATTGTGTACCAAATGATCACCAATAATTAGTGAAATATAGAATGGTGGAGGATTGTTGGCTTTAGAAAATATTTTTTTTCGGGTTGGCAAAGGCTGGTTTCCACTGCTACTTCTTTACATAATGATTTATTGGTATTGTCAAGGTTGTTCAAAGCGTCCTATAGAAAGTTCCTCTAAGAAGGGATTGAGAGCGCATACCACATCATGACACTCAAATTGGTCTTCTTCATTTGATCCACAATGCTAAATGGAATTGCCCCCACTTTGCTAATACCTTTTAGGGCATTAGAGTCTTCTTTTGGAAAATGCCTATTGGGCATTGTGATACTTGAAGCCCCATCCTTATTTGTAGACTGATCCATGGATATTTCTGGTGATTTCTTTCCCGTGCCTTTATCATCTGATATTTGTGTTGGGGACTGAGAAGCTTGATCAGTTTTGGAAGATTGTGGGTCTATTGCCCTTTTCTTGGAATGTGTGTTGGATGTTATAGTGGAGGCATCGATATTCAAACCACAAAATTCTTCTTTTTGCAAATTTAGTAGTGTAGTTTCATCAAAAGGTTGGTCCTAACTCTCATGAGTGGATGGTCTGATAGATGATTTAGGTGGGGTGGATATAGTTTGGATGATAAGGGCCTGAATCAGAACTCTGTTTAGGCAAAGATTTTTGTTGTGAGACTGAGAACAAGGATAACACTACTCATAATATTGAATGAGGTTATTCTGGACTGGTACTATGACTTTAGATGAACTAGTAATATAAGGGTTCCGAAAGTTCAAAGGTTTCATGCTTGCTACTTGGCCGATAACCTGGTTTTGGGCCTGATTATTTTCTTGAAAAAGAGGATAATTTTCTTGATATTAGGATTGAAATAGTTGAGCATATTGGGACTGTTGCCTTTTCATTGCTACAAGATCACTTCCAAAAGTTTGAAGTAGTGATTTTAATTCAATTAGGACATTTGAAGAGGCCATGACATATTGAGCTAGCTGATTAGAGGTTGTTGGAATAGGCACAATGATAGGCTGATTATTTGTAAGATCTAGAGAAAATGGCATGGGTGGTCAGGGAGTTATCTTTCCAGATTGAATCAAAGAATTTTCTGCATTTATGGCAATTTCATAAGCATCAAGTAATGTAGTCCCCCCATGGATTGAATTATAACTACTACATCACTATTTAAAGCTCACATATAGTACAAAAATGCATTATTTGGAGAGGGCTTAGTGAGTGCCAGAATCCTATTCCAAGTCCTGTGAAATCGTAAGTTGAAATTGCTCATGTACTCCTGAGGAGATCTCTTTATGGTGGTGAGATGTTCTAAGAGTGATAGGTGATCACTCTTGTCTTCGAACTATTTGCAAAGCTTCTCCCCTAACTTGTCCCAAGTGGTTATGCTTCCAATAAGTAGCCCTCGAAACCATTGAAGTTCTTTCCCCTTGAAGGAAGTGGCTAGAAGTATGACAACAACATTATCCTCTATGATGTTATGTACCATGCAAATGCTGACTACATCGAGAATGTGATCTACCAGAGCATGAGTTTATCCTGTGTAAAAGGATAAAATTTTGAGTGCCACAACTGGTATAGGGTCACGTTGAGCCAACACAAGCAGACTGCTTGCATTGAAAGGGGAAAAAACTTGGTTCCATGCCATAACATCAAGAGGTTGATTATTCCTTGATGGAGGGAACCTTTCATATGGAGGAGTTGAATGACCTCTACGAGATAAAGCTGTAACTGATGGATTTAAAATGCTTCTGATTCTTCTCTTGAGAGGAGACAAATAAAGGTTAACATGCTGATAACTTTCATGCTTTGAAGAAGCTATAGTCTGAATTCTTCACATAAGTGAATGCATTGAGATTTGGAATCCAGAGATATAGAGTCACCAGGTACTTTGATTTATGATAATGAGAAGAGAAGTACCAACTCATCCCACCGGGCATGCCAAAAGTTGTTGTCCCCAAATCACTGCACCCTCCGAATGGCCAGAATGTGAACAAGACGTTAAGTGTGATTGGGACACATGGGATCACCTCTCAAGCTGTGGGACTTGGGCTCGAGGTGAACCTCTAGAGAAGGCCGACTTCCTCTTCCTAAACTAAGTGTTCTACTACTCCTAATATAATAAAAAGGCTATTTAGTCCTATGTTAACATTTTTATGGGGCTTTAGAGAAAGAGATTTTGTAGAAATGAAACTATATTGAGGGGTGGTGATGCACCAAATAAAGTGATGTTTAATATAAGGAAGGGTTAATGTGGGTAGGATGCTTGCATCATTTGGCCACCTTCACCTATAGCAACTTGGAAAGGGTACAAAATACTACAAACCAGGGCATACGTTCCTTTGTTAAACTTGAGCAGACATAAAGGATAGATCAAATTTGATGCAACACATAGTTAATTTATCACGAGGAAAGAACACATGCACATGTCAAACATCTATTTCAATAACTATGCTTAATGATAGCATAACTTTAACAACAGAAGGAAAATAAGATTTTCATAACTGATATAAAAGATAATCACATTACTCCCTCACAACATGAAATAGATAACCCAAAATAAAGGTAAGCTAACCACTCACACTAAGGAACCATACATTCACAAAGTAAGCATTGATTAACCATCTAACATAATAAATAAGATTTCCAATAGCAAGGTATCACTCTGACTATAATTAAAAGGTTTTAGAAATCTCTGAAGGAATCTTCTAAGCTTGAAGAGCAACGTCTCACCAAAAATGATCTCTATATCTCCCCTTTTACTATCTTGAAGCATTCAAATCTTTATAAGTTCTTAGGTTGAGCCATTACAGTTGGGCCCTTAACTAACATTTTACTAAAATTAGAAATGTCATTAAACTTAGGGAACATTCTCCCATGAAAATAGCAAATGTGTTACAAGGGTTTGACTCATTCAACCCTGTAACTTTAACCGATCAGGAGCTCGGATCTATCCTTTCATGGCCGCTCAACTTTGACTTTGTTTAGCTACACATTCCTCTTCTTTAGGAATCTGTTGTTCTCCTTCCCGCGCAGCCATTCGATGCTTATACTCAATGAAGTGCCTGATGATCCCCTAAATTTCTTCATCTCTAGGCCCACAGGCATAGTGATTCACTACATCTGCCATCTTGATCTCCCTTGTGATCTTGGTTGGCAATCTTCGAAGTTTACTCACAACTTTCTTGAGCCTCCCTATGATATTTTGGCACAAGACCAATCGGTCAATGGAGTCACTACTTAAATTTTTGGTGACCTCATCATCGTGATTCACCAAATCCTTAAAATTTTCCTTAATTTGATCTTCAAGAAGAGCATCAATGTTTTCATTGAAGAATTTTCAATTAGCAACATCAAACTCTTTTGAGATGTCATTCAGGGCATCCATGATTTCTACTCGTTTATCTTCCAATTTCTTAATTAAATATTGCAACATTTGGCACCAGAATTCCATGGCCTTTTGATATTCAAATAACTTCGAGGCATCATCAATCATCTCTTCTTGAAGGAGAAAGTAAGGGTCTTCTTCTTTGATCTCACCCCATGTTGCCAGATTTAAATTCAGATTATTATTATCTTCAGAAAAGACCTCATCCATTTTACAAATAGTAGCCTTCCCAACTTGTAGATCATTATATATTTCAACAGCCTCCTTGATCAAGGGATTAGCTTCCTATAGTATGCATTCTATCCATCCATTTACTAATCTCCCTTTCTGTCCTATCTTCTCGAGCTCATGATAATAAATGTCATCAATGGTAGATGAAATTTTCATGGCCATAGTATTTGAGACATTGGTTGATGGAGTTGGTTGGGTTACTTTGCATAACAATGAAGTGAGCTGTTCAACCTTAAGTTTGAGCTCATATTTTGTAGCCTTATGCTTGTCATATTTTTCCAGCAGAGCCCTAAGAGCAGTGTGCACATTTTTTTTGGCTCCTTCGTGAGTATCTTTTCCCAATGAAAATCGAGAGATCCGATAATCTACCCCAATAATCATTTCCTTAGTTTTTCTTTTCCGTTTGATGTGGAAGTAGACATCAAGCTCTATATCTTGGAACCTGATGAATTTTCTAAATTCCAAAAGCTAAAGTTGAAAAAATCCTAAAAAAGAGAAGCACGAAAACTTGAAGTGCAATGCTATGAAAGACAAGTCCCGAAATCCTGAAAATTATCAACTTCCGAAAACTCGAACTGAAGAATCCCGAAGTGAAAAAATATGAAATAGAGAAGTGTGAATTTATGAAAACCCAACTTCTGAAAGCACGAAAAGAAAATTTTGAAGTTCCAAATTTCTAAAGTTAAAAGTTCTGAAGTCGCACAGTTCCCAACAACTGAAAAGCTCTGAAAAGTAAAATGTTCTGAAATAGTGACCTCAAAAATGCCGAAAATAAGATATCTGAAACAATGATGCACTGCCAAGTCATAAAAATATGAGAAGAAAATTTCCAAACAATGCTAATCTCCAAATCACCAAAAGTGCTAAGAGGGAGAAATGGAAAACCTTAGAAGATCCCTGAAAACTCTGAATGCCTATGGAAACTAAAAAATGTAGAAACATGGTGGATAATGAGTTTTTCATTTCAAGAGGTACACATAGGAGGAACAAAAGAAAACAAACAAAGAGGAAATGAAAATAAGAGATCTTAAACAAAAAGGAATATAAGCAAGTTAAAATACCTCAAGAATGACATCAAAAAGTACAAGAAAACGGAAAGTCAGAGAAAAGTGTTGGGTAAAAATGACAAGTAAAAAATGAGTTTAAATAGAAAACCTGATATTAATGGCATAATTCCAATCCGTACAGGCGTTGGTGAAAATTTAATTGCATGAAGGACTCCAAAAGTCCTAAACCTGAAAGCCTAAAATTCTGAAATTTTGTAATTTTAGGGTTTCAGACTTCAGAGATTGGGAGATGAAAAAAGTGAATTAGCAATGAAAATTTCTGAAACTTGAAAGCTCGAAAGCCTGAAATTTTGGACTTTCAAACTTTCAGACTTTGGGAGTTCGAAAGTGAAAACCTCAAAAGTGACCTGGAGAATTCTAAAACCTGAAAGCTCAAAAGTCTGAAATTTTAGAATTTCAGACTTCGAAAGTCCAAAAGGGATTAAACCAAAAGTGTGACCAAAAGTTTTGAAACCTGAAAGCCTGAAAGTCCAAAATTTTGGACTTTTGAGTTTTCAGACTTCAGAACTCCGGGTTTACAAATTTCCATTTACTAAGTAAAAAATCTGAACCCTGAAAGCCCGAAAGTTCAAAAATTATAACTTTCGGGGTTTCGGTCCTTGGAAATTTACAAACACAATTTCGCACCATTAAAATCTGAAAGAGAAAATATCTAAAATCCAAATTCTAAAATTTCATATTTCAGGACTTGGAGAAATTTCAATTTACATTAGAAAATACCCACATCGAGGATTTTCTCAAAAAACATTCTGACCACTTTTGACATCTACTTCTCAAGGTAGATTAAAACATTAAATTTTTTGGAAACCTCTAGGGAATGCTTTCCTGCTAAGATTTTAGACTAGTAGACTTAAGAAAAACATTGGGCAAAGGATCCCTAAAAATAAAACTAAAACATAACACACACGAGAAACAGAAAAGAAAATAAAAGATGTGCAAATCACTTGGAGGTAAAGAAAATGAACACTGTACAGGGTGGAACAATATCAAAACCAAGCTTTGAGATGAATCCCTTTCACATGAATGGGAAATTATTCTCCGTTGAGTTTGGATAGATGAAATGAATTCACCTCTTTACAAATCGTAATAATATAAGGTCCACTCCAAATAGTGTTGAACTTGGCATGCTTACCTGGTTTGGTTTTGTCTTCATCCCATTTAAGAACCAGGTCTCCTTCTTGAAAATGCTTATTAGAAGCTTTCTTGTCAAAGGATTTCTTAACTTGAGCCTGATTTTGGCTTAAATTTTTCATAGCCTTTTCTCAAACTTCCTCCAATTTCATGAGTTCAACAAACCTCACTGTTAAGGAGCCATTTTCCATAACTTTGAGTTGATGAGCCAATTCTAAAGAAGGTAATTCCAAGGAGAGTGGAAGCTTTTCCTCCCTCCCATATACCAGCATAAAAGGGGAGTTTCCAATGGCCTTTTTAGGTGTGATTCGATCTACCCATAAGGAAATCTTAAGTTGGGTTATTTTGTTAGCTTCCATCATCCATTTGATGATCTGTATGAGATTCTTGTTACTGGATTCAACCAACATGTTTCCCTGTGGATAGTAATTGGATGAAGTCTTAAGATAGAACCCATTCATAATTTCCCACTCACTTAACTTTAAACCAAGGCAAGCCATTAAATTATCAGAGATGACAGTAAATGGAACACCAAACCTTGTCATTATATTCTCCAGGAATTCAAGGACGGTCTTTTCATTACTTTCCTTTAAGGCCACTATTTCTGTCCAGCGATTGAAATAATTTGTTGTGGTGAGGACCCATTTATGTCCATCACTAGATGGAGGATTGATAATTATAATAAAATACAATCCCCACTGAATGAAAGGTTGATATACCTAAATAGGATGCAAGGGAAGAGTTGTCAGCCTCTATTTGCTTGAAAAAAGAGCACATTCTTTACATTTCTTCACCCAGAGATGAGCATATTTGAACAAGTCTGGCCAATAGTAACTGGCTTGTATGATCTTGGTAGCAATTGTTCGTTTAGAGTAATGCCCTCTAGATAGACCATTGTGGAATTCCTCTAAAATCTTATTCACCTGCTCTCGTTTGATGCAACGCATAATTACATTGTTCAAATATTTTTGGAAAAGAACATTATCTACCAAGGCATATGGAATGGACTGGAGACGAAAAGTGTGTTGTTGGAATTTATCCATATTTTGAGGATATACCCCTGAGAGGATGAAATTTTGCATCTTAGTCAACCAATCAATCTGGTCATTACCTTCATCAACATTTAGGAGCGTAACATCTTTCATATCTTTGATCTCCTTGTCCGTAGCCAAGTACTAAAATAAACCCTTGCCCCTGAAAAGCTTAGTGAATTTAATGTGCATGTCATACTCCATTACTTTTATAATTCATCTAGCACATTTCTCATTCATTTCTTTATTCAAAAAAAACTATTTGATGCCAAGATGAGAGACCATTAAGTGGACTTTGTTGTTGGACAACATGTGCCTAAATTTCTTCAGAGCTTGAATGAATGAAAAGACCTGTTTCTAAATGAAGGAATATTTAAGCTCGTATTCCTTGAGAGACTGACTGAAAAAGGAAAGTGGTTGTTCCATTAGATCATCATTTTGCTGGGTTAGAATCCTTGAAATACTTTCCAAACCTACAAAATCATAGAGGATGAAATATTTGTCAAAACTGGGATTTACCAGTGTGGGAGCTTGGGAAATGGCCATTTTGATAGCCTCAAAACTCTCCCTCCCCTCTTTCATCCATGAGAATGGAATGTTATTTTTTAGCATGGCTATGAGTGGTTTAAGAAATGTTGCAAACTGAGGAATGAATCTCTACATGAAATTTATGGTTCCCAGGAAACTTTAGAGACCTTTCTTGTGACTTGGGAAAGATAAGGGCATAATGGAATAGATCCTAGCATTCCATCCTTTGAAATAGTATGTCCCAAAAATTTCCCTTCCTGAACTGCGGAAATGCACTTCTTAGGTTTAAGTGAGACTCCAAATTCTCTACATCTTTGAAAAAAATTTCTTAGATGTGTGATATGATCTTCGGCATGCTTGGAATAGAAAATTATATCATCAAGGTAAACCAAGATAATATTGTTGATTAGTCCTTTAAATGCCATATCCCTGGCTCTTTGGAAAGTAGCCCCTGCATTGGATAACCCAAATGACATCTTTTTGTAAGCGTACGTGCCCCACTTAGTAGTGAAAGCCATTTTGAATTGATCAAATTCTTGGATCAGATTCTGATTATACCTTGAATATCCATCGAGAAAAGAAAACCTTTGAGCCCCTGCCACTGTTTGGAGGATTTTCTCCATTGAAATAATATGGTAATGATCCTTCAACGAGGCACAGTTCAAATCCATGAAGTCCACACATAGATGAATTTCTCTATTCTTTTTCCTTACAGGAACCAGATTGGCTACCCACTAGGAATGATTGATGGGAAAAATTATGTAGGCCTCGATAAGCTTGGTTAGCTCTTTCCTCATTAACAAATCAATATTGGGATTGATTGGCCTATGTTTTTGATAAACTGGCTTAGAGTTAGGATCCAACTTGATGGTATGTTGAGCTAAACCAGTATCAAAACCACGTAGGTCTTTATAGGTCCATGTGAAAATATCATGATATTCTTGACATAATTCAATGAAAGATTTCTTTTCTTGAGTAGGGCATACCTAAATTGTTTTGCTTTCCACCTCGAACTCTTCAAAATCCTCTTCCTTGACCACCATATTAGTGTTTTGTCATTTGGCTAGATCATCTGAGTTGAAGATAGATTCCAAAGAAAATAGGCCTTTTGGCATCTTGTTTCCTTTCAGCTATATAATTTGATCACCATAGGAGTTTTGAAGTTTATCTTGATGTTTGGTAGTGAACGCTGCTTCTTGATGTAAGAAGAGAACAATCTATTAATCACTATCAAACACCTGTCAGCTACCTACATTATCTAGTACTACGGGATGGACCACCATTTTGACTATCTGCTGCTCTTCTTTCATGATGTCTGTAGGTACATCGTATTGGGAGCCAATAGTAGCCGTCCTGCTAGCATCTTGATTTTGATTTATGGGAATTGCATGAATTCCAAAGGCTTCAAAATATTCTATTAAGTCCCAAACCTGATTTTTATATGACCTTAGTAGGTAATTTCTTGATGCACTATGAGCTGTGACTTGGAGTACAACCAATTCACTATCGCCAAAGACGGTCATGGTTTGGATTCCTCTTCTTCCGGCCAACTAAATTCCTTGTATGAAAGCCTCACATTTGGAAACATTATTAGTACAAATGAACTTTAACCAAAAGGAAGAGAAATATTTTTGTCCTTCTGGAGAAATCAACATAACCCCTGCACCAGATCCATTTTTACTTCTTGAGCCATCGAAGAACATTTTCCATAGTCTTTTTGTCTCACTTGATGTTTTGAAAAATTGAGGTATAAATGTATCCTCTTCATGAATGCAGTATGTCCCCAATCATTTTTCTTCCAGGAAAAGAAAACCAAATTCTTCATCTTCTAATAAATCAGCATAGGGATCATATTGGTGATCGATAGTTACTTCATCAAGCACAGTGTCAGGAACTTCTTCTGTGAGAGTAGTTGCCTCGTGTTTTTCATCTTCTTCATCTGGATCACTAATGACATAATTCCCATTTATGGGTTTGGTGGTGTATGGTTCTGCATGATTATGAAAATTTTGTTCAGATCTTATAGTCACCTTATCTCGTACCGAGTTCTAAGGATCATATGCGACCATTCTGATGAAAAATAACCACCCATCTTGGAGGTGAACTCCCGTGACAAGTGTTGGTGCCCATTTTGATCCTCTACCATTTTGCCATGTTTCCCCTTTTCTCTTTGTGCTCTGAAACATTTTTTCCTCATGAAATCGATGATGTGAAGTTGTAGCTCCATTCTTGTGCATTGGATTGTTTGCAAACTCATTACCTTTCCCTAATTTTGCTCGTTCAAATGCCTCTGCCATTTTCCCATGTTTTCCTAGCCTTTGGAGCTTGAAATTATTTGTTTTATACTTATTTTTCCTCAAATATCCCTTGACATGGTAGTAAATTGCCTAAAAACACTTTCCATTTGTCTTTTGATTGAAAACTTCTTCACCCATGAAGAAAAAAATGATTTTGGGCATCCCTTGGCATTTTCTATGTTTTGACGGTCAAACAAGCGTCATTTTCCTGTCAAATTCATATTCAGAATTCTAGGGAATCGCTAGCAATTTTTGCGTTGTTTAATGGTCATACAGGCATCCTTTTCCCATCAGATTTTAGCTCAAAATATTCACCTACGTGGTTATTTGTGATTAGACAAGGTTCGGCGAGTCTGTTCGAAAAACTTATCATTTTTTATGTTTTGGAAAAAAGTGCATGTTTCCCCCACAACTCTGCATGACCCAAAGGAGGTACACGTGTCGTAAGTAGAGTGAAGGGGGATGGGTGGGTCTTTTGGTGCCTTAAGGCATTTTAGAAAAAAGAGTTAAAGTACAAAGAAAATGCCTACGGCCCGCAACGAATTAGAATGGAACACGTGGCGGATTTAGAGTGTAGGCCCACAACAAAATAGAATGGAACACGTGGCGGATTTAGAGTGTAGGCCCACAACAAAATAGAATGGAAGGCTAGTGGCGGCTTGCGCAAGCCCTCAGATAATCATAGGTGGGCATGTGTCATGTTTTCATCAAAGGCGGGATGGAAGGCTAGTGGAGGACTCAGATTTATTTTATTTTTGGTGAATGGGAACAAAAGTTGTGAAAAAGGCGGCGGGTCCATCGGGTCACTCAGGAGAGGACATGTGGCAGGATCAGGGGCAGAAGGAAGTGTGGGCCACTGGGGGAAAAAATTAAATGTTTCCTTTTTGGAAAAATTAGTTAAAGTGGTAATTTGAAGCGTGGATCCACAATGAGTCAAAGGGAGACACGTGGCAAGGATAGAATCAGAGGTGCAGGAGTGCGGGGGAAATGTTGAAAATTTTCCTTTGGTGAGAAGGAACTAAAGTATAAAATCAAAGCACTTCCCCTCAGCCAATCATATGACGATCGACATATGTCAGGGATAGAAGGGCAGAGGTGTGGGATGGAGAAAATTGAAATTTTTTCCTTTTTTCCAAAAAAGGTGGAAATCTGTAGAATTGAGCTACGATTGCGATGGGACCCACCTCGGGACATGTATCAGTGCCAAATTTGAAGGGCAGAGGTGCGGAGAAAAATTTCAAATTTTTACATTTTTTCAAAAGTGTTAAAATGTCAAAAAGTGATCCCAAACCCATTTCCAATCACATTGTGACATGTGGAGGGCTCAGATTGAAGGGAGAAAGGAAAATCAATGGTAACTGTGCATTTTTTAGTTTGACCGCCATTTTTGCTCCAGGAAGTGTGGAAATGCATTTTTTGCATTGATTTGGATGGAATTTTTTGGAAAATTCATGTTGTTTGTGCCTTCAAGGACCAATGGAATCAGTTTTGAGGATCAATTTGAAGATCTGAGATGTTTTTGAAATAAATTTGTTCCCTAACCCATCCAAAAACATGAAATATCAAATCCAAAAGTTGCAGAGTCAAATTTTGGAGGGAAATGGATGAAATAATGAAAGAAAGGGGGTTTGCATGCTTTGAAGATGAAAAACGTGCCTCCACAATGGATAATGATGCAAAAATCCTCAATGATTCACCTTTTTCAAAACACCTGGTAACTTTTGTTGCAAATATGTTAAATGTCCCTGTCTGTAAATCATGATGGAATTTTGTAACAAACTTGATGCTTGGAATATTATTTTCTTGGGAAGGACGGCTTAGATGTAAAAAAATGATATATAATGCATGTTTTTTTGACATGCAAAGGGTTGGGAAATTGAAAATCATGAGAAAATTTTGAGAGAATCTCATCTTCTAAGAAACCCTCCAAAAAACTTGGTTAATGTCTTCTGTGTTAGATCTTCATTCATGTTGAGTTGGTTACAAGTGTATAGCCATCACACAACTCTGAGATTGTTCCTGAAACTCTCCCCTACTGATGAATCTAACAAGCTTTTGAATTAATCTATGTTATTTTGGGCAATATGATGTTTGTTATCATGTTTAAATGTCTGCAAACAGTTTTCCTTGTTCTTGTTGCAATCTTGCATTGAAATCTTTAGGAATCACACAGATCTCATCCTTATTGATAGTTTAGTGGCATTTTCAATTTCATTTTTCAGAAGAGCTTTCATCTGGCATTGAAAATAAGTAGTTTAAAATCACTTCACCTTCATTTGTTGATAGAGATTGCTTGTAAGCCTTTGGGGGTACCTTAGGCGTGATTTGATCAGATATTTTGATGTTTAATTAAGTCCTTTAACTCAAGATTTTGTGTTGAGGTCTCAAAGATTGTGTGAAGAGTGCAAACCTGGGCCTCCATTTGTGTATCTCTTCTAGTTGAAAGAACATCCTGACTGTTTTGAAGCATTTTATCTGATAGTTGTTCAAATGTTGTAGAGGTTGTCAAAGATCTAGCATAGTCAAGTTTTTCTTGTCAATATCCCACCAAAAATCATTCTAAACAACTAATCCTACCCCATACTACCCCTATTTTGACTTGTATACCCAAAAAATATCAAAATCCATTTGCTAAAGTATGCAGAACAGATCAAGATTTCAAAATGTCTTCAGTAACCCTTGCCTTGTATTGAAATTATCTCCATAATCTGGAAGTGACAACTTGTGAAAGTCAAATTTGGAGTGTTGATCATATTTTCCCAAGGCCCCTTCATACTATTTGCACAAATTGAGGGATATCTTCATCTCCTTCACCATTTGAGGGTTACAAAATAGGTCCTCTTACCTTGGTTGAAAGGCACAACCTAAAATAGTTAGGACAAGATCAAGTCCTATTTGAGTGCTATCCATCTCTCCACAAATTTGAATGCCAGTTAGATCACATCCCCGGCTACAAAAAACATACATCATGATCTACCTGTCTTCAAGCTTCATGCCATATCTCTGATGCTGCTCAGACTGAAAAGGAGAACAAAGTTGGGTACCAACACCAGTGGCGCCATTGCCGGGGACTTGTTGAAAATATTTGAGATATTTAGATACATGTCAAACCCTGGTAATGTTTCTTACAAATGTTACATGCAAGTACATTGTTGAAGCATCATTTTATAATCAGATTTGTAAGGATTAAGTGAAGATATAAGTTCTCTTCCTACAATTTTATCAGTTTCCAGCAGTAGTTGCACTTCATTTGCATTTGTGGTTGATAAATTCAAGAAAAGGAAGGTCTGATCTATAAATTTTGGCAAGATTTTCAGTGCTGATAGGTATTTGACAGAGTATTTTAGTGCATTTGCACAACTAGGGTGAAAGTCCTTAGTGGTGACTCCATGCTGATTTGATCTTGATAAATACCAGTGTCTTAGCTTTATGTCATTTATTTTGTGTTACTAATCTCTACAAAAATAGAAGGAAGAAGATCTCTCTTCAGGAGGGACCCAAGTAGAAAGTTATTTCAAGAATTGGGAAAAACATTTTTAGAGGAAAGAAAAGTTTGGAAGGTTGTTGAAGGTCAAACATCAGACAAAGGTGTATCCATTGGAGAGAGAGATCAACCTTTAGTAGAGGATTATCACTCTTCTTCCAGTGATTCTGATTTAAGCAATCCTATCATAAACTTGTTTACTTCAACTAGTGAAGGTCCTTCTGCTGTACCTGGTAAGTTCCTTTTCAAACTACACCTGTGTGTTTCAATTCTAGTAAAACTTTCCAAGAAAATCAACACCTAGAGAATACCAATCTTGTGAACCACATTCTTGAGCCCCAAAGACCTCGCACTCCTCATCAGCTTGTGTCACCCCCAAGATCACCACCTCAAAATCATATGGCTCAACCTCCCCCTAGACCTCCATTTGTTGTTAACACCTTTGGTCCTATAAACTTTAGAGGAATGGATGGTTACCCAAATGTTGTCCCACAAGATGTCAGGAATAGGTTGCCAAAGTTCCAAGGTAACAATGCAATAACTGGTGATCAGCACCTAAAACTTTTTGTTAACATGATGGAGGAATTTGAGATTGAGCATGAAGATGTGTATATTAAATTGTTCATTCATACACTAGAAGAGGATGCAAGGGATTGGTATAAGGCTCTGCTTGATAATTCTATTGACTCATGGACTGAAATGTAGAATGCATTCAGATTACAATATGGTGAAAAAACTGATCCTAGGTTTCTATTGTCTGAATTTGAAAATATCAAGAAGAACCCCAATGAATCAGTTCATGACTTCAACACAAGGTTTAACAAAACTTTGAGAAGGCTGCCTGTTAATCTGAGGCCTTGTGATCAATCATGCTTGATCAAATATGTAGATGCATTTGATAAGAAGGCAACCTATTACCTAAGAGACAAGAACCCTACCAATTTAAGGCAGGCCTTTACCATGGCACTACAGATTGAAAATAACATTAAGGCCATTGGGAAACCTCTCAAGAGAGATGGTGTAAAGTTGATAAGCTCTAAAAAACCTCAAGCAAGCAAGAGTATAGACTTGGAGGAAGTGGTGAAAACTTTGGCAGGGGCTATCAAAGAAATTTCCTACAAGTTGGCAAGAGCTGAGAAGGGAATTGGGTAGACTTCACAAGGTCAGCAAAAAGCACAAAACCATGACAGATTTTCCAATCATCCTAGGGGTGATCAAATATCTGATGATAGAGGGAAAGGACCCATGGGGTTTGCAAATAGACATCCTCAAGCACGTGAAGGAAGAGTGTTACCTGATCCCCTAACTGCTAGGGTTGCTGCTGTTAAGGAAGTTTACTGATATTGATTGGTGTGATAGGTGTTTTCTACCCCATCCTCCATGTGAAGTGGACCAGCAATATGGTGAAGCTAATAATGATGATGGTACTAATGATGATATTTGTATGGTGGGCTATTCTTTAAGCTCATAAGAAGGAGCAACATCAACTGAGGTAATAAGTGCAAGGACAACTACAACCTTTTGAGATTGCATCAAATAGGTACAAGTATTTCTTCCCCCTCATACTCTTGAAGTTGATGTAGTGCAAGATTTTGAAATTTGTAACAATGAATTTGAATACTTAAGAGCTTTGATGATTAAGAAGTATGATGGAGGTATACCTTCGGAGGAAGATAGAAAATTGTTAATGAATTTTGTTGTGGCTCAAGAGAAAGAGTGTAACACTAGGAACAAGGTTGTTAAGGGAGTTGGGCCTCAAGCCAAACCTAAAACACCTTTTCTTACAAGTATTCCCAAAGAAGCTCCTAGAAGAGAAGCAACTGCCAAAAGCTCTAATGTCCCAAGCAAAAATTACAGTCCTCCTCATGCCCAAGTTTCCAAGAATTTCATGCCATATAATGAATTTGTTTGTCTCCCTTCCCATGCTACCTTGCCTAAGAATGTTCCCCATGACATATCCCAAGTATTGAGCCAAATCAAAGTAAGTGTTCCAATCATTGAGTTGCTTAGGATTCCTGAGCATAATAAGAGAGAATTTGAGTACTCAGGTTTGAAAGAGGAGAAGAGTACCCCAAGCAGAAATGTAAACATTGTTGAAACTACTCCTCAAATCATTGTAGACCTTGAAACACCACCAACAGTAGAGGATCTTGGAGAAACACCTGAGGTATACTTGGGGACATCCTTAGTTGATTCCCAATTTAATGTTGATCCATTCTTTACAACTTTAATCATAAAGGATAGACTACTTCACAATTGTATGTTTGATTCTAGTGCATCATGTAATGTCATGCCTCTAGAAGTCATGAATGAATTGGATATCAAAGTGACAACAGCCTATGGAAAGTGTACTTCCATGGACTCAAGAGAAGTTCCAGTAGTTGGTTGTGTGAAATATTTGGTGGTGCAACTTGCATCTTATCCTTGGGAGGAATTTAAAATTGGATGTTGTGATTGTTGACTGCCCTGCCAAATGGGGTATGTTATTATCAAGGAAATGGGCAACAAGTGTTGGTGGGAGTGTCCAAATGGATATGTCTTATGCCACTATCCCCATTGAAGGAAACTTAGTAAAGTTATATGGAGAGAAAAAGATGTTGTACCTTATTGAAGACCCAAACAATGCATCTTATGAAGTTTTACAGGAAGATGCTAATACTGATCACTTTATGAGTTTTGTGGATTTCAGGGAGTATGAAGTTGTTGAAAACATATCTCCTAAGTATGTTGTTTTTTTCTAGAAATTTGGTCCTTGATTCAACCTTGAAAAATGTTAAAAGGTTTGACCTAAACACAATGGAGGAGCTTCAAAGAAACTGGATAGTTTACAAATTAAACAAAGAAGAAAAAGAGGTATATTTCCAATTGCTAAAAACATATCAGAACCTCTTGGCATGGTCATATCCAGCATGGAGGACATTTGGGCTTTCCCTTTATTTTGTTTTCTTTGAATCAAGGTTTGCTTACCAACTTATACAGTGTATATTGCTTGGCTTTTGCTCTGTTTCTGGTGTTTTATCAGTTCGTGGTTTGCTTGGTGTGTGGTAGCCATTTTTTTTCAGTTTCTCAGCTGGTTTTTTGGTGGCTTTGACTCATGACTCCATTTTCCCAATGGATTATTTTGGCACTTGGTCTAATTTTGTTCTTTTGGCACTCACTGGGAGTGCCCATCCCTGAGTAAGAGCCAATGTTGTTTCCCATTTTGATCCTCTGTTGTTTTACCATGTTTCCCCTTTGCTCTTTGTGCTCTAAAATGTTTTTTCCTGATGAATTCAATGATGTAAAGTTGTATCTCCATTCTTTTGCATTGGATTGTTTGCAAACTCATTACCTTGCCCTAATTTTTCCCGTTTAAATGCCTCTACTATTTTTCCCGTGTTTTCCCAGCCTTTGAAGCTCGAAATTGTTCATTTTATACTTTTTTGCCCTCAAATATCCCTTGCCATGGTTGTAAATTTCCTAAAAACACTTTCAATTTATCTTTTGATCCAAAAATTCTTCACCCACGAAGAAAAAATCGATTTTGGGCATCCCTGGCATTTTTTGTGTTATGACGGCCAGACAGGCGTCATTTGCCCATCAAATTCATCTTCAGTATTCTAGGGAATCACTAGCAATTTCTGCATTATTTTACGGTCATACGGGTGTTCTTTTCCCATCAAATTTTATCTCAAAATCTTCTCCTATGTGGTCGTTTGTGATTAGACAAGGTTTGGTGGGTCTGCTCGAAAAACTTAACATTTTTTATGTTTTGGAAAAAATTACATGTTGCCCCTGTAGCTCTGTATGCCCTAGAGGAGGTACACGTGTCGCAAGCATAGTGAAGGTGGACGGGTGGATATTTTTGTGCCTTAAGGAATTTTGGAAAAAAGAGTTAAAGTATAAAGAAAATTCCTAGGGCCTGCAACGAATCAGAATGGAACACATGGCGGATTCAAAGCGCAGGCCCACAACAAAATAGAATGGAACATGTGATGGCTTCAGAGTGCAGGTCATCAACAAATCAGAGGTGGACATGCGTCATGTTTTCATCAAAGGTGGGATGGAAGGTTAGCGGAGGACTTAGAAATTATTTTCTTTTTAGCGAAGGGGAACAAAAGTTGTGAAAAAGGTTGCGGGTTTATCGGGCCACTCAGGAGAGGACACGTGGCAGGATTAGGGGTAGAAGGGAGTGTGGGACGTCAGGGGAAAAAAGGAAATGTTTCCTTTTTGGAAAAATGAGTTAAAGTGGTAATTTGAAATGTGGCTCCGTAATGAGTCAAAGGGAGACACATGGTAGGGACAGAATCGGAGGTGCAGGAGTGCGGGGGAAATGTTGAAAATTTTCCTTTGGTGAGAAGGAACTAAAGTATGAAATCAGAGCGCTTGCTCAGCCAATTAGTGACCGACATGTGTCAGGGACATAATGTGGGAGGGTTGGTGCCAAAGGAGATAATTGAATTTTTTTCCTTTTTTCCAAAAAAGGTGGAAATGTGTAGAATCGAGCCATGATTCTGATGGGACCCACCTTGGGACACGTGTCAGCGCCAAATCTCAAGGGCGGAGGGGTGGAGAAAAATGTCAAATTTTTACATTTTTTCAAAAGTGTTAAAATGTCAAAAAGTGATCCCAAACCCATTTCCAATCGCATTGTGACATGTGGAGGGCCCAAATTGAAGGGAGAAAGGAAAATCAATGGTAACTATGCATTTTTTCAGTTTGGCCACCATTTTTGCTCTAGGAAGTGTGGAAATGCATTTTTTTACATCGATTTTGATCAAATTTTTGGCAAATTGTGTCATTTGTGCCTACAAGGACCAATGCAATTGGTTTTAAGGATCAATTTGAAGATCAGAGATGTTTTTGAAATAAATTTTGCCTTAACCCGTCCAAAAACGTGAAATATCAAATCCAAAAGTTGCAGAGTCAGATTTTGGAGGGAAATGGATGAAATAATGAAATAAAGGGGCTCTACATGCTTTGAAGATGAAAAACGTGCCTCCATAATGGATAATGATGCAAAAATCCTCAATGATTCATATTTTTTGAAACACCTGGTAACTTTTGTTGGAAATATGTTAAACGTCCCTGTCTGTGAATCATGATGGGATTTTGTAAAAAACTTGATGTTTGGCATATTCTTTTATTGGGAAAGATGGATTGGATGTAATAGAGATGATATATAATGCATGTTTTTTGACATGCAAAGGGTCAGGAAATTGAAAATCACAAGAAAATTTTGAGAGAAGCTCATCTTCTGAGAAACCCTCCAAAAAACCTGGTTAATGTCTTTTATGTTAGATCTTCATTCATGTTGAGTTGGTTACAAGTGTATAGCCATCACACAGCTCTGAGATTGTTCCTGAAACTCTCCCCTACTGATGAATCTAACAAGATTTTGAATTAATCTATGTTATTTTGGGCAATATGATGTCTATTATCATGTTTAAATGTTGCAAATAGTTTTCCTTGTTCTTGTTGCAATCTTGCATTGAAATCTTTAGGAATCACACAGATCTCATCATTATTAATAGTTTAGTGGCATTTGTCAATTTCATTTGTCAGAAGAGATTTCATCTGGCATTGAAAATAAGTAGTTTAAAATCACTTCACCTTCATTTGTTGATAGAGATTGCTTGTAAGCCTTTGGGGGTACCTTAGGCATGATTTGATCAGAGATTTTGATGTTTAATTGAGTCCTTTAACTCAAGATTTTGTGTTGAGGTCTCAAATATTGTGTGAAGAGTGCAAACATGGGCCTCCATTTGTGTATCTCTTCTGGTTGAAAGAACATCCTGACTATTTTGAAGCATTTTATCTGATAATTGTTCAAATGTTGTAGAGGTTGTCAAAGATCTGGCATAGTCAAGTTTGTCTTATCAATATCCCACCAAAAATCATTCTAAACAACTAATCCTACCCCATACTACCCCTGTTTTGACCCTGTATACCCACAGAAGATCAAAATCCATTTGCTAAAGTATGCAGAACAGATCAGGATTTCAAAATATCTTCAGTAACCCTTGCCTTGCATTGAAATTATCTCTATAATCTAGAAGTGACAACTTGTGAAAGTCAGATTTGGAGTGTTGATCATATTTTCCCAAGGCCCCTTCATACTATTTGCACAAATTGAGGGATATATTCATCTCCTTCACCATTTGAGGGTTACAAAATAGGTCCTCTTACCTTGGTTAAAAGGCACAACCTAAAATAGTTAGGACAAGATCAAGTCCTATTTGAGTGCTATCCATCTCTCCACAAATCTGAGTGCTAGTTAGATCACATCCCTGGCTACAAAATGGCATACATCACGATCTACCTATCTTCAAGCTTCATGCCATATCTTTGATGCTGCTCATACTGAAAAGGAGAATAAATTTTGGTACCAACAACAAGCAAATGGAAAAAAGGGGAGGGAGATCAATAACATATATGTCTTACATGAATTTAAAACTAGGATAGGCATTGATAGTAAGCTAAAGCCCCTTAATGACCCCCATAGTTTGGACTGTAGTACCGTCTAAGTGGACAACTCCTCTAGAAATTGGAGTATATGGAATTCGTAATACATCTGCAATATGTTTGGGCATTACAGAACTACTGGCTCCAGAATCGATCATATAATTGTGTACCAAATGATCATAGATAATTAGTGAAATATAGAATTGTGGAGGCTTTATGGTTTTAGAAAAAACTTTTGTTTTGGGTTGCACAGGATGGTTGCCACTGCTACTTCTTGACCTGATGAACCGTTGGTTTTTCCAAAGCTGTTCAAATCCTGCCGTAGCAAGTTCCTCTGAGAAGGGATTGAGAGCGCATCCCACATCATGTCACTAAAATTGGTCTTCTTCATTTCCCAGACAATGTTGAATAGAATTTCCAATTCTTTTCTAATACCTTTTGTGGGGCATTAGAGTTTTCTTTTGGAAAATGCCTATTGGGAATTGTGATACTTGAAGTCCCAGCCTTATTTGTAGACTAAACCATGGATATTTCTATTGATTTCTTCATGTGCCTTTATCATCTGATATTTTTGTTGGGGATTGAGAAGCTTGATTAGTTTTGGAATATTATGGGTCTATTTCCCTTTTCTTAGAACGTTTGTTGGATGTTATAGTGGAGGAATCAATATTAACACCAAAAAAGTATTCAAAGCTTGCAAATAGTAAAAAAATATAGTATTTGGAGAGGGTTTAATGAGTGTCAGAATCCTATTCCAAGTCCTATGAAATTGGAAGTTAGAATCAATCATGTACTCATGAGGAGCTCTCTTTATGGTGGTGAGTTGTTCTTAGAGTGATACATGATAACTCTTGTCTTCGAATTGTTTTCAAAGCTTCTCCCCTAACTCATCTTAAGTGGTTATGCTGCCAATACGTAACCCTCAAAACCATTGAAGTTATTTCCCCTTAAAGGAAGTGACCAAAAGTTTGACAACAACATTATCCTTTGTGACGTTATGTACCACACAAATTCTGGCTATATCGATAATGTGTTCTACCAAAGTAACATGAATTTCTCTTGTGTAAAAGGATAAACTTTTG
This sequence comes from Taxus chinensis, assembly GCA_019776745.2. NCBI lineage: Eukaryota > Viridiplantae > Streptophyta > Pinopsida > Cupressales > Taxaceae > Taxus > Taxus chinensis. The sequence continues at coordinate 226,564,248 of CM034154.1, forward strand.
AGTTCTGCAACCGGTATAGGGTCACATTGAGCCAATAGAAGTGGAATGCTTGCATTGAAAGGGGGAAAAACTTGGTTCCATGTCATAACAACAAGAGGTTTATTATTCCTTGATGGAGGAAACCTTTTGTATGGAGGATTTGAAAGACCTCTACGAGATAAAGCTACATCTGATGAATTTAAAATGATTTTGCTTCTTCTCTTAGGAGGTGACATAGAAAGGTTGATATGATGATAACTTCCGGATTTGAAGAATCTCTTCTCTAAATTATTCACATAAGTGAATGCACTGAGATTTGGAATCTAGAGATATAGAGTCACCAGGTACTTTGATTTATGCTAATGAGAAGAGAAGTACCAACTTGTCCCACTGGGCATGGGAAAAATAGTTGTCCCCAAATTAATGCACCCTTCGAATGGCTAGAATGTGAATAGGATGTTTGGTGTTATTGGGACACATGGGATCACCTCTCAAGCTATGGGACTTGGGCTCAAGGTGAACCTGCAGAGAAGGTTGACTTCCTCTTCCTAAACTAAGTGTTGTACTACTCCTAGTGTAATAAAATGACAATCTAATCCTATGCTAACATTTTTATGGGGTTTTAGAGAAAGAAATTTTGTAGAAATGAAACTATACTAAAGGTGGTGATGCACCAAATAAAGGGATTTTTAATATCTAGAAGGGTTAATGTGGGTAGGATGATTACATCATTGACCACCTTCACCTATTGAAACTTGGAAAGGGTACAAAATACCACAAACCAGGGAGTACGTTCCTTCCTTAAAATTGAGCATACATAAAGGATATATAAAATTTGATTCAACACAGTTAATTTATCATGAGGAAAGAACACATGCACATGTCAAACATCTATTTCAGCAACTATGAATAATGATAACATAACTTTAACAACAGAAGGAATATAAAATTTTCACAACTGACATAAAAGATAATTTTATTACTCCCTTAAAACATGAAATAGATAACCTGAAATAAAGGTAAGATAATCACTCACACTAAGGAACCATACATTCACAAAGTAAGCATTGATTAATCATCCAACACAATAAATTAGATTTCCAATAGCAAGGTATGACTCTGAATATAATTAAAAGGTTTTTTAGAAATCTCTAAAGCACTCTTCCAAGCTTGAAGAGAAATTTCTCACCAAAAATGATCTATATCTCCCCTTTTACTAGCTTGAAGCATTCAACTATTTATAATTTCTTAGGCTGAGCCATTATAGTTGGGCCCTTAACTAACATTTTACTAAAAATAGAAATGTCATTAAATTAAGGGAACATGCTCCCGTGAAAATAGAAAATTTGTTACAAGGGTTTGACTCAGTCAACCCTGCAACTTTGACCGATCCGAAGTTCAAATCTGTCCTTTCATGGCTGCTCAACTTTGGCTTTGTTCAACTACACCTTCCTCTTCCTACAAGTTTTTGTTGTTCTCCTTCCCACACAGCCATTCGATGCTTATACTCAATGAAGCACTTGATGATTCCCTAAATTTATTCATCTCTAGGCCCACATGGGTAGTGATTCACTACATCTACTATCTCGATCTGCTTTGTGATCTTGGATGGCGCTCTTCAAAGTTTGATTCACAACTTTCTTCAGCCTCCCTATGAAATTTTGGCATAAGACCAATCGGTCAATGGAGTCACTGCTGAAAGTTTTGGTGACCTCATCGTCACGCTTCACCAAATCCTTGAAATTTTCCTTAATTTGATCTTCAGGAAGAGCATCGATGTTTTCGTTGAAGAATTTACAATTAGCAATATCAAACTCTTCTGAGATGTCATTCAAGGCATCCGTGATTTCTACTCATTTATCTTCCAATTTCTTAATTAAATCCTGCAATACTTGGCATCGAAATTCCATGGAATTTTGATATTCAAATAACTTTTAGGCATCATCGATCACCTCTTCTTGAAGGAGAAATTTGGGGTCTTATTCTATGATCTCACTCCATGTTGCCAAATTTAAATTTAGATTATTATTATCTTCGGAAAAGGCCTCATCCATTTTGCAAATAGAAACCTTCCCAACTTATAGATCATTATATATTTTGACAACCTCCTTGATTAAGGGATTATCTTCCTGCAGTATGCGTTTAATCCATCCATTTACCGATCTCCCTTTCTGGCCTAGCTTCTCGAGCTCATGATAAGAAATGTCATTGATGGTAGACGAAACTGTCATAGCCGAAGTAGTTGAGACTTTGGTAGATGGATTTGGTTTTCTTACCTTGTGTAATAATGCAGTGAGCTATTTGACCTTGATTTTGAGCTCATCTTTTGTAGCCTTATCCTTGTCATATTTTTCCAGCAGAGCCCCGAGAGCAGTGTGCACATATTGTTTGGATCCTTCGTGAGTAGATTTTCCCAATGAAAATTCAGAGATCGATAATCTGCCATAGTAATTGTTTCCTTAGTTTTTCCCTCAATGGGGGGTAGCAACCTCTTCAATTCTCTCCCCAGATGGATTCACTATCAGACTTTAAATATTCCTTGGCCTCTTGGCCTATCTTTTGGGCATATGTTCCAATATAGTGATATCTATGACATCTCCTAGAGGCACCTTATTATTTTTCTTTGAATTATATCTAAACAACCATTCAGGAATGGCTAATGATAATGAAGATGGGACAGTAAGTCTGATACCTGAAACATTAGATATGACAAGAGAACTAGAAACATTAGTTTGAATTTGGGTAGAAGTGGAAATCATAGACGGGGTGGACGTAAGGACAACCATAGGAGTTGATAGACTGATGTTGGGGAATGAGATGGAGGGAAATGGAATTGTTAAGGGAAGTGAAGAAGAAATGGGTAACCTGATAGTTTCTCCAGCTGAGAGAATTGGAAGGGATGTTAGAATACCTGTGGAACATAGAAGGAGATGTTGAAGACTGTAACTAAATGATTGTGGACTTTTTATGTATCCTCAAGGAACTGATATTGGCCAGTGACAATGGGGTTTGAGGAGGAAGATTTTTTTTGATGGATCTTAAAACGTGAGATACTATCGGGAGTCACTGACTTCACCCACTTTTATCACAGGTTTTGCCCAATGGTTTTGACATGGCCTTTGAAATGCTTAAGTAGTTGGAGAGAGATTTGAGCCACTAACAATAAATGAAAAATTTTTGCAGTCATGTGGTTTTTTTGGGTCGACCTTTTACCCTTTGTTGAGAATAGCTCCAAACAGATTGGGTATTATGGTTGAGAGAGTGGTGGCTTCTATATTTTTAGGTTTCTTCTACTCCCAAATTAGGTGAACCATTCCTCAAGGTAACCAACTAATTGTAAGATCTCTACATAATTTTTGCATATTAGCCCTCTACTATTCTGATTCTGTGAGGGATTATTCCACATATTTTATCCCTTATTCCTAACAAGGGATGAGAAAACCTGGGCCATGGAAGGATATCGGAAAGAAGATATAATTATTGAAGTGGAAGGAAATTATATTGTAGGATTATTTCCTAACAAGGAATGAGACCCTGGGCCCTCTCCTTAATTATTGTAGGCATTCATCTATATTAGAATCAATCCATGGAAATGGATTGGTGATATTATCATTTTTATATGAGGAGTCATCCAAAACTTCTGTCATCATTATCTTTGGACATAGGAGCCTTTGGGACATCGAGCCAACAAAACCAATGAAACTTTCATCAATGGGTTTTTTTGGGTCGAACCTCTCATAATCCCTTTGGGGCCTCAGATGATGTATTCATCCCGAAAATGAATCCAAGGTCCTCCAATTGGGGCACATGTAGAACTGGGACCCTCATACTTTATGTTTCATTCCTATAAATTATCCCCAATGATTGATTGAAAACTATTATCATGGATGTAAAGGTTCTACAAGGTCACTTATGGCCATTTCATCAGCCAATCCAAACCATTTTTGGCCTTATGAATATTTGTCACATGGTGTATCCCGACTGAATCCAATTGAAATAGGGCAAATGCATTTCACCAACTGTACCCCAATAATCAAAATTAGTTCGTGGATTTGTTTTGAAGTCACTTCGACCAAATCCAAACAATTTTGGCCTTATGAAATTCAGGAAGTAGATCTATCAATTTATCATTGGGGCACCTTGGCAATTTATTAGGGGCACCTATAAATCCTGGAACCCAAATGTAAGTGAATGTAGGGAACTGTAAATAGATGGCTCCCCACTCATGCACTTCTTTGAAGGCTTCATTAGAAATCCTTCGGTTGTATAACTCAATATCAAAATAGTAGAGGATAATTGAAAATAAAGAATCATTGACCCTATGAAAATGCCTGCTCCCTTCATTCAGTGTGAGCTGAGGATAGAAATCATAGATTTGGGAGGTGCTACGAATACCTTTAGTATTCAATCCAGAGAAATCTCCCATAGCAGCGACAACATAAACCAAGAAGGATGTCATATAGAAGCTCTTTGTGGGAAGCACCTTACTCATTTTATAGCAAATGGAGCTACTAATATGCTCCCCCCATATGATAAACTCGTTATTCTTCTTGATGGTAGCGATGTACAAGAACATCCATTCCTAGAATTCCTTTGCAGAAGGGAGACCTGAAACTCTGCTTAGTAGCACAATAAGATCACTGACCTCCTGAATAAAATCTGACTGATGCATGGTTTTGGGTAATTTGGCAAAGCTCTTGGCCAGATAAGTTTTCATCATGATTTTTGTGCATACTTCCTCTTCCTTGTCCCAATGTTCCACTGCTAACTCTGGTGAAATTGTGGCGTAATCTTCAATGTCAGGAAGTTTGAGTAGATCTTTGAATAATTTTGGGTCCAAATGGATTACCACCTTATCATCATCATCTTTGACTGACATAGATCCTTTGTCAAAGTGGGTTGTTGTGGTTAAAACAAACTCTGAGAAATGCATGGATGTGGGAAAAACGATAGCAAGGGCAAGCCCACTATCGTAGATGGCCTACATCCATGGTTTCTTGTTTGGAGCCTTTACTCTTTCCCAAAAATCCAGAAAATAAATCTGTCCTAGGTTAGTGTCCCCTTTATTCCCTAAGTCAGAAGATAGGCATGAGTGAGGAGAAACTCCAAGAAATGAATACTTTATATTTTCTTTTCCCTTAGATGTGGAAGTAGACATCAAGCTCTGTATCTCAGAACCTGACGACTTTTCTGAATTCTGAAAGCCGAAGTTGAAAAATTCCCTGAAAAAGAGAAGTCTGAAAACTTGAAGTGCAATACTCTGAAAGACAGGTCCTGAAATCCCAAAAATTATCAACTTCCAAAAACCCAAACTAAAGAATCCCGAAGTGAAAAACTCTTTGAGAATTAAAGTTCTCGAACTTCTCCCAAATTTCCGAAACTCCAAAGTTTCAAATACGAAAGTTCCAAAAATAAAATTTCTGAATTTCCAAAGTTAAAGTTCTAAAGTCACATGATTCCCAACAACTGAAAAGCTCTGAAAAGAATTTTTTTCCAATATGGTGACCTCTGAAATGTCGAAAACAAGAGCTCTGAAACAGCAATACACTGCTAAGTCTTCGAAATGTGAGAAGAAAATTTCCAAACAATGCTAATTTCCAAATCCTAAAAAGTGTTGAGAGGGAGAAATGGAAAACCTGAGAAGATCCCTGAAAACTCTGAATGCCTGTGGAAACTCAAAATCATAGAAACATGGTGGGAAATGAGTTTGTCATTTCAAGAGGTACATGCAGAGGAGGAAAAAAAGAAAACAAACAAAGAAAAAAAAAATAAGAGATCTTAAACCAAAAGGAAAATAACCAAGTTAAAATACCTCGAGAATGACGTTGAAAAGTACAAGAAAATAGAAAGTCAGAGCAAAGTGTTAGGTAAAAATGAAAAGTAAAAAATGAGTATAAATAGAAAACCCAATATTAATGGCACAATTATGATCTGTACGGGGGTTGGTGAAAAATTAATTACATGAAGGACTTGGAAATTTTGAAACCTGAAAGCCTAAAATTCTGAAATTTTAGAATTTCAGGGTTTTGGACTTTGGAGATTGGGAGATGAAAAATGTGAATTGGCAATGAAAATTTCTGAAACCCAAAAGCCCGAAATCCCAACATTTTAGACTTTCAGACTTTTGGACTTCAGGAGTCTGAAAGTGAAAACCTCAAAAGTGACCTAGAGAATTCTGAAACCCGAAAGCCTGAAAGTATGAAATTTTGGACTTTCAGACTTTTGAACTTTGGAAGTCTGAAAGGGATTAAACCAAAAGTGAGACCAAAAGTTCTGAAACCTGAAAGCCCAAAATTCTAAAATTTTGGACTTTCAGGGTTTCAGAATTTGGAACTCTAGGTTTAAAAATTGCCAATTACTAAGTAAAAACTCCAAAACCCAAAAGCCTGAAAGTCTAAAAATTCAGAATTTCAAGGTTTCAGACTTCAGAAATTTACAAACACAATTTCATGCCATTAAACTCTGAAAGAGAAAATATTTGAAATCCGAAGTCTGAAATTTTAGATTTCGGGACTTAAGGAAATTTCAATTTACATTACAGAATACCCATACCGAGGATTTTCTCAAAAAAAATTCTAACCACTTTTGACATTTGCTTCTCAAGGTAGATTAAAACGTTAACACATACACTTGGGTATATTTTCCTTCACGAACATAATTTTCATTTTATACTTAAGGGTGGGAAAACGGAGACACCTATGTTTGGAAATGGAAACTTTTTCCTTGCACGTTAAACATGAATTGCACACACATTCCAAACCCAAGTGTCATATTCTTATCTTCCTCTTGTGACTTTCTTATTTATACACACTTCTCATTCACTCGCAAAATAAATCACATTAGCCCACAATAGTATAATCTATACATGTAACTCACCCAAAATCTTGCACAATCCATTAAATTTTCTATCTAGGATTGTATAATTAGAACCAAACTATTCCATGGTTTGGACCTAAGCCAAATGGTCCCTTCTCTTTCCACCCAATGATTACTTTTCTAGTTTGAAATATTTTATTAGGTTATTTCATATCATATAGATTGGCCTTAATGCACACTTTAACCTATAAAATCCTATATAAAAATATAATGCACTTATCAACTCACCTAACACTTTAAGGAGCACCCATTTCAAATCATATTCCAGATGCACACAATGGTTTACTAAATCTTCCTAAAACAAGAGAACATCTCTAAGAGCAACCATTGATTAATTATAAAGTGCTCAAACCATGTTTTAGAGTATAGCTTCCCCATCTACAAGCCCAATAGGTTTAAATTTAAATCATTACAAGGTCAAACCAAAAAAAGTGTTACAAAAGTTTCTACAGGTGAAGGGAATCAAATAAAATATTCAAGCACGCCACATTGTATCACAACCACAAAGAGTACGTTCTACTTTTTTTTTCTCCTTTTATTCATCTGTGAGGGGCATGGTCTTTGTCTATTCCCCATCTTACGTTGGGGTCACTTCTATGATGTCACCTTCTTATTCATAAGCACGTGGCCTCTGCCCTTGTATATTCCCCATCTAACGTTGGGGGCATCCACGCTTTCTTGGTTACCTATGCATAGCTCTGCAAAACCGTTAGAAAAGAACACAACAACAATAGAAAATTGTTTCAAAAACACACAAAAATAGAAAATTGTTTCAAAAACACAAAAACAAAAGAAAATTGTTTCACAAACACCAAAAACAATAGAAAATTGTTTCAGAAAAACAAATCTTGAAAAAAAAACATTTACTTTAGTTTGTTTGCATTGTCTTGTTTCTTACTTTGCTCGTTTGCTTGTATAGGTGCTTCATGCTTGTACATTTGTGTTGTTTGTTTCTTGGACATACTTTATTAAGATTCATCTTTTCTTGATTAGATTAGATTTATTCTTGCTTGTGCATGTTGAAGTATATTTTTGCATGCTAGTAAATCATGGTGCATTATTATGATAATTCATTATGTTCTTTGTTAGCATTTGATTGTGTTTGTTGCATGTACATCGCTTTGTTATCACATCATCATATTTCCATCACTATCATTGCATCTAACATCATATATACATCATATATCAAGAAAAAGCTAAGTATACATCATACATGAATGCTAAGCTAACCATCACATATTGTATCATCAAATGGGGGCAAGAGGGATCGCAAATATCAAAATCTATTCCCCCCGCACCCATATCATCATATCATCTTGTCCGCTAAGTATGGCACATCATATAAGCAAATACATTGGGTATACTCTAACTAGATATATCATCTGGTAATCAAAACACATGTGATACATCAATAAATCATGATACATATACATGTGAAATCAAATCATCTAACATCATAAACACAACCAGCTATCCATGTGCACCATCATAAATAAAAAATAATGTCCATCTCATAAGCACATATGTCATGTCAAAAAAATGTCCATATAAATACATGTGTGATATATTTGTCTCAAAAAAGGATAGATCTACATAACTTCTATACATCAAAGAATAAATGCCTTCATCTGAGGCGTATAAAGGATGATACATCTATCAAATAATAAAATGCCTTCATCAGAGGCATGTATCAAAATTTCTATGAATAAAAAATTCCTTCATCTAAGGTGTACAAATGTGATACATCGAATCACTGAATACAAAAGCCTTCATCAGAGGCATGTGTCAAAACTGTTGCGTAGATATAAAATGTAATACATAGAGCAAAATCTACTCATGGCCTTCATCAAGAGGTGTATGTGAAAATAAAAAATATTGGGGCTAACTCGAGCCCTCTGATGGGGTAGTCGGTCTGTCTCATGGAGGTGGCATGGCATGAGCATCACTGGCTCTCCCTGGTCGTGACTGCTCCACTAAGGCAGGTGGCCTTTCAGATCTAGTGTCTCTACTCGACTATTGGCTATAGGAAGGCGCTCGCCGCTCAGTAGGAACTACCTTAAAATATAGAGACCTGTAATATGAGGCTCTGCCCTCTACTGTAGCCAGATCTCTGTGTGTCCAGGTCGTCACGGTTGTACAATCTATGCGTCGGTAAGACACTATCTCTATTTAAGCTTGGGAAAGCTTAGCCTAGCCCACTACGTGCTCTACCTTGAGCCTATCTCACTCTAATATCACAGGCTACATCTGGGCTTGCATCTGCTGATATAAGCTCATCATCTGAGCCATCTGATAAGCCATCTGTCATATCTACTGAAAGTGCACAGTACTATCACCTCCTGGGACAGTCTAGGCCCAAGCCTGATCCCGCTCTGCTGATAATGTCAAAATATGAGTCTGAGCCTAATCTCTCTCAGCTGTCACTATCACACTTAGGGCTCAGGCCTCGTCTCTCTCTAGTCTAGCCTGATCTCTCTTGGCTAGAGCCTGTTGTAACTACTGCTGCAGGGTGGCTGTCTGTGCCACTGGCTGTGCCACCAGGACTGGTCCCTGTGGTGCTCTGGATGACTAGCCCTGCTCTAGGACTCTAGCTCTAGGAAATTGTGTTGGTGCCTATCCTAGACCCTGTGGCCTCAATCCCTGTACCTATGTGGTACTTGTTTTATATATCTTTCCCCTCGAGTAGATATGGGAAAAACAAAAGGTAAAGGGCACATGACATAAGGTGTCGACATGAAGAAATTCACGCCTATGGTGCAGGTAAGAGGATGTTGACACAAATATGGATGCGCCTATGGTGTAGGTAAGAGGATGTTGACACAAATATAGATGTGCCTATGGCACAGGTAAGAGGATGTCGACACAAATATGGATGCACCTATGGCACAGGTAAGAGGATGTCAACACAAATATGGATGTGCCTATGGCGGAGGTAAGAGGATGTTGACATAAATATGGATGCGCCTATGGTGCAGGTAAGAGGATGTCGACACAAATATGGATGCACCTATGGCATAGGTAAGAGGATGTCGCCAAAAATATGGATGCACCTATGGTGCAGGTAGGAGGATGTCGACACAAATATGGATGTGTCTATGGCGCACCTTCAGGAGGTGTAACATTCTGAGCGCTGACAGAAAGTAAACCCTGACGCAGATATTCAAATGGCCATAACTTTTCACAAGGAGCTCAGATTAATGCAAGGTTGGACTTTTCGGAAATCTTACAAGGTCCTCTACCCAACTACGATTGGATATCTTTAATTGGGTGAGAATAAATTCTTAAAAATTCCAAATACAGTTCACCACTTTTTGGTTTTGCTAGGGTTCTCACCTACCACCATAATGAGATGAATTAAATGCAACCTGGAGGTGGTTGGGGTAGATTTGGAATTCCTCTCTCTTTTCTCTCTCATTCTTCCTATAAATTGTAAGGAGGGGCTTCTTTCTAAAGGTTGGACATTCTTTTTTTGCCCCTCCCTTCTCCTCTTTTCTGTAGGTGGATTTTGTGGAGTTCAAACCTCCCATCTAAAACTGTAATCCAACTTTTCCTCTTGGCATTTTGTAGAGTATTGTATCAATCTTTGGAGCAAATAATGCATGTCTGTGGATGATTCTCAACCCTCTCTATGTTCATTTTGCATCCTTCTGATCTTTCACTACAATTTGGTTATCTATGCATGATCTTGCATTACATTTAATTGGTTTGTGTTTATTGGCAAGACAGGTGTTCTTCATTCCTTGGTGCATCACGTTTGTTAGTTTAGGTTTTATGTTTATGCATCTTCTTACCCTGTCTCCCTGGCAAGTTAGATTAGGTTTTTGAGTAAACCCTCTATATTTTTATGTGTGCATCTGAATAGACGAATAGGAACCGTCCTTCATCCGGAGAGCTTTTCTGATTTCGCAAGGTCCCACACTTAGGAAAAGCTCCATGTTATGCAATCACACTGAGAGTCTCAACCCATCGATCTGTAGACACTCATGGGTGTTGTGATTCACCATCAATAGTTTTGGCATGCCCAGTGGGAGCAAGAGTTCATTCCACAAGATTTGAGGGAATTTTAAAGAAATTTGGACTAAAAAATTATAGGTTTTACAATTTCATATTTTTCACCTTCCAGGCTGAACTTTGAAATTGATTTTCAAGGGCTTAACTTGCTCAAAACAAGTCAAAATTTCACCAGATTATAGATCTGGGGGTAATCTTCAAAAGGGTATTCTTAGATTTTTGATATTTTGACTTTCAAAATTTTATAGTTTTTAGTATTTTGGGTTCTCCCAGGTGTTGAGCATGTCCCAAGTTCCGACACAGTGTGTTTCAGGTTTTGTAAGTTGCCTTACATGACCTAAGTTTCACCTATACCTTTCAGGGATTAGTAGCTGCACAACAAGACCTGATAACTGAATTGAAGAATTGTATCTTTCAGGTCCTTCAAATTTCTAAATTCTATTTTTAATATTGTCAGGTTTGGTGTGTAACTTGGTAGAATCTAGCCTTTTGAGGCTCATTATCTAACACATCTAGTGACTCCGAAGGGATAGAATTCAGTGATATAGCAACACAAGTTGCTCAGGTACATGAGGAGAGTTCGAACCAGGTCTGATACTCAAGAAGAGGGGCTATTTTTCCACTTGCAGCTATCACCAGGCAGAGGAAGGAGAGGAAGAAGACCACAAAGATCACCATCTCCACCTAACAATACTTTATCAACCCCTCCACCTGGTATACCTTTCATCTAGTCAATAAGGGTTCTCAGGCCAATCAGAATGGTGTAACAAAACCCTTTTGTCAACTTCACTGGCAGTAGCCCACTTGCCCTCAATGCACAGAATCCAGTTCCAATTACAGCATTGAAGAACATTCCATTTTTCACTAGAGAAAATCATACCACTCCTGGTGATCATGTTAAAGACATTGCTAACGTTTGTGCAATCCATGAGATAAATGAAATGGATGTTGTTGTCAAATTTTTGGCATCTTCATTCAAAGGGAAGGCATTGCAATGGTTTAGAAGCCTTGGATCTGGTTCTATCCAAAATTGGAATCAGTTATGCATAGTTCTCCATGAGCAATTTGGGGAAAAGGGAGAAAAATTGTCTCTACTAGAACAATTGACAACTATCAAAAGAGCTCCCAATGAGCAGCTGACTGACTTCAACTTCAGATTTCAAAGGTTTTGGGATAGAATTCTAGTGGCCGTTAGGCCAACAGCTGAAGGTGCTTTTCTATACTATCTTAAAGTTTTGAATTCTGATATTTTTATGTTAATTCAATCTATGGGAGGCACAACCTTACCTGCTACTTATAGCATTTCCATTAGGGCTGAAAACTGTCTTATTCAAGCTAGTAAGCTAGCTCCTAGGCCTCCCATGCCCTTATATCCAAACTTAGAAAATCCAAGCACTAGTCAAGCACCCACTTTGGCTCCTATTCCCACTCCTAGAAATCAACTTCTACTTCATCCTCTAGTGCTTCAAATGAACTCCAAGATGTTATGAAACAATTGCAGAACCTTGGAAATGAGCTGGTGACTATCAAAAGACATCAAGCTCAAAGTGTTAGACCGTATTAGCCTCAAGCACAGTACCAAGCTAGGCCCCCATACCAACAAAATAGGTCACCAGCTCAGGCTACAAATCAAAATCAAAACCAAGTAAGGCCTCCCACTAATAGATCATTTCAACCCTATAACCCCAATGTTACATCTACTTCTAAAGCATTAGTGCCAGTGCAAAACAACATAGCTCAAGAGTATGATTGGTGTTTCACATGCAATGAACCTCACAACCAATCTATGTGCTTTAATGGTTCTTTGAACCGAGCCTTGATGGTGACAACTGCTGGTGTTGAGGGTGAAGTGAGTCAAGAAACAAATCAGCAATAAGGGACATCTTAGCAAAACACAGCTCCAAATGATACCACACTTGTGAATTGGCAAGCTGAGGATTTTTGTGGCATGAATCAAACAATTTCTCAGAGTGTAGTAGCTAACACAAGATCAAAGAAGAGGAATATTGGTGAAGGGAAGTCATTGGCTCCAAGTGATCTTCAACCTTCCATCACTTCACAAGGTGTTGGTAAGAAAAATACAGTTCCAAACATGAAAGGACAGCCCAGACCACCTTCTAAGCCAACTCAAATGTCAGCTATTGCTGCCCATGCGCAAGAAAGGAATGTGCAGGCTAAAGGACAGCAAAGAGATATTTCATCCCCATTTAACATCCTCGATCAAATGAATAAGACACATGTGAACATTTCAATGTGGGAATCTTTATCCATCCTAGGAAAAAGAGATCTTCTACAAGCTGCCATGAAGGATTGGTCAACTTCAAACCAACATGTCCATATGCAAGAGAATGTCCTCACAAATTTTTCTCATCCTGAAGGGAATCATGGAGGACAACAAGGTAAATTTTTGAAACCCCCTCCATTCTATGTTTCATTAATCATTGGGGATAAACTAGTACATAATTGCATGATTGATTCTGGGGCAAGTAGTTATGTCATGCCCAAGCAAATAGCTGATCAGTTGGGTCTCCAATATGAATTCATATCTAAAGGGGTAGTGCAATTGGATGGGATAGCAGTAGCAATGGTGGGAGTGATTAAAGGTTTGAATCTTATCTTGCATGCATGCCCCAATGTTACCATTTTGCAAGATGTGTCAGTAATAGATTTTCCACCACTCTTTGCCCTATGTTTATCAAGGGATTTCACAGCAAGAATTAGAGGATACTTATCTGCTTACTGGTCACACATGTTATTTAAAACAAGATATGGTACTAAGGTCACAATTAGATCCAAACCAATTGCAAATTTTCATATTGAGCCTCATACTCCAAGCCAAATCAATGCCAACTGTTCAGCATTTGATCAAGAAGATTATCCAAGCACAGATGAAGCTAACACCATAGTTGGAAGCATCCCAGATTTGAATCTTGATGAATGGGCAAGCAAGGTACATGCTTTTGATCCCTACCAAGAAGTAGAAGAATCTGAGATAGGAGTCTATTGCATACATGAAGAAAACCATCCTATTCCTAGCATCACCAAATCAGACCATAAGGATGACAATGAGGCATGGCAGTTATTTTTTGATGGATCAAGGAGTAGTTAAGGTGCAGGTGGAGGAGCTATGCTTGTTTCACCTCAAGGAATCAAATATTATTCAGCTTTCTGTTTCTAGTTTTCCTATTCAAACAACACAACTGAATATGAGGCCTTGATTCATGGACTTCATTGGGCTACGAAAAAGGGCATAAAGAACTTACAGGTGTCCGAGGATAGCGAGCTAATCGTTAATCAAGTTAGGGGACAACATGCTACAAAGATTGACCTACTGAAGAACTACAAGAATAGGGTGTGGGACCTCGTTGAGGATTTCGAAGCTTTCAACATCGTGTCCATACCCAGGAAGAAAAATGAAGCCGCAGATAGGCTCGCAGCAGTTGGAGCAATGTTTGATGTGGTTGACAACATCAGAAGGGAAAAAACACAACTACATATCCATGTGATTGTGAGGCCAGCAGTTCCAAATAATAACACAAGCTGGCATGTGTTTGAGAATGATCAACAGATTGTCAATTTCTTACAAGAAGAGGCTAAATTCTCAGCTAGGAATCAGGACAGATTAGAGTAGCAGTATGGGGATCAAGTAGTGTAGCTACGGACAAACAAGCTTCTCAAGGGTTTAGTAACATTGGAGTCTATCTTCAACCCTAACAACCAGTTCCGTAAGGAAAAGGCTAACATACAGGCCAAGAGAGAAGATTCAGAGCCAATTCTGGTTGGGGAAGGAAAAACACTTCAAATTGGTAAAGTGGCCACTGAGCAGGAGAAATCAGATTTCATACAGCTTTGTCAAGAATTTCCAAATGTCTTCTCTTGGAGCTATGAAGACTTGAGAGGATTCAATCCAAATTTGGCACAACATACCATAGAATTGGATCCAGACGCTAAGCCCATCAAGTAGAAGCAGAGACTAGTCAACCCTCACATTGAGCCTCTAATGAAGAAAGAGCTAAAAAAGCTAATAGAGGCAAGCATTATATTCCCGATCAAGCACTCAAGCTGGGTTGCAAAATTGGTTCCGGTCAGGAAGAATAACGGAGAAACTAGGCTATGCGTGGACTTCCGAGACCTCAACAAGGCATCTCTCAAAGACCATTACCCACTTCCTTCAATGGAAAAAATATTGCAAGTAGTATCCGGTTCGGAGAGATTCTCTCTCCTAGATGGCTACTCAAGGTATAATCAGATAATGGTAAAAGAAGATGACCAGTTCAAGACAGCTTTCACCACCAAATGGGGCACCTATGCCTACAAGAAGATGCCATTTGGGCTATCAAATGATGGAACCACTTTCCAAAGGGAAATGGATATGGCATTCAAGGGATTGATCAATAAAATAGTTCTGATATATCTTAATGAAATCACTGTATTCTCCAAAAATGTAGCAGATCACCTCTTTCATCTGAGGAAGGTATCTCAAAGGTGTAGAAGATTTGGGGTATCATTGAATCCCAAAAAATGCATATTTCTGGCTCACGAAGGAAAACTTCTAGGCCATATTGTTTCAAATGAGGGATTGACGATTGACCCAGAAAGAGTTGAAGCAATTCGAGTGTTGCCATTGCCAAGTCATAAGAAGGCTCTTCAAAGCTTCTTGGGAAAGATCAATTTTATCCGCAGGTTTGTTCCAAACTTTGCAGCTCTTGTAAAGCCAATAACGTTGATGTTGAAGAAGAGCATGGCATTTAAGTGGACAGCTGAAGGCAAGGGAAGTTTTGAGGCAATAAAAGAGGCTATATCTCAAGCTCCAACTCTCGTCAATCCAGAATTCTCCGAGGATTTCATGTTATATGCCTTCGGTGGTGGGGACACGATTTCTACAATCTTGATACAGCAAAACAAAGAGGGATTAGAACAACCAGTTGCTTTCTTCAGTCAAAGCTTAGAAGAATATGAAACTAGGTACTCTTTCATTGAAAAGCATGTCCTTGCAGTGATTAGGAGCTTAAAGAAATTCAAGCACCTAGTCTCAAACAACAAGATCCAATTGTTGGTCTCTCATGCGGGAGTCAAGGACTTCCTTCTAAACAAAGATTTGAATGAGAAATGTGTAGGATGGATAACCCATGTCATGGAATATGACATCGAGATCAAGGTCACAAAACTAGGTAGTGGAAAAGGACTATGTGAGCAACTAGCTTTGAGTCAGCAAGTCAAAGTAGGTGATGGAAAAGAGGTTTTCTTGGTATTACGGGATGGTCAAGAACAAGACAATGATGATGTTCCCACTCCTTGTTGGACTCAGAATATGATACACTTCCTACATGCAGGCCTATGCCCTCCATAAATGAGCAAAGCAAAGAGGAGATACTTTAGATTACAAGCCATTCCATATGTGTTTGTTGATGGTGTTTTGTTTTAAAAAGACATCAATGGAGTTCTATTGAGGTGCATTGGGACATGTCAAATTGAGAGGGTGTTATGAGATTTTCACGATGGAGATTCCGGAGGACATTTTTCCCCACGAGTAACAGCTCTCAAGATAATGAAGGCAGGGTATTATTGGCCGACAGTGTTCAGTGACTGTTATACATGGATAAGAAAGTGCAAGAAATGTGCACTCTTCACGGGAAAAGAAAGACTAGCAGCGCTTCCATTGCACCCAATTTTGGTTGACCAACCATTTATGCAATGGGGATTGGACTTCATCAGGGTCATCAACCCAAACTCAAGCCAAGGCCACAAGTGGATTCTCATGGCAATGGACTATTTCACCAAGTGGACAGAAGCAGTAGCACTCAAAGAAGCAAATTAGTCTAACATACTAGACTTTTATGAAGGAATAGTGACCAGGTTTGGTGTGCCGGCCACTATCATATCAGAAAATGCATTAGCATTCATAGGTTCCAAGATTACAGAATGGGCTATCAAGAATGGAATCTATTTGAGCACCTCTTCAAATTATTACCCACAGGGTAATGGACAGGAAGAGTTCACAAACAAGAATTTGCTAAGAATCGTCAGAAGAACTCTGGATGAAAACCAAAGGACATGGCATACCAAGCTAAAATCACCGTTATGGGCTGACAGGATAATGCTAAAGAGGTCTACAGGTAATTCTCCCTACAAGTTGGTCTATGGGAAAGAGGCAGTATTGCCTATATCATTAGAATTGCTAGCATTGGAGCTCATGAAGCAGTTGGAGTTGTCTGAGTTCGAACCAATGGAAGCTAGGTATGCAGAGTTGATGGAATTGGAGGAAATCAGAGAACATGTAGTTCAGATGATTGAGAAGGATCAGGCCTTGGTAAAAAGATGGTTTGATAAGAAGGCAAGAGCAAGGACCTTCTAGGAAGGGGACCTAGTTCTGAAATGGGATGCAAACTGGGAAAAACAGGAAGGCATTCCAAATTTGATGCCATTTGGAGTGGCGTCTACATGGTCATGGGACATAAAAGTAGTAATGCCTTCCAATTATCTACATTGGATGGAGAAGAACTCCCGATTCCGGTTAACAGAATCGATCTTAAACATTGTTACTAAAAGGAAAAGGTTGCCCTTGTAAATATTAGCTTAGATTTCAATTCCTCTAAGTGCGGATGCACATTGTCTTGTTGTAGTTAGGTTTTGGTTTCCCTAAGTGCTTTGGCACAGTTTTTGTTGCTCCCAAGTTGAATTTCTACAGTTCAACATGCTCTCAAAGAAGGATTTGTGGTATCAAGCTCGGGATCAGAGATCAAGTTGGTTTCAGGTTATTGCTTATGACTTTATGCCCAATGGATTTCTAAAAGGCCATTGATCTTCTACCTAGCAGGCAGGTGACCCCGTTGAGTCACCAAATTGTTGTATATATCTTCCCCCTTGGGTAGATATGGGAAAAACAGAAGGTAAAGGGCACATGACATAAGGTGTCGACATGAAGAAATTTGCGCTTATGGCATAGGTAAGAGGATGTCAACACAAATATGGACGCGCCTATGGCACAGGTAAGAGGATGTCGACACAAATATGGATGCGCTTATGGCGCAAGTAAGAGGATTTTGACACAAATATGGATGCGCCTATGGTGCAGGTAAGAGGATGTCGACACAAATATGGATGTGCCTATGGCGCAGGTAAGAGGATGTTGACACAAATATGGATGCACCTATGGCGCAGGTAAGAGGATGTCAACACAAATATGGATACGCCTATGGCGCAGGTAAGAGGATGTCGACACAAATATGGATGTGCCTATGGTGCAGGTAAGAGGATTTCAACACAAATATGGATGTGCTTATGGCACAGGTAATAGGATGTCGACACAAATATGGATGCACCTATGGCACACCTTTAGGAGGCGCAACATTCTGAACGCTGACACAAAGTAAACCCTGACGCAAATATTCAAATGGCCATAAATTTTCACAGGGAGCTCGGATTAATGCAAGGTTGGACTTTTTAGAAAGCTTACAAGCTCCTCTACCAAACTACAATTGGATATCTTTGATTGGGTGAGAAAAAATTCTTTAAATGTAAAATGTAGTTCGCCACTTTTTGGTTTTGCTAGGTTTCTCACCTACCACCATAATGAGATGAATTAAATGCAACCTAGAGGTGGTTGGGGTAGATTTAGAATTCCTCTCTTTTCTCTCTCATTCTTCCTATAAATTTTAAGGAGGGGCTTCTTTCTAAAGGTTGTACATTCTTGTTTTTCCCCTCCCTTCTCCTCTTTTCTGTAGGTGGATTTTGTGGAGTTCAAACCTCCCATCTAAAACTGCAATCCAACTTTACCTCTTGGCATTTTGTAGTGTATTGTATCAATCTTTGGAGAAAATAATGCATGTATGTGGATGATTCTCAACCCTCTCTGTGTTCATTTTGCAGCCTTCTGGTCTTTCACTGCAATTTGGTTATCTGTGCATGATCTTGCATTACATTTTATTGGTTTTTTTTTATTGGCAAGACAGGTGTTCTTCATTCCTCGATGCATCACGTTTGTTATTTTAGGTTTTATTTTTATGCATCTTCTTACCCTGTCTCCTTGGAAAGTTAGATTAGGTTTTTAAGTAAACCCTCTGCTTTTTTATGTGTGCATCTAAATAGAGGAATAGGAATCATCCTTCATCCAGAGAGCTTTTCTGATTTCGTAAGGTCCCACACTTAGGAAAAGCTCCATGTTATGCAATCACACTGAGAGTATCAACCCATCAAGCTATAGACACTTAGGGGTGTTGTGGTTTGCCATCAACAGTACCTTTCTCATCATTTGGTATCCCATTGAAGGGATCCTCTAGGTCACAAGCCACTGCATCTACTCTCTGGTCACCACCATGCCAAATCTCTATCGGTGGACTAGCACCTACTGCCCAGTCCTCCTCCAAGATAGTCAGACACCAGGGTAAGATAGTGGCGTACCAAGTCCAGTAATCTATTATGGTTCCTGGATCCCTAACCTTTCATGCTGGGTCCCATGCCTGTGGGACCACCTGAAGGAAACTTGCCCTAGCTTGGGTCACCTGTATGCATGGCCCCATAGTCTGCCTCTCTGAGTCTCTACAGGCATACCATATGTCAAGTTGCAGAACCCCCTGTATCATGCCTAGTTGTCATTGACATCTATCAACCTTGTATAACTCGATGATATAGCTCTGACTGCCAATGAGGTAATGCTCTACGGTGTAAACACTAAGCTCTACGACATCCTCTAGCCACTGAATGTTCCTGTAGGGTCTCCATATGATGTCTCTCTCTAGAAACTCATCAAAATCTCATTGGTACCTGTATAAGCTACCTAGGTGGCCTCGTACATCACCATCTATTGATACCCATACCATGTAAGATGGCTCCTCTGCATCTCGGGCATGAAGAGTACCCATGGGGTGCACCTGATGGCAATATGATCCCATGACTAAATCTATAGTAATGAGGCTGGTCCCACTGTCTTCTGAAATTGGTAAGTGATAAGATGTAAATCTAAGTACAAGTGCACCAATATGCACTGTCCCTAGTAATAGCACTCACCGCTAAAAATACCATGTACTAGTGGTAGTAGCCCTCTTAGGAAAGATGTCCCTGTCTCTAATCAGTGAGAAAAAACCCACTGATAAGTGACATAATATATAAATGTCCCCCGATGCACTGTCAGGTTTGAAATACACTCGTACAATACAACAGTCATACTGTCATGCGGTATGTCATCTTTGTCAAACAAGCTGCGTAATAGGCTGCCCTAATCTACCTTCTATCAGAGGTGTACTCAATCAAATAACTGATGATCGGCACGTAGTAGAATCCACCATACATCCTTTAGAGTCATAGTCATCTTCCCAATGGGAAGTATGAAATAATGGCTCTCGTTATGCCACTGCTTGGCAAGTGCAGTCAGTAAATCATGGTCTAAAATGATAGATGTCATATGGGCTATGGGGCCTAGCCCCACTGCCTCAAGAAGTATGGTTATAACACGTTGATGTCGATGATACGCATGCTCTCCTCTAGCTTGGTGAGCTGGGAATGATGACTACCATGCATCTGCAGCACTAGTAATCATCTCTGAAAAAGTCAATCCACTTGGCATTCACTAACATTTCTTCCAAAAATCTATCTATCATTTTAGGGTTAACCCAAAAATCCTAAATTTTCTTCTAAGTGCCATCATTTTGGCATTTTTCTTGTCTATCCTCCATCGGCCTAGGGTGCCCGTGCATGTCCTTTTGGGTGTGTGTGCCTCCCTTTTGGCACATGCGCGTGTGCTTGTAACTGTTTTAGGGAGCTTGCACCATTAGTCATGCGTCCATCACACCCTTTTGGGCATGTGTGCCACTCTTTCAGCACTTGTGCCATCACTCGTATCCCTACGCATGTGTGCACATGCATACCCCGTTAGTGTGTGCACTCCCCCTTTACTTTTTGTTCTCCCCTTCTAGTGCGTGTATGTGCACGCACATATGTGGTGTATGCACGTGCATGTGTGTGAGTGTGTTTGAGTGTACCTATGTGTGTTTGCAGGCACCCTAAGGCACATGTGCCCACATTAAGACACCTACACTATCATTAGTGTGCTTGCACCTATGCACGTGTGCACCCAACCTATGTGCCTCCTAACCCTAATTCCTAATTCTACAGGCATTAATGAAAAAATTGACAAAGAAGGTTCGGATACTCATAAAGGCGCCATTGTCGGTGTGTCATTGGTACCCTCGGACTATGTCTGTCTCATCTCAATCGGTCCCTGTGCAATCACCATTTTTCTTGTCGCTATTGTCAGAGTCATCACGGTAAAAACTCAATAGTGGTCAGTTAAAATAAACTGGTTGTGGTGATTTACCCCCCCTCAGGTGGGGTATATCAGCCTATTTTTCACCGTCGTGAGTGCCTGGAGGCTCGTTTTGACCACCGTTTTCAACTCTTTTCACCATTGAATAATTATTTTAATTAAATAATTATTTTTCTCTTATTTTTCATTGTATTAGGGCATTTTTGTCTATCCAATACCCCTTTCTTCCCACTAGGACCATTTTATTTCTCCTAGGTGATTTTTCTTCTTATCCACACTCTTGTAAATAATTATTTTTCAAGAATAGTTATTTTATTAATTTTTCCACTGCACATAGCGACATGACTTGTCTCTTGTTTCTTCTTTCTTCCACCTGGAGCATGTTTTTTTGCACCTAGGCCCTTCATTCTATTTCTTCTATTTTCTTCTACTGTTCGACCGCATCTCAGATAGATCGAAAACAAAAACATATATATATATATGCATATATATATATATATATCACTTCAAAAATTTAAAACTAGGGCAAATTTTTTCACAAAATCCTAAAAAGTACAAAACCTACAAAAATAGGTAACCTACTTATTACGGTTGAAACGTGTGTCTTACGCATGGTATTCTCTCTATATCCTACTGGTTTGTTTCACATCTTCCCTGATTAATACGACTCGTAGATTGCTGGATTCAAAACCATTCACAAAGCTACCTGCTTGCTTCGTCTGTACTTTAGGGCATGCTTGTTTCTTGGTGTTGTTTCGTTGTGCACAACACTTTTTACTTGGACCTAGTGTCCATTATCATTTCCCCTTGCATATATCATTTCTCGAGGCATCATTTTTAACCCTTGTCATCAATCACGAACATGTGGATCTCTTCATCTTGATAACAAAACATTTGTATGACTTTCTTGCCCATTGTTGGGTTGGATATGTGTGTTCGTACTTGTTTTCCCTATTAAATGAGCTTGTTTCCTTCTCGTATTACATTACATTGTTGTATGTTACATGGAGTTGGTGTTTTTAGACAATGGACAAATCGTTCATAGTATGGGTTTTCATATCATTCTACTTTTCTCATATGCTTATATTTTTCATAAGAACCGATGACGTAGATCTTGTGGCAATATGATGACATCGAAATTGTTCCAATAGAAAGGCTAGAGGCTAATCTCTTCTCTCTCACTTCTCTATATTTATTCCGCATCACTTTTCTTTCACCCCTAATCTTCCATCTCACCGGGGCATCTTTCCACTTCCCTTTCTTCTATCTATCTCTCACCATTTTCAATCATTAATCACCTTCCTTCCTCACCCAATCAATGCTGGAGGGGGCGTCTCTCCCTCCTACTAATTTTTCTTCTATCCCTTCAAAATTTCATCTGTCTACTTTCTTTGAAGTGATGTCAGTTACACAACCCCAAAGAGGGGCAAATGTAGAGACCCATAATTACGCCTCGAGCAATTTAAATACTTAAATTGCACTAATGATCTCCCTTCTAGTTCTTGCAAATTGGTGACATATCGTCAAAAGTGACTCATCTTCGCTCTTAAAATTATTAATTAGTTACACTACGCTAATTAATATAAGTCACCTGTCCAACAAATACCCTTATTAATGACCTTCCGTTAATAAATTCCCCTTTATATCTAGACTAGTTAATTATTATTAATTAATTAACTTCCCCTTTTATTTAACCAATAAATCAATATTTAATTGATTTAATCCCCTTCTATAGTCTAAATCATGTTAATATTCCTCAAAAATCTTTTATAATCCTGCACATCTATTAATTAAATCACCTTGATTAATTAATAGGCCCCCTTTATCCACATGAACTACTAAAGGACAAACAAACCCTCCTAAAGTTAACTCAACCCTATCTAAACCCCCCTTATCCATAACTAACTCAACATCCCTATTATCCCACATACAAAGGGATGTAGTTTTTCCTTTATCCATTGGGCTATATAAAGAGACCTCCTCCTACATTTACACTCACACCTAAACTTCTTGAGAAGACAGAAGCAAAGCATATAGAAAAATAGACTAAAAGATTTTCTTTGTTCTCTTGAGAATTCACCATTTTGGAAGAGCTAAAGCCTCTTTTCTAGCCAAAAGTGCTTAGGTCACATTGGGAAGAGTCAAAAGGGTCTTGTAGCCCAATTTTGATAAGCTCCCATTCCTAGGTTCTTGGAACATCAAGAGCAACCAATTTAATTGCCATAGAGCTTACATCGGTCCATTTAATTTTTTTTTAAATAAAAAATAATAGAGGTTTTTAGACAATTAGCATGTTAGTTTCAAAGTTCTAATATAATAAATGTTAGTGTCTAACCTTGTTTAGTTCTTATCTTGATGGTGCTTTGGACTTTGCTTTAACTTTGTTGATTAAAAATGACTAGGCGTTAGTTTTTATTTTCATTAACTTAGTTGAAGCAAACTTATGCACACACTCCCAATTCTAAATCCAAATCTACTCCTAAAAAATCTAATACCTTGAAATCACCTAGTATGCCTTTCAAAATACCATTCATTCCTCAAACATAAAATCCTACTCCTAAGCCTATCCAGACTCCAAAATTAGTCCTTTCACCCCCCTTGTATGCATCTGCTCCCTTTCACTTCATAGAATATGCAAACAAGGCCAAAGTGTAGATTACTAAAACTCAATATTTGCAGACTCATCCTGAAAATTTTTAGAGATTCATCCAATATATCAGGAGTGGTATTCTAACACCCAATGTTGTAACATCTAGTTCCAAAGGCATGCTACCAAACTCACCTACACCTCCCTCACAGAACATTCTTTCTTTGAGCGCATCAAAGACTGATAAAGATGAACCTTTCTATGTCTCCCTTCTTGTTGGAGAATATGTACTGAACAATTGCATAATATATTATGGTGCTTCAAACAACGTGATGCCTTTGAAGGTTGCCAAGGATCTCAAACTTACCATGACTCCACCTAGTGGCTCTTGTTACTCTTTGGATTCAAGAAAGGTCCCACTTGTAGGGAAGGTCAAAGATACAAAAGTGTCTCTCACCAAATTTCTAGACAAGAATCTTTTAGTGATGATTTTGGTAGCTGATGTCCCAGCCTCATTCAGAATGTTGCTAAGTAGAAGTTTCTACCAAGACTTAGGAGGTAAAATTTAGATGAATTGGTCTTTTGAAACCATACCAGTGAATGGAGACATGGATAAATTGATTGAGAAGAAGATTAGGTACACTGTACGAAATTCTAGAAGCCTAGAATCTAACATCTTGTATCAAGGTAGCAGGTAGATGAATCACTTTGTGGTAACCGAGGAAGAAGAGGATATCCCCATCTTGATAGGCCTAGACATGCCTTTCTAAAGAGATTTGGATTTTGAAGAAGCATTGAGGAGATTTGAGTTACAAGAGGGCAGCCTTGAATTTCTAGATGATGCAGATCGTGGAGAAGAGGAGACGGTTCTCGATGATTTTTAAGAAGAAAAATCAGATTATATGCTTTTCCAAGATGAGGAGTTATTCTCATTCACATTTGGGGATGAAGATGATCTCAATCAGGGCATTTATGGAGAGAGAAAATTATCTTGTGATGAGCTCGTGAAAGGTTTGAAAGAAATGTTTGAGGAAATGCTTAGAGCTGCATAAGAAACTAAAGATCTCGAGCTCCTGATGCAAGCCACAAATCTGCAAGACAAGTGTGAATTTGATTAGGAAGCCTTAACCAATGTGAAGGTTGGCCATATTGAGATAAGGAAAAATAAAAAATATAATGCCGCTCTTGAGCTACTTATTGATGGATGCAATACCGAAATGGAGATATTTTCTTTCCCATTTGAAGATGAAGACCCTTTCCATGATAAAGAAACTAAAGAAAAGAGTTTTGAGACCTCTGAAGATGAATCTCTTTTTGATGAAGGATTGGTAAAGTGTAGAGATTCCCAAGATGATGAGGTAATCCCTCCAGATAGTTTCCTTGAGCTGTAACATAAATATTCTTCAAAGGTGTACAAAGAGGAGTTGCACAAAATGATGAAGCATAACTCCATGTAAGAAATGTTGCATGCAGTAGAAGTTGTAGAAGACCCTGATCTTATTCTCGATCTCTTCACTCGTTTCATGGATATACAAGACAAGTATGATTTCACCTCTGATCCTCCCGTTAATACTCAAATGCCTCACAGTGGAGTAGAGATAAAGGATGAATCAAACATTTCTCATGGAGAATATTTCAATGAGCATAGAACGAAGAAAGAAATTAACTTAGAATATCCAAGGAATTACAATGAAAATCAGCCTTGGGGTAGCAATGAGATGGTTTTTGGAGAATCATCTATATGGATAAACATGGAAGGCAACTGGCATGATGAAACTGATTTTAAAGGGTATGAAGGCAGTGGAATTTCTAAGCAAGGACCTAAGCATCAAGAAGCTCACATGGACTAACTCCTACAAAGTAAAAGTACAATCATGGAAGTGTCTGGCTTCTATAAACAATTGATGAGGGGTGGGTACTTTCTTGAACTAGTCAATGGCTTCACAAAACAACATCATTCAGTGTTTCCCACTCACAGGTAACTTTTGAGAAATGGAAAGTGCTTCAGTGAAAGTGGGTTGTCCCCCGCCTTGTACCATAGGTGATTACTAGGTGTGTTTCCCTTTCTGCTAGCATGTTTCTTTTTATGTTGTGTCATGTGTTTCCTCTCTCTCTCTCTCTCTCTCTCTCTCTCTCTCTCTCTCTCTCTCTCTCTCTCTCTCTCGTCTCATCTCTCTCTCTCTCTCTCCCGTCTCTCTCTCTCGGTCTCATACTCTCCTGAATCTCGGTCTCTCTCCTCTCCTCTCGGCGGGTCTCTCCTCCTCGTCGATTCTCTCATCGTCTCTCTCTCTCTCCTGCTCTTTTTCGTTATTTTCCCTTCCTCTGCAGGGCCTAATGGATAAGGCACTGGTCAATGAATTATATGGTCTAAAATTGAGATTCTGGATTCCCATGTCATGTCTTTGCTATGCTCATTCCATGTCATGTCCCCAAGCTAGAGCCAGTTGTTTTCGTGCAAATGGGCAACAAGAAATTAACAATTTCCGAGCACGACAATTATACCCCTATGCCGAAATTTTCATGTTTTATCCTTCCCATGCACCTCAAGTCAAATTCGTCAGTCTAGTCACCCCCTATTTGATGTAAATTTTATACCCTAGGTGATTTATGAATTTCTATCTATTCCGCCCTAGAGAGTTTGGAATTTGCTAAAAATATTATCTTCAGCAGTATGTGGAGGGTACCCCCCCCCCCCAATCACTAGCCTTCCCAGGACTGGATCAACCCCTTGGAGTATAATGGAAGGGTAAAATTCAACATGGAGGTGAATTTAAGACCTTAGAACATCATGGAAACTATTTTGGAAGGCTTTGAGAAGTTTCAAAATACTTGGAGCAGTCTGAGTGAAATTAGGGTTTCAAAGCCTAGGCAGGACATAGGTCTAAAACAGTTGTTGGACTTCAGAAGATGATTCTAGGAGCTTCAGATGGAGTTAGAAGAAAAAAAAATACCTCCAAAAATAGGATTAAAATACCTAAATGATGGTGAAATAATATTTTTCACAACACCTTGGCGCATAGGATTGGAAGGCACTTTTTATCAGGTACAAATGGAGTATCAAATATCAAATCTACTTTTTCAAGAATTAGATGGTTGAATAAATACATGATACCCCCATAATTGGATTCAAAATTCCATTTCCAGTCAGAATAATATAACATTTCACCAATAAATTCCACCGGGAGGTCAAGTTATCTTAATTCCAAATTACCCTCTCAAAGGCAGTTCAGGACTTAGTCATTTTTCGAGAGGACAAGTGTCAGCACCAAGAGCATGGTGGGATTTCATGTCCCTGACATCCCTGAGGTCAGGTACATCAGAAATTTAAAAATGTTCCCAGCACCCATGGGACCTTTGGGACCCTTATATGACCTCCCGACTTAACAGTTCAGCCCCCATGTTCTTTTTTGGAGAATTCATCCCCTATCGTCGGATCAGGTGCCACATGTTAGATCCAGGACCACCATGGAATTTTATGTCACTTATACACCTAAGGTGGGTGACATCAAACCTTTAAAAATGTTCCCATCCCCCATAGAGAGTCTTCTGGACACTCACGTGACCGCAGTTCAGCCCCTAGGTGCTTGTTTGGAGCATTCATTCCTTGTTATTGGATTTGGCGCCACGTGTTGGCTCCAGGACCACCATGGAATTTGATTTCCCTTATGAACCTAAGGTGGGGGACATCAGACCTTAAAAAATATGCCCATCCCCCATAGGGAGTCTTCTGGACACCCATGTGACCGCTTTTTAGTTCCTAGTGCTTTAAAGCAGCTTTTTCCTCCTTCATTCCCTGTCATTGGATCAAATGCCACATGTCATCCTCTTGACCACCGTGGAATTTTATGTCCCTCATGTGCCTGAGGTTAGGGACATTGAGCATGGAAAATTTTTCCCAAACAATACTTGTACATTTCTTTTGAATTTTCTCCAAGTGTCACTTTTTCCTGCTTCTAACTTCTAATAATTATATGTGCACTTCATTCCTCCGTACTTCCTCAGCAAAATTCTACCATCACTCCGCCATTGAAAATGCATAGATATGCTCAACCCAAGAAATGAAACACATTCCCCATAGCGATTTGCAGGTTTCAAAAGGATTTTTCATCAAAACGAGAAGGAGAAACGAAGAACAAGAGGAAGAAAACAGTGAAAATATCCATAGCCTAAAAACGAAGATCTGAAGAAATATTCCAAGCCGGTGCATGAAACAATGAACTATTTGTTGTTGTTCATTAATTTTACCAAGACCATAAAAATACACCTTAAAACTACCCCCCTCGTGTGACAGAGCATCCACAATGAAGAAATCTCCTTTCCAACTCAACGAAAAAAGAAGTGGGATTTCCCGTCAAACCGGTTGCCGGATTGAAGTAAGTTACACATGAAGCACCGAAAGAAAAAACCCACATCAAAAATATAATTTTCTTCACAAATGGAGGAGAAAACCAGACCTGCAATTTTGAGGTCCATTAATGGTTTTCGTACCCAGAAGCACTATTAGGTCTGAAAATTAAAACTTTAAAATTTCTTGGATTATTAAGCAGGCGGGTCCGAAATTTCAGAGGGATGATATTGGGAAAAACCCATATCAAAAACTTTGTTCCATGTCAATCTGACTCCCAAAGGCCAACTTTCTAAAAATAGCAGGTCTACTACACAAGAACTGCTATTTCGAGAAAGTCATCAACAGGAGAACCTGTGAAGGAGATGAAAACATTGGAGGTGCACTACAACTGAGAATTCACCAGAACGGAAATTTTTGGCACTTACTAAAAATAGTAAATGGGCCATCAAGCACTTGCTAAAAATAGAAATTTGATCCAAAAGGAGTGAGGAACGCTGGGAGAAAGGGGAATCAAGGTCACAACACTCAGCAAAGGATTGAGGGAGTTTCTTTTTTTACACTTACTAAAAATAGTAAGTTACACTCAAAGAGAAGTTTTGGCACAGTGGGATGTACAAGGATAATCATTCAAGGGGACATCATTGTTTGGGATCATCCTAGTCATTTTTCATAGGGCATTCAAGATCCACCTTAGTTCTTTCAACTTGGCGAGTGTACATGAGCTAATTTGGAGGAGTTTCACATTGTGCAAGGAGTTCAAAGATTCATAGTTTCATTGTATTTGGAGATTTCCATCAACGAGGATCAACGGACTTCATCGGGTGACATCTCCTCTTCTTCTTCTCTCTCTCTTTCTCTCTCCTCTTCCTCCAACTTTCTCTCACTTTCAAATGTTCTAATTCTTCGTTGGGGTTTGCACTTTTTGATATGCCTTTAAGTCACTTAAAAGTGACTTTAGAAACATAATGTAAATTAAGTCACCTTTATTTTATAAAAGGGACTCAATTATTTTGGTAGGAATATGAATAGTCTAAAGTTGGAAATAAGGCATATGGAGGGTCATGAGGAAGATGATAAGTCACCTCTCCTTCTATAAATTGTAACACCATTCCCATTTCAAAGGGGTTGGCAATTGATCTTGTAAACTCACGAGTGCATTGTACTTAGAGAAAGCAAAAGAGATCGCCATTTTCTTCTACTTTCCTCCATTCTCAAACATCTTCCATTCCCACATTATGTACAACTTCTGTTTAAGCATCAATACAAGAAGAATGATATTGTAGCCTCTTTGATGAGGAGATTTTAGAAACTTGAGTTCACAATCTTATCTTATCTTGCTGTCATTTACAGGGTTGTTTCTTCTCGTGAATGCATGTGTTGAAGTTTCTAACTAGTGTGTGTGTAGGAATCTGATTTTCTACATGTAACAGTAGTTCTCCTACTTCAATTCTCACTCCCTTTCCCACTTTCAGACAAAGTCTTCCCTAGCAAGAGATTGCTAGCTTTTCCACAGGGTCAGTGTAGTACCCCTGTTGGATCCCCGGTGGAAAGGCCACCACATAAATCCACATTTTCTTGCGCATGCACATATGGCAGCTGCACCGGTTAAGTAGAGGGACTCAAATTCCTAGAGCATTGGCAAGAAATCCACAAGTTTGTCCACCTGACAAATTTTCTCGCCAACAACTCCTGTGTACATTTTTTCAAGTCTTACAATTCCAAGGCACCCCAAGTCTGTCCATTCATTCCAAATGACCTCTCGATTAACGTTATCTCATCCCTGTAGGTGATTTAGGAAATTCCATTCATTTCCCCTAGGTGATTTTAAGAGTTCATTAAAAGTTACATGCTTCAAGTAGTTGTGGGAAGTGTTATCACTGGCCTTCCTAGGACTGGAGAAATTCCATGGAGAAGAGAAAAAAATATAAAATAGACGTGGAAGTGATTCAAATGCATTGGGACATCATGGAAGTGATTCAGGAAGATTATGGTAGGACTCGAAGAAGTTGGGGGAGTTTCACCAAAATTAGGGTTCAAAAGCCTAGGCAATACATAGGCAAGAATAGTTTTTGAACTTGTGAAGATGATTCCAATAGCTCTAGGTGGAGTTAGGAGAAACAAAAAACATATTTTTAAAGGAGAAACAAAAAACATATTTTTAAATTGAATTCAAAGACCTACAATATGGTGAAATTATTTTTTCCACAACACTTTAGCGCATTGGGACTGCAAGTAGTTTTTCTCATGCACAAGTGGAGTACCAAATCACAAATATGATTTTTAATAGATCAAATGGATGATTCAAGACCTTACACCCACACCGTTGGATTCAAAAGTTCATTTCCTGTTAGGATCATATAAAATTACATAAAAAATGTCCATCGGGAGCTCAAGTTATTGTCATTTCAAATTGTCCTCTACGAGCGAGTTCGGGAGTTAGTCAAATTTGGGGAGGACACATGTCAGTGCCAAGAGCCTGGCGGGATTTTGTATCCCTCACATCCCTAAAGGTTAAATATGTCAACCATGGAAAAATTTTACCAGCGCCCATATGACCTCTGGACCCTCATGCGACCTCCAGGATCATGAGTTCATCCCCTAGGTGCTTACGGGACCTCAAAGCCTCAATCGTCTGATCGCTACCACGTGTCATCACTAGGAGCTCCATAGAATTTGATGTACCTCATAGGTCAGGGACATCAAACTTCTAAAAATTCACCTAGCTTCCAAGGAGACTCCTGGTCACCTATCTGACCTCTTCAAGACCATTTTTTCAACCTTGGGAGCTAGTGGAGCCTTCATTCCCTATTGTCGAATCGATGTCACGTGTCATGACCAGGAGCACCACGGAATTTGATGTCCCTCATAATTCAGGGACATCAAACTTGGAAAAATTCACGCAGCCCCCAAGGAGACTCTTGGTCACCCATGTGACCTCTTCAAGACCATTTTTTCAGCCCTGGGAGCTCGTGAAGCCTTCATTCCCTTTTGTCTAATCACT
Organism: Taxus chinensis; assembly: GCA_019776745.2. Taxonomy (NCBI): domain Eukaryota; kingdom Viridiplantae; phylum Streptophyta; class Pinopsida; order Cupressales; family Taxaceae; genus Taxus; species Taxus chinensis. The sequence goes on from CM034154.1 coordinate 226,595,311, forward strand.
GGCAAGTGTCGACACCTTGCTCACCATGGAAATTGATGTCCCTCACATCCCTTTGAGTTGAGGGATGTCAGGGACAAGAAAATGTGCCCATCCCTCTCTGTATAGACTTTTTGAAAAAAAAATTAATCCCCACCTATCACTTTCTTCCCACTTCTTCCTTTTTACACCCGTGCACAGTTCTTTCTCCAAACTCCTCTGCAACTTCCTACCACTAATCCACCATTGATGAACCTAGAATCAGATCTATCACAGCATTTTTTTCCTCCAGTCCATGAAAATATACAATTCTTAAAAGGAGGTTTGAGAAAACAAGGAAGAAGAAGCAAAGAACGAAGAGAAGAAACAGTGAAAATCTCCATTTTCGTGAAACGGAGATTCATAGAAATTTTGCAAACCAATGCACGAAACAACACACCATTTTTTATTACTTCCTTTCTCAAATACCATCAGAAACATACCTTTTATCCCTCTCTATGTGGCACAGAACACTCACAACAAAAAAATCCTCTTTCCGGCCAAATGAGGAAAAAGCTCAATTACCAATCAAACCGGCAGTCGGATACAAATGAGATTTCTCCGGGAGAATAAGAGGAAAAAACCCACAACAAAAATGTAATTTTTATTAAAAATGGATAATAAAACAAGACCTACAAATTTTGAGCTCCATTAATGGCTATTGCATCCAGCAGCACTACCAAGTCAAAAAATTAAAAGTTTAAAATCTCCTTGACTATTGAGCGAGTAGGTCTAAAATTTTAGAGGGGTGATATTGGGAAAAAAACCCATATCAAAAAACTTTGTTCCACATTAATCTGACCTCCAGAAGCCCACTTTCTAAAAATAGCAGGTCTTCTGCATAGGGGACTATTATTTTAGGAAAGTCATCTATAGAAGAACTTATGAAGGAGACGGAGACATTGAAGATACACTGCAGTTGAGAATTCATCAAAACGGGCATTTTGGAACTTACTAAAAATAGTAAGTGGTCCCACAAGCACCTACAAAAAATAGAAAGTTGATCCAAGAGGAGAGAGGAATGCAAGGAGAAGAGGAAATTAGAGTCACAATATTCAATTGATGTTCGAGGGAGCTACTTTTTCATACTTACTAAAAATAGTAAGTTGTTCTTTCTAAGGAAAACATGAAGCAGAAGTGGACAGGACAGAAGTTGGCATATCCCTTCATCTACGAGTATGAGATAGAATACAGTGATGTCTTTTACATGGACTTGAATGACCTTAGAACTTACATGGCAGTCATGGAACAAAAGAAGATTGAAGATTAGATATTCATAAGTGGCTTGTTTGATGCCACAGGACAGTGTTTGTGTAAATTATTGAGTTTTTCCTAGCCTGCTCTCACCACTATGAGCCTGAAACACAAACTATTTGAGATGACATGTGTACAATGATGGTGTTCATTATCCATAGAACCATTTCACTTTCTCTATAGATACTGATATCACCCAGTATGGTCGTTATCTCAAAGGATATGGCCTTGAACGATTGGGAAACGATGGATGCATATGTACAAGGTGTAGCACTTGGTTCGTGGTTGAAAACAAGAAGAAATACCTCAAGGATGCCTAAGAACCTTCCAAGGTGTAGTTCTGAGAAGGATTTTTAGATTCCATCACTCTCCTTAGTAGAGTTATAGGTGAAGCAAGCACAAGAGACTTTCAAGACTGGATGGGCCTTTTCATCTTGACATTGACAGGAGGAAAGAAAAGGATTAACTAAAGGAAGATCATCAACGATAATTTCCATCTGCAACTGCTCCAGGTACCCATGACAAAGAAGTTCCACATGACTTCTTACTTGGTATATCTCCTTTCTAGCTCAAGAGCATTCAAAGGATTAGCTCTCATGCAAACCATTGTTGCCAAGGTGCCTGTGTTCGAGAAACTTCCACATTTGGTGATGGAGGAAAGCCATAGAAATTTCACTCAGATGAATGATGCATTCACAATATATGTGGTCTGAAGATTAAAAGGGGATATAGAGGCTAGGATGTTGTCACAAGCGGCATTCGTTATCAAGAAATATTTCTCTTATTTCACACAATTCTTGAACTTCTCCTACCTACGAGTTGTTGGCTTCGACGAAGCTCTGCTACGGCTTCTTAAGTACCTTAGTAACCAAATTTTATTTTTCAAGATCTAGAGAAATATCATTCAAGTGAATAACAGGCTTAGAAGTAGGAGGAAGAAGTTGATTCCATTTCCTATCTCTCCCAGGGTATTCACATGCAAGATCTCAAATGGCGCATCTCATCTAGAGGCCACTTTCACTCATTTGACTTTACATTCCTACATTACCAGGCCTATTATCGACATCAGAGAAGATCTTGATTCTTTCTGCATCCCATAATTACAACACAAGCCACAAGTTGAGGACTACTAGGAAAATTACACTGATGATTTTGAACTGCTTGAAAAGGACCATATGAGGATGACAATCAGTGAGATGAAGAAATTCAAGTTCTCCTAGTATGAAGATATTTTGCACGATGATGGTACGAAGATGTATGATCCTTAGTACACAGTATTCAAGATGTCCCCTTTGTCTCCAGTCAACTGGTATGTTCGTGAATTAGAGGATATCAAGGAGTGGACTGAGAAAGTGGCAAGGAGAATGAGAAATTGGTTTTAAAAGAAGAGAAGCATGATCATCTAGTCATGAGGAATTCCCCCAAGTCAAAATCAAGCTTCCCATTAGTCATCCTCAAAATTCGTAGAAGTGACTTCTAGTTCTAAACACTCCAGAGAAAGTTTGAAAAGGAAGGCCATATAATTGGAAGCTTCTCCTCACAATAATACACCAAAGAAATCCAAGGTAGAAGAAGACTCATTTGTGTCACTGCGAGAGGAAGACTTGATTGTAGAAATGCGTGATGAAAATCTAGTGGCCGAGACAAAATTGGATGAAGAATACATGGTTCAAGACCCAATCTTCGATCCACCACAGGAAGTCTCACATCTTTTTGACACCCATACCTCTCTCATTTATGAATTTCCTCCTCTTTCATAATAGGGAACTGTTGGTTCACCTATCATTAAGCCTGAATCCAATGAGATGTTTCCTTGGATGCATGAAATAATTGTCCCTTGCACCAAAACTATGAAGAAATTGGAAACCCCTAATCTATCACCAATTGTCTCATTGGCCAAAGAAAAAATATCAAGAAATTTTGCACATACAACCTCATGGTTCTATAGTGGGGAAACAGGTAATCAATACATAAAGTTGCTTGGCCCAAGGTAATCAAGCCAGTGGATGAGATGACACCAACTGACTATGAGATGATCATTATCTAACTAGGTTCGTTTTAGCATATGGATTTTCATGCATGAAAATGAAATGCAATAGTGTGGGAATGAATTCCCTCCTCAATGAAGGTGAGGTTGCCTTTATTGAAAACTAAAACTATATTTACACATGTACATTCAAAATGTATGTGGGGGCTTTTTTGGAAAATCAATGGAAAGAAAAGTGAATGAGGGAGATGGAATGGAATGAAGGAAAGGAATAGAAAATAATGAATGGAAGGAACATGCAAGATTTAGGTAAAAGAAGAGCCTAACATTTCATGAAGAAGAACGATGAATAACTAACACAAATAAAACAGATTTTGAGTTAGTTAGACAAGAATGAGTAAAAGGGAACACACATGAGCAAATGAATAATCAGAGATTGATCACTGTGAACTAGAACTGCATATTAGTAGCGTTGAAAATAATATCCAAGACAATATTTGCAGGCAAGATTCAAACACCAACATCTAATGAACATAAGAACATCAAATTTTATAAGAGACAATGAATGGGACACAAAGTTCATATTTCATTAACTCCAAAATGTCTTCTCAAAAGAACAAAAAAAAAATCTTTGAAGTAAAGCTTGCATACAAAATTATTTTCTTCTCCTCTCTCAAAGTCACAATTTACAAATGAGCCCCTAACATCCTTTTATAACCCAAAATTTGATTATAAAGTAGTTAGGGTTTACATGATCATTAAATCAGGCACTTAAGTGACTTTGACTTTTTCAACCAACTTTATTAAAATCAACTAAAAATAGAAACTACTTAAGTTATCCACACTTTTCCAAAAGTAACCTCAATAGTAACATCTTTTTTTTGAAATACCACTTTTAAAACATACGACAAAAACAAGTGCCTTATCCATTGAAATGGGATCTGCATATCTCAATCGTATGAGAAATGGACTCTCCCACTTCGTTAGATACCAAGAAAACTATCTCCTTATCCCATAGGTGAAATTAGGATATACCACCTTTACCAATTAAAAGGATCTAAACCTTCCCAATGTTTCAAACAGCTTTTCTTCTTCTAGAGGTTCATTTAGTCGAAGAATAGCCTCACAAAATACCTGTAATTCCAAGATCCTACCAGGCATATCATTTAGATTGACCATATTTGATTGAACATTCTCAAACAAGTTCTTAATTTGATGCAACATTCCATTGAAACTGAAGATAAATTGATGGCGGAAGTATACATGTTCTTAAACAATTGTGAAAATTTCTCCTCCACATGTTCCGATGAATACCTTTGATTTTTCTCATTTACGAGATCGTAAGGGAACTCAGCTATGAATTCTTGAATTAAGGTGAGTGAATTGAAGGCTTCATTGCATATGCTCTAATAATGGATCATAGAATCCTCGAGAAGTGTCTTTCTTGATTTGAGATGCATACACCAAAGAAAATGTGTCCCTCGACATTCAAATTCAAGAATTCCTTCAATGGCTAAAGTTGAGGACTCCATACTTGTCATCTCCTATAGATTAGGTAATATCTCATGCAAATTTGATATGTTAGAAACAAAAGTTTCCTTGAAACAAATAATTAGATCAAGATATGCACTAATATCTTCATGGAGCTTAACAGTTGTTTTGATCATCTCTTTGCATACAACGAAAAAATCTCAGAAAGCCAAGTTTTAGTGATATGGCCCAATGTGTTTTTTTTTATGATTTAGAGTTTCTTCATCAGGGGCAGCCACTGCATCGGGTATTGGGAAAGTGGATGATATGGGATTTATCAGATGTTGAACATATTCCACCAATTGATTCTTTTCAGCCTTGAGCTGAGAGTTTTGAGACTTATATTTCTCTAGTCTCTTTAGCACGATATCAAATGAATCTCAGGCCATCACCATGTCACTTTCCAATGTAGACTTCCTAAGTTTGAGTTTGGAAACTTCATAATCAGAAAATGTCATGGCATCACGATCCTTGTCAACTTGTGGGATGGAAAGATCTGCAAATCTATTTCCATCATCATCCACCATTATTCAAGAGAGAACTTTAGACTTCTTGGGAATGACATCATTTGAAATTTTGAAAAGGGCATTGAAGTCAATGTCAATTTCCTTGACAACCATCTTCCTTTTCTTGATTTCACTATCAACCTAAAAAGGAGTATCATTCACTACTTCCGCATACAGAAGCCTGGAGCCCAAAGCAATATTCTCATTATTCTTAACATCATTAGATTCTACAAGAATCTTTTCCACGACCTCAATTTCTGGAGAAATAAATTTGATATCTACCTCTTGATCATTTGGGAGATTTTGAGAAACCTCTTCAAAAGTCATCAGTTCATAAGCATTTGATATTTGGACTACTTACACTTGAGTGGACTCTTGTGCAAGCCATGGCTGAGGATTGTTTGTTATGAGCTTTTGAGAACTATCAGTAATGTGAGGATAAGAATCTATACATGAAATGTAAAATATTGATACACGCTATCTTCCTTTACTAAGGCTAGGACTCTTAGATTTTTCACCTCATGACACATTCTTCGATGAAGTGGATTTTGGCAACCAATCTTTTCTTGCTTTTTGCATATGACTATATGGAACGGAGGTTGATTGAGAAAAATCTTTGGTTGACTGGAGACCTCCTCGAGTTGGAATTTTTTGTAATCTAGAGGTATGATCTTGAATTGATTGTAATTTGGAAAGTTTTCTTTCATACCATGATATGTTTCTTTCAAGAATCGGTTTATTCTTGCTATTAAGAGAAAATTCATCTCTTTTTGTCCAATCAATTCATGGCAACAGGGTAAAAGAAACTACATCACATGAGGGATTAATAACATATTCATCATCATCTAAAAATGAATCTAGAGGGTTCTTGATGTGAAAGGACTTGATCAAAGCAAGGTTTAGGTGGGAAAACTATTGTCTTCTCACTTCATGTTCATCTGAACATCCAGCCTAGAAATCTTCCATGGTAGGGTTATGTTGATACTTTTCTCCAAGAATCTTCTACATATATCCATTGATATCAAACTGGGATCTCTTCACATATGGATGAATAGTGATGAGGGAAAAATATTTCTCCATAAGTATTACACTGAAGAGATTTGGACATTAGTATTCCCCAATTTTGATTAGGAAATGAATTCCTCAATGATGCTTGTCACTGAGAAGACAGTGAACTTGGAATAGTTGTTGTGCAAACTCCATTAATTCCCACTTTTCACTGACATACTTAGGAAGCTTCCATGGAGTACCCACAAATCCACTTACGTGAATGTAGGAAAAGGATTAAAATTGAATAAACCATGTTCCCCATCGGGAAATGACCTCCATGGCTTCTTTAGAAAATCTTTCCTTTGTATTCCGATTCAGGTTTCAAATCACTCGGAAGGTGAATACATCGTTAACTCTTCTAAAATGATGAGAGCTATTTTTGAAACTTATCTACGAATAATAATGGAGGAAATTATTTGATGGACCCATGAATCCTCTCATTTCGAGTCCCAAAAATAGGTTTCTTCTAGCCACTGCATAAGTCAGGTATGATGTCATGTAGAAACATCCAGTCATCTTCACTTTGATCAATTATTTGTGAAGGGTATCACTAATGATGGTGGCCCAAACCACAAACTCTCTCTTGGAAATAATGATACAGGTAAACTAATACATCCATGGGTGGAAAATCAAGGGAGAGGGTAAACCGAAGACTCGAATCAGGAGAGTAATCATGTCCCTGATTTCTTCCATGAACTCAATGCGGTACAGTTAGTTAGGAAGCTGGTCAGCTCAAGGCATCTTGGTCACTAACCATTTTTTATTAACCATCTTGCTCCACCTGAGGGTTTCTTCATCCTAAAATTATTTTTCTGACTTTTGAGTGATGTCCGCATTCTTAGGGAAGTTAAGTATGCTGAGAAATTCCTTAATGTGTTCCGGTGTGATTAAGAGGAAAGGCTCGCGATTATCTTTATGAATTCCTTGTCTCTCAGGATCATAATGTTCCTCGCAAGTGATAACCAACTCCAGGAATTACACTAAGACTGGAAATGTCATTGCTTGGGGTAGACCACTATGGTAAAGCCTATCCAAGTATATGGTTTTGCCTTCATCTTTCACCTGATCACAAAATTGGTGCACATTAATATGACCCAGATTTGTATCGGTGATATTATCGTATGTTGAATTGATAGAATTGGGAGGGATGATTCCTTGGAATTCTTACTTGAGCACAGACTTGTTTTATTTCTATACTGGCTTCCTTGATCTTCCTGCAGATTTATTTAAAAAATCAGCCATAATGAATTTTACAAAAATTGACTCAGGCACACAAAACAATCCAAAGGGGGTCGGGTCTCAGTCTCCAAAACTCCATATATGCAAAAAGTAATATAGCTCATTTTATTATCATTATTATTATTATTATTATTTTACAAATAATAATAATAATAATAATCAGTCCTGGGTTACAATGTTTTTTTAAATGTCAATACATCATACTGAGACTAGGCTCGAGTTTCGAATCTGGCGACAAAAATGATATTTATTTTATTTTTTTAATACACCTGAGCAAGTTTTCCTCTGCACGCAAGAACCGTAACTTCTCTTTTATGTGGAAATGTTAATGAATATGTGTTGAAATATTTTCCTTCTCCTTGTCTTTTGTGTTGAAAACTCTCCAATTGCTATTTTCCTTCACATGATCTCCAATGTGTGGAAACTATGTCTTTCCCCCTGCGTAGACTACTATCCTTGGCTGCATGGAATGTTTAGAATTTTTCCTGATGTGTGAGTATTTTTCTTTACATGTGTGGGCAATAGCCTATATTTTTCTTTCTATTCTTCAACCAATGCGTAACTTTCCCTTTTTTTTGCTGAGCATGGACTATTGATGCATGCATTGAATTCTTCCTTTTGTTTTACCAATGTGTGGAAAGATTTTACTTTCTCCTCTTTGACAGTTGTGGATTGTTATTTTCTTGGACAAGTTTGGGAAATGCATGTATTATGATTCGCTAGGCTGAAATATGCTTTCTAGTCTACGTGGCCTTCTACATGTCTTCTTTATTTATGATGCACTTACCTTTGGCTACGTTCCACCTCCCTCCTTGTCATTGGCCTGGACTAGTTTTATTATTTTTCTTTCACTCTTGCATGGCTTTTATTCCCTTTGTCTGCGTCGAGAATGTGTGGAGGAATGTTTTTTTTATTCTTGTGTTAAAAAATCTCCAATGGCATGGGAAAGTGTTGCTTTCTTCTCCCTGTTACATGGAATTCTTACTTTTCTTTCCTCCCTACGTGAGCTATGATATTTATTTTGTTGTTTTCTAACTGCATGGAACTCCTTCACAATGGTGTTCATAGTAAAATAGTATTCTTTGTTTCTTCAAAACCTGTGATGAAAATGAATCTTTCGAGAAGAAAATATTTCTCGACAAACATTTTCACATAGAGGAAATAATAAGAAGTTGGAAATAAAAATCTTCCAAGCTTCTGAATTACTTTCACATGGCTTTTTCCACATATTTTAATGGAAGAAAATTATGAGGATTTAAGAAGCTTCCTCGTAACCATTTCTTCTTCGTCCTGTTAAAATAAACAACTTCCTCTTTCTCTGTGTAGTGGCATTAATTGCCAGGGAAAAATGGGAAAAAGATATCTATTTTCCGGTGCAAAGGACAAGGCAGGCTTACGATCCCCACCCTATTTCCCCATGTGGGAGATCCAGAGATTTTTTTCTTGTTAGCCAACCAGTTGGATTGGAAATTAGTAGAAGAAATCCCACAAGCGGGGAAATAAAATGAATTTTCCAGGAAAGGGTGAAATTCGGGTACAGGATGTCAATTTGGCATCCCCGGCAATTAGAAACGGAAGCTTAGTTTCCCCCCTGCAATTAAAATAAATAAATCTTGTCGATTGAATTTTAATTAACATTTATTTAATTAAAACCCCAAAAATTAATAAAATCAATTTTATCAAATGAAAGGTAATAAATTAATTAAATATTAATTAATTAATTATTAATGCAATTTATAACCTTGCGGGAGGAGTTCTCGCCCGAAATGGACAAAACGAAGACTGGGACGATTGCGACGAGAGCGATAAAACATGCAAAATAACACTTTTGAAAATTTTCAAAATTTCCATGTTTATTAATTTCTTGAAATCGAAATTAGTATATAATAGACCAGAAACTCATGAACGGGATTTGCACATGTATCAGAAATCTTCCACTCGCATGGGGGCAAGGAATAAGGAATATAAGAAGAAGATTGATGAACTAAAAGAACATGTACGAACTTTATCATTATGTGTGTAACATCTAGTTGATCTTAATGCCATGACAATTCCCACTAAAGAAGTTGTGCCCATCAGTAGCTTTAATCCATAACCCATCAGGAGGACACACGAGTTCAAAATGTAAGGGTGAGCAAATAATGAATGGATTAACTCAATTTCTGAACAAGGGAATTTAGTGCTCCAATGAATGGATGAATGAATTACATTTGTGCGACAGCAAATAGGACATGAAAACTCAAAGAGGACTTGGAGAAAGAAAGGGACTATTGGGAACCTTTGGGAACCTTTAGGCCCAGTAGTAGATGAAATGAGTAACACTCATCATCAGGAGTTGATCAACAAGAAGATTTTTAAAACTCCCTAAGAAGACTTGTCACATGTATGGGTGAGGGCCTTGGCAATTAGGTTTGAGGCAATCAATCGAGCCATCACAGAGCTGGAGGAAAAAGAGGAAAAAGCATACAAATTGCAAGATAGTGTAAATTAGAAAACTCAAAAATTTGGAGTACCTACAATGGGTGAGAATATAATTTTTGATGATTTGATTGGTCCATTTGAAGAATATGTCAAGAAAGAGGTAGGCAACCCATTTTCCTCTTAGATATTCGGGCCTCTATTGCACTTATCACATAGAAACATTCATCATGGTTCGGGAAGTGCAAAGACATCAACAGTGTGGCTAATGGATGGACATATACCTTGAGATGTGTTCTCACTCCTCATGCCAACAAAGTGGAACCTACAGCAGCTCATTTCAATAAGGAGCTTGGAGGTACATAGGCCTTCTCAGGTGCGCAAAGTGGAAACTAGTTAGGAAGTGAGATCAAATCCACTATAGCACTGCATTCTTCTACATAATTCTTCCTTTCTCTCTCTTCTTCTTCCTCTTCTTTATAGTTCTCTCTTCTTTTCTCACCCAACACTTTCTCATCAATGTTATATTTTTGCATTGGGGTTTGCACTTTTTAATATAAATTTAAGTGACTTTAGAAACATAATGTAAACTTTAATTCACCTTGATTTTATAAAAGGGACTTAAATATTTAAGTGGAATATGAATAGTCTAAAGTCAAATTAAAGTATTTGAAAAGTCACCAGGAAGATGAAAAAATGCCTTCTCTTCTATAAATTGTAACAAGCTCCTCATTTGAACTTATTCTTAGAAAACTTCTTAGACTTCTTAGATATTGGAATTGTTTTTTGTGAATTCATGAGAGAGATATCCTTGTTAAGAGAGCAAAGAGATACCAAATTTCTTCCATTTTCCCTACTCAAAAATGTCTTATATTTCTATGTTATGTACAATTTCTGCTTGAGCTTCAATGAAGGAAGAAGGAATTTTAGTCTTTTTTATTGAGGAGTTTAGTGGTACTTTGTGCTCATTAAATGCTATTTGGTCTTGTTGCTATTACGCAGATTCAATTTATTCTAAATTCAAGTGCATGTAATCAAATTTCTGGTTAGTGTTTGCAAGTCTCTAATTTTCTACTTGCAGCATTAGTTTCTCTTTTCTAACTTTCTCACTCCCTTTCCCACTTTCCTAGCAAATTCCTCTCTTGCAGATATATGTAAGTTTTTTTTGTAGGGTCAATGGAGTGCCCCTGTTGGATCCATGGCCGAAATGCCACCAAGATAAAACTCAATTTTCACTCATGCATACATGTATGGAAGTTGCACTGGTTAAGTAGAGGGACTTAGACTCCCAGAGCGTTGGAAAGATAACCACCAACTTTTCCCCTGAAAAATTTCCTCTCCAACGCTTAGGATCCTCATTCTTCCCCTATCATGGCTTGTAAAATTCCTCAAATTTCTTTGTCTAATTTTCTTAAGATGCATCCTTATTTCCAAGTTGTTCTTATAAAATCCTTAGACACCATGTATCTTCCCTGAGATACACCTTCGCATCAAGTAAGTGTTATTTTTCATCATTTATTTGATGACCCTAGTCTTTGTGATCCACCATCTAATAAACTCATATTGGAATCAATTCAAGCTTTATATTCTTTATTTCAAGAAAACATTAAGGCTATAGAGTCCATGATTACATCTCTCAAATTTTAAATCCAACATCTTAAGGACGCTCCTCAAGCTAATGTTGGTTCTTCCTCTCCCTCTCATCCTCATTCTATGTCCACTACATGTTCTCATATCATTGAGCCTCAAGTCATACCATTGTCAGAGCCTCTCATCTTTGATAGAAATATTAAGCAACATGACCTTCTTACTGAGCTCCTTAGTCAAAAATTGATCACTTTACCACCTACTCATTACTATCCTGCTTATCGACTAGAAAAATATCAAGGGTGTCTATATAGCAATTATCATCGAATCAATATACATAATGACAATGACTACTATGTGTTACAATGACGAATTAAGCATCTTGCAGGTCATGGATTTTTCTCATTCGCTACACAACATCGTATTGCATGCCCATCTCAGTGGGTTCCTAAATCTGATTTTTTTATGTCTAATGAGCATCACGCCATCACTTTTAGTGTTCCTTATTCCATCACTCAAGTGCCACCTATGAAATCTACTCAAGTAAAGTAACCACCTCTTCAAATTAGTTCAATGCTTCCTCCTACTAAGTCATCTACAGTATTACCGATTCAAAGTAAGTAACCCCTCTAAAGATCAATACAACTCCACCTCTCAAGTTATTTTTGGTCAACAAGCAACCACTCGTTACAAAGGACAAGCACACTCTAGCTGACATATTTTGACTCTCACAATTTAAGGACCCTTTCCCATATTCACTTTAGCATCTAATCACTTTCATCAAAGAAAATACTCCTTGCATTGATCCACTTAGCATATTTTGACTAAATATCCATCACTTACATACTTGGGGGCATGACACTTATCATCCCCCTCCCTCTTCTAAATAACAAACATGTGTATTACATCTTTAGCACATAACAATTTAACATCTGTTCATTACACTCATACTTTGACATACACTCACATCAACCATTTCCCGATGACACACTCTTATGCTTTGGTTCACACTTGAATTTTGAGGGCATACCACACATGAACCCCAAACACTTTGCACCATAGGTACTACACACTACGTCTATTTACACATCTCACAGCTTACATCTTACATCCTACATTCTACATTTAGTCTACATTACACAGCTACACATCATACATCATATTACTATTCATCATACATGTGTCATACTCTTCTTTTTTACATGTCCATCATCATATACTACTCATCCTACATACTACATTATTATACATTGCATCTTACACATCATATGGTCATGTACTCATCACACATACTACATTGTCTTATATGTGTTACACTCACTGCCCGATGATGCACTCGAGTCCCTCAGTCTATATTCTACTGCTGAAGGTTTACCAATCAAATGGACCTTATCATTCTTACACATTCATCATTCAACCTTATATCATGCAACATTAATAGATTAATGACATATGATTTAGGCTAAATGGTCACATATCCCTTCACCTTGTAGTGGTATACGCTTTAGGATACATCACCTCTCCCTCTATTCATCTAGTAGTGATATGCACTTTAGGCTACATCATCACTATTTTGATCATCTTGTCATGATATACGCTTTGGCTATAGGGGTCATATACATACTTCATTTATAGGTCACATATCATCAACACAAACATACACATTCATCACAATGCATTAGAAACAATACACATTATTCAACCATTTCCTAATGACACACTCTTGTTTATGGTTCATTATTAACTACTGAGGGAGAAAACAAAATTAACCTAACAACATACAACTCCATCCACTTGGGTGACACGTGGCTCCTATCATCCATCTTGCATTCCATTCCATCCATCCACAACATATTGCATATCTTGGTTTCTTTTACTCTTCCTTGCATTTTCTTGTATATGGTCTCTTTATTACACATTCTATTTATATCTCGTATATGTCATTTATCTATACCATACACAAATGTGCATTCATGCCTTTGTTTTATTATGATTACAAATACAGGTATTTTACACGTAGCATAGAGGCTCACCTTCTACCCATTCTACATTGGTCATTGGGGGCATCCAAATTTGTCTCTCACAAGTGCTATTATTTCATTTTGTACTTAGCATTATACATTACTTTCTTATACCTGATTTTGAAATATGAGTTATTTTTCTAACATGCTAACGGGTGCTTCATGTGTAGCATATGTTTTTTAGGATTATTTACTTCCATGGCTATCTATTGTTTGTACTTTATTGTCTTATTTTTTATTATATGTGGGCCTTGTCATTTGTTTAGTGTGCACACTTATTTGTTGTATGTTGTCATGATGGCATTTTGTGTCTTGTGAAATCATTAGTGATGTCCCATATTTACATCCTACTTTGTGTGGTCTATACTTTGTATTCTTTTTTGTTTACATTTCTACATTTCTCAATAGCTTACACATTATTTGTGTAGTGTACACATGGTCTTATATATGCATGTTTGTTTGTACTAACACTTGTCTTTGGCTATCCTTCTTGTTTGTGTGTGCCTTAGTTTCTACTAAGCACATTACTTTCCCCCTGCAGGGCACAGTTACAAATTTTATGTGGTTGGTCCTCTTTTGGGGGCTATATTCTCTTATCAGTGATGTCGCATGTGCCCCAAAAGAGGTGGGGCATCATTTGGGGTTTTACATAATACACAGTTCTTTTACACCAGTTCATTTCAGTCAGTTTCCACCCTTAACATTGTGGGTTATCTAGTAAGTGGGTTCAAACTAGTCTACGAACCTCGTACACAGTGGCTTTTATAGGACATGGTTGTATTTAGCATTTTGGGGAGTAGTTGCAAGTTAGAGGATACACTGTAATTCCTCTCTACACTACTTCATCCAGTGGCATCGGATCGCCCAAAAAACTAGACAGTACATGGATCTCTTCACACATATTTAGAGAAGTAGTTATAGATTAGAGGATACAATGGAATTCCTCCTTACACTTCTTTGGCCTATGGCATCAGATTACCGGAAAAAAAAAGGAAAAGATATCCTCTATCTACACCCTTCCACTCATCATGAATCAAGTGCACATGTTCCTTTCACACTTTTCATACTTTCATTTCAGTCTTTTCATTATGTGTGTGTGTGTGTGTGTGTGTGTTTTACATGCATTCTTCACATATATACATGCGTATTTGACTTCTTGATCGTCTTATCCTTGCAGGTCTGGCTGTATGAGAAGAAATTAGTCAACAACAAAAACAACTATAACAATGGGGGCAACAACGATAACTAAAACAATAGGGGAAAACACAACAACATTTTGTGGCAGCACACACCATACTAACCATGTAGGTAAATCACACAAATCAGCAACTACACATGTTTCTACCTTAGGCTCACTCTCATTAATTTTTTACACTTTTACATCTTTATTTTCCACACTCTATTATCTTTTTGTCACTCCACACTTTGTCTAGTCCTTCACTGTGTTTCTACATCACTTTACATGGATTATCAGGTACACATCTCTATCTACTTTATGTTACCAAGATTTCCCCTCACCAGCATAAAGTGGGGGAAAATGTAGTAAAAAAATCACACACTTTAAAAATTATTTAGTCTTGGTCTCATACTACTATTCATATGGTTTTTTAGTGAAGAAATTACTAATTAACCCCCATCTTTTAGCTATTTTACTTTGCTTTTTGTCATTATTTCCAACCTCTCACACATGCATGCCTAGTCTATTTCCATCATTCCATGTAATTTTGCATTTGACTAGGGCATTCAGGCTAGTACTGGGGCACCGATAGGTGCCTTGGACCCAGTTAGGGTGCCTTGATCCTCTTTCCACTTTCCCACCACTTTTGGGAACTTTCTAGCCATTTGGAGCATTTCTATATTTCTTGGTGATCATCCTCTTTCAGGGTTAATTACAAAATTAGAACAAGAGAACCATATAAATATAAAGTTATGAAACCATAATGAGGAAACAAGTGCTAGTCACTACTATCATCACCTAAGGTTACATCCAATAAAGGATCCATTTGTATCCATCTAGCTCCATCAGAATGCAAAAGTTTGGTTCATTTGCATCACACAAGCATATGAGAGAATTTTACTCTATTCCATCCACCATTCTATTATATTTTCTACACATAGTTATTGCTTGCTACTTTCATAAAGTGTGACTAACACAAGAGCACCTAGGTCATGATTACACATACTTACACATAGAAATACATCAGGTTTGAGATGTAGTGCAATGCTCAGTTAGTAAGTCCACCATGGAAGCTGAGGTCAGTCTGACCCCTTCATATGCATCTTTCTTTTTTAGGTTTTGATGTTTGTCTTGGGGTTTTATAGGTCTCATTCTTCATTTCAGTGATCATCTAATGAAATAAAACATAGTGCAGTGATAAGTTAGTATGATAGGAAGTGAAGGTTAGAAACCATCAAGCAAAACCTCAGAGGAAGGTTACAAATCTTTTTCACAGACCAGGGTGCTTGTATCTCAGACTAGGGCACCTACAAGCACCATTGTACCTATCCAAGTATCCTAATCCACTCATATTTCCCAGATCTGTACTTTTCTGGACCTCATCACAGTTGTTCCCTCCTCCTGTTTCTCTAGCCATCTCTGTGACACAATCCATCAAGCTTGTCAAATCAACTAAGTTATTTCTAACCCTACTTATTAATTAGAGTTTCATATTTTTATGTACTTAGTTGTTTGGGTCACTTTCCTTATTTGTTTTAGCTCTTATTTATTGTTGTACTTATTATATTAACTATCTAAAATATCCATTTTTAGTTCATCAATTATGTCAAAAAGGTATAGAAGAAAATCATATACAAAGATAACATGAAATCCTAGAGTAGTTAGGGTTTGAGGAAGGCAAGATATTTGATTAAGGGTTGGGTTCACCATATGTTTACACCCTGAGTGAATAAATAAGGTTTTTGTATTAGTTTAGTTCTTTATTTATTATAAGGTGTAAGGCATATACATGTATATTTTGAAATAATTAATTAACATTAATTTGTAAAATACAATATAAATTTTAAAGTAATATGTGATATAGAAATAGTTTAAATTATTTCTTAAAACATATAAGGGAAAGATTACTTAGATCAATAGATATATACTAGATATATACAAAGAGGATCTGCGTGTACAGACTAGAAAATATCTAGAACTAAGCCATCTCTGTAATGTGAGTGTAACTTGAACTGGTACAAAACTGTATGATTTTTCTCAGTGTTATGTTGTGGAGCGTGTTTTCATGTGTAGAAGTGTTGAAAATTGTATACTAAAATTATTGTACACTCTCCACATTTTTCTCATTGAGAAACATTCTCTTCTCATATTGGCGGGATTTTTGAACCATTGGTTTATGGGGGCAGTTTTGGCCCATGGTTTTTGTACCCACGATATTGTAAAAACACTTAAGTAGTTTCTTATTTATGTGTTTTTGGGATTCTGATAGGGTATACATATCATTATAGATGTGTGTGATTTCATGTGTGAATTCAGGAGATTTTTTTTAGTATATAGCTCCAAATAGATATCGGTATTGTATTGAGAGAAAGAGATGGCTTGTAATAAAATTTGAGCAAGTGATTCTTGGTGGATCTAGCCCAAATTGGGTGAACCATGTTAAATATTGTGTATGTGTTTTTTTCTTTTATTTTCTGCACTTTTATTTCATATCTTTGATATTTATATGCATAATAATTTCTACTATTACAATTCTGTGTGGGATTGTTCCGCATATTTTATCACTTATTTCCTAACACTTAGAGCATTTTATAATCTAGTATTGGGTTATATTGTTTAATACAAGGAAATTCCAATACTTTGTTAACTTTTGGTGGTTGTCAGTAGACGGGAAATATTATTTGTATTTGACGTTAGGGTTTATAACTTTATAACATTTCAAATAGTGACCTACATTGGAAAATTATCCTAGATTCATGCACTATCATTTAATTAACATTATTTTATAAAAAAGGATAATTCAATGTGTGGTGGAGTTGGAATAACCCTTATGGTCAACCCCTTGTGAACTAATTTAGGTGTTGCATTGCATCTCATTGAAAGTGGAAGAAAATTCCATATAGTTCTCCTAGTGTAAGTGTAATTGTATATAAAAATACAATGCATGCACTTAAAATGTCTCTTGACACAAATATATTAGGCATAACTATATATAGTGTTGGTACCTAGATTTAATCTCCTTCAAAACTTGAGCAGCATCATGGATTTTAAAATACAGAGACAGATAAATGATTTATATGTCATTTTCTAGCCAGGGAAGCAATTTATCTAACTTGTTAGCACTCGGGATTTGTAGAAGTGGGTAGCACCTTGAAAGGATTTTGATCTAATCCTCACTATTTTAGGTTATGCCTTTCAACCGAGGTAAGAGAACCTATATTACAGCCTCTGTTTTGTGAAGGAGGTGGAGATATCCTTATACTGTGCATATTGTATGGAGATGGCCTTAGGAAAGCATGATCAATTGTCCATTATTCAAACTCAATAGAGTTGTCACTACTAAATGATGGAAATGATTTCAAGATAAGGCTAAGGCTACTAGAGACATGGTATGATCCTAATTTGCTTTGTGTATTTTTGTAAATGGGTTGTTTTCTTTTGTTGACACACAATGCAATGCAGGGGTAGTATGGGGTAGGAATTAGTTATTCTGAATGAAATTTTTGGTGGGAGATTTTAGACAAGACTAAACAAAATTTTCCAAATTCTTTGAGGACCTTTGCAAGAAATTTGTAAGACCCACATAGCATAATGCTTCAAAAGGGTTGAGATACTCCTTCAACCCATATCTGTATTCTTCCACACAATCTTTGATAACCTGCCACAAAAGCTTGAATCAGATGAACCAACAAAGCATCCAGAAATCTCTATTTTATCATGACCTAAGGTGCACCCAAAGGTTTACAACAATCTCTAAATTCAAGGAAGGTAAAGTGATTTTAAATCTGTTTATCTCTTTATCAGATGAAAGCTCTTCTGAATGTGAGATTATAGATGCCACTAAACTATCAACAAGAAATGAGACCATGTATGATCAAAAGAGTTTTCAAACACATGACTGCAACAGAAGTAAGAAACACAAATTAAAAACATTATGGAACATAAGTGCATGCAAATTTTTCCAAGAGACAACACAAAATAATCCAAAAATGATCAAATCTATCAGCAGGGGAATGTTATAAGAACAATCTCAGAGCTTGTTGATGGCTTTACAACTGAAACCAACTCAACATGATACAAATCTGATGCAAAAGGAATTAGAAATGGTTCTTAGGTAGTTTCTCAGAGAATGGGCTTCTTCCCAGATTTTTCCCATGAAATTCTAAGTTTCTCCAACCTTTTGCATGTCTCAAAACATGCATTATATAACTTTCAATAGCAATTGATCCTTCTTTCCCAAGAAAAGAATAGCATCAAGTTTGTTACAAAATTCCAACATGATACACAGATAGGGACATTTAAAAAAATTTGCAACCAAAGTTGCCAGGTGTTTCAAAAATGGTGAATCATTACAAATCCTTCATCATTATCCATTGTGGAGGCACATTTTTCATTCTCCAAGCATGCAAACCCCTTTCATTTCATCATTTCATCCTTATCATTCCAAAATTTGATTCTGTAACTTTATAATTTGATATTTCACATTTTACATGGGCCTGAGTAAAAATTTATTTCAAAAACACCTCAAATCTGCAAATTAATCCCTAAAACCACTTGCATTGATCTTTGCAGGCACAAAGGACACGAATTCACCAAATATTTGATGAAAAATGATGCAAAATTCACATGTCCACACTTCCTAGAGCTAAAATGGCTTCCAAAAACGAAAATGTACAGTTACCCTTGATCTACTCTTTCTCCTTCAATATGGGCCCTCCACGTGTCAAAATATATTGGGAATGAATTCGGGCTCACTTTTTGACTTTTTAACATTTTTGGAAAAATGGAAAATTTTGACTTTTTCCTCCACCCCTCCGCCCTTGAAATTTGGTGATGACACGTGGCATATGGTGGGTCCCATTGGGATTGCGGCTCAATTCTGCACATTTTGACCCTTTTTTGGAGTTTGGAAAAATTTCACTTTTTTCCCCACGGGCCCGCACCTCCGCCTCCTTCCTTGACATGTGTCGTCCTCTCTATTCGCTTCGCAAGTGGGCTTATTTCATGTTTCACCCTGAGTTCTTTTTTGCAAAAGGGAAAAATTTCCCTTTTGCCTCTACCGGCCCACCATCCCGCTCTGCCTGCCACGTGTCCATCATTGATTGCTTGCAGAGCCATATCTCTCTTTTTTCCATCAGACCTCCTTCACAAAAATTGAAATATTCAAAACTCACTGGTGGCCCGTGCTCTCCTTTGACTTTCAAAATTGGCCACATGTCATACCTGGATTGGTTGCAGAACTTCAGCCCAAGTTTTGACTTTGATCCATTTGAAGTTAAAAATTCAAAGTCACCAAGAAATATGCCCCCCCATTCTGACTTCTTATGGACACGTGTCCACCTGTGATTGGCCACGAGGCCGTGCTCCAAAATTTCACCTTAACTTTTTCTGCCAAAAGGGAAAAAAATTCCTTCTACCTCCGGCGGCCCGCACTCTCCTCCACGCCTGCCACGAGAACATGACATGTGTCCCTCCTCTGGGACCTGCGGAGCTGTGGGGAATATTTGTAAATTTTTCCAAAAATCAAAAAAACTAATTTTTTAGAAAAACCCACCGAATCTCATCCAACCAGAAGTGGCCATGTGTGAGGGATAGCTTGATCTTAATTTTGACGGGCAAATGACACCCATATAACCGTCAAAAAACACAAAATTTACTAGAGATGCCCAAATTTGATTTTTTCTCCAAGGATGGACATTTCTTCAAATTGGAACCAAATAAAACATGATTTTAAAGAAATTTCTCGACCATGGGATTGGATTTTTGAGGGAAAACATACAAAAATGAACAATCAAGCTTTTTCGGATCGGGAAAAATGGAAAAAATGCATAGGCCCGTGGATTTGGAAAAATTAGGGCACAAACAAGGCACACATGGGTATTTTTTCAAAATGAGGCAAAATAATGGCCAATGATTTTGAAAGCATAGCAATGGAAACAGAAAAAAACAAAATTTCCAGACCATTCAAATTGTAGAAAACATTTCAAGAAAGCAGTAGTGAAAGGGGAAATTAGGGAAAATAATAGAGGATCAAAATGGACACCAACATCGGCTCCTGCTCGGGGATGGGCACTCCCAGTGAGTGCCACAAGAACAACGTAGACCAAGTGCCAAAATAATCCATTGGGAAAAGGATTCATGAGCCAAAACCACCAAAAACTAGTTGAGAACCCGACAAAAATGGCTGCCACACACCAAGGCAAACCACAAACCAACAAAACACCAAAAACAGAGTGAAAAACCAAACACTATACACTGTACAAGTGGTGCATACCTCAAATTTGGGGATTAATCCAAGAAATGCTTTAGATGCCTGCCATTAACAGGTAGTTCAAGCAATTCCCCATCTAAATCTTTGAGAAAAAAGGTATTCTCACCAATTCTGATATCAATGGAGTAAGGGCCCATCCATAATGCATCAAATTTTCCATGTTTGCCCTTATCTTCATTTCTGTTGTACCATAACAAAACCAGATCTCCAATATTGAAGGCCCTAGGAGTGACCTTCTTGTCAAACAATATTTTCAACTTCTCTCTAAATCTGACATGCCTCTGGTGGGATGCTCTTCTCTCTTCATCTAGCTCCACAACCTGATTAATCCTTGCTTCATATGGACTGACCTCCTGATCCTCAAGTTGTTGAACAAACTGAAATGAAGATAATTGTAGATGTAAGGGCAGTAGAGCTTGAGTTCCATACACCAACTCAAATGGGCTCTTACCAGTAGCTCTCTTGGCAGTGATTCTATCAGCCCAAACTGCAAATTTCAGTTGTTCAACCCATTTTCTCTTGTTCAACTCCAAGGTCCTCCTAATGATCTTTAATAAGTTCTTATTGTTGGACTCAGCTTGTCCATTTCCTTGGGGATTATAGTTTGAATAATAAGTCAGATTGGTTCCATACTCCTTACACATTGCCATCAAAGGTTTAGCTCTGAAACACATGGCATTATCAGCCACAATTTTGACTGGCACACCAAATCTGCATATGATATTATTCAACAAGAAGTCCATAACAACTTGGTGTGTTGCTTTCTTGGTGGGGATTGCCTCTACCCACTTGGTGAAGTAATATGTGGCTACAAGGATCCATTTATGTCCAGCACTAGAAGGGTCTGAAATCTCACCAATGAAGTCCATCCCCCACTGTTTGAAAGGAGCTTCAATTGATACAGGCTGCAAAGGAAGGGAGCCAGAAGCTTTCATTCTTCCAGAGAAATGTTGGCAGCTTTCACATTTTCTGATCAGCATGGTTGCATCTTTGAAGAGAGTAGGCCACCAATAACCAGCTCTCAAAACCTTGTGTGTTATAACCCTTCCAGCAAAGTGTCCTCCACAAACTCCCCCATGGAAATCAGCAATCACTTTAGGAGCTTCATCTTCAGCTACACACTTTAAGAGGACACCTTCAGGGTTCTTCCAAGCCAGCCCAAAGTCAGTGATGATCTATTTTTGCGAATCCAACTTGAGGGATCGTTTTTTATTTTTATTTAAATGATCAGGACAACATAGGTGTCTGAGGTAAAAGATTATATCCTTTTACCACTCAGAATTTACCAATTTCTCAAAAACATCTACCCTTTCTTCTTCTACTTCATTCACTTCCACAGTCTGCAAGTTGCTCTCAGCCATGAGCTTAGCAAGACCCAAACCTCTTACCAACTTTTTGGTTTGGATGTCCATATCATACTCCTGCAGTTTGTTCACCCATCTACATCTTTTACTTGAGATCTCCATCTCTGATAAGATGTCTTTTACCATGGTGTGGGGAACATAAGAAACAACTTTTGAACTTAAGATATAAGGCCTGAAAACCTTTGTTGCTTTCACCAAGGCAAATGCTTGTTTTTCCATGATTGTGTACTTTAACTCAGCAGCTTGTAAAGCCTTGCTAAAGAAGGCAATAGGCCTCTCAGCCCCATCTTCATCCTTTTGGAGAAAAATAGATGCAATAGTATTTTCAGAAGCAAAGGAGAAGATTTGGAAAGGCTTCTTGTAATTCAGAGCTGCCAAGACAGGTGCATGTTTAAGTGCTTCCTTGATTCCTTCAAAATCCTGAATAGTAGCCTCCTCCCATTTGATAACTTGATCTTTCTTTAACATGCATGTGATAGGAAGAGTCAACTCAGCAAAATTGGACACAAACCTTCTAATGAAATTGATTTTCCCAAAGAAAGATTGGATGCCCTTCTTCATTCTTGGAATTGGCACCCTGCTAATTACTTCTACTCTCTCTGGATCAATCATGACACAGCCTTTGAAACAATATGACCAAGCAAGCTTGGCCTTTTACACCCCAAAGTGACACTTCTTTGGATTGAGAGAGATTCCAAATTCTCTACATCTGATCAACATTCTTTCCAAATGTTGCAAGTGATCTTTTCTGCTCCTTGAAAATACAGTCACATCATCCTGATAAACTGCAATGAAGTCATTTATATAACCAGCAAAAGCAACATCCATTTCTCTTTGAAAGGTAGCTCCAACATTCATGAGACCAAAAGGCATTCTCACATAAACATATGTTCCCCAAGGAGTGGTAAAGGCAGTTTTAAATCTTTATGACTCCTTGACAACAACCTGATTGTAGCCAGAGAAACCATCCAAGGTGGACAACAATTCAGATCTAGTCACTAACTGCAGCATGTTCTCCATGTTTGGAAAAGGATAATTATCTTTCAATGAAGCTCTATTCATATTTCTAAAGTCTACACAAATTCTGATATCTCCATTCTTCTTTCTGACTGGCACAAGGTTTGCAACCCAAGATGAATACCTTGTGGGCTGAATGATCCCCCCTCCTTCAGTTTCTTCAATTCATCTTGCATTTTCATGGAGAGGAGTGGATTAATTGGCCTTTTCTTCTATCTGAATGGTTTGGCATTTTTCTCAAGAGGGATCTCATGCTGAAACAAGTCCTCTCTATATGCTTTCAGCTCTGAATATGACCAGGCAAGGCAGTCTTGATATTGTTTCAACAATTGGAGGTAGGACTATTTTTCTTCCTTGTTTAAACTATTGCCCAACCAAACTTTTCTTGGTTTTTCCTTTGTTCCCAAGTCATGCTCTTCCACATCCCTTGAGGCAGATATGTTTCTATTTATGATGCAATCATCATTGCTAAAATTTGACTCAAGAGCAATAAGACCTCTAGGAATGGTGTTAGTTTTCAATTGGATAATATATTTTCCAAACAAAGTCTCTCTTCCTTCAGTCACACACACCATTGGTTCCCAATCAATATGATGATTTACAAACTCACCTTGATTTCTTAGGAACCTTTGCACTTGAGCATCATCATTAAACACTTTCCAATCATTGATGTTGTCAGGGACAACTGGCCTAGTTAACACTTCAACATTGTACTCACAATAAGGTGAAATGGTGCAATCTCCAAATCTTGACCCCATCACTGCCAACTTGTCAGCAATAGCATTCAAACTTTTATCATGGTGCACAATATTGAAGGAATCAAACATCTCAATTAGATCCCAAACTGCATGCTTATACTACTTCATCCGCTGATTTTTTGTAGCATACAGTTTTCTTATTTGTTTGACAACTAGCTCTGAATCTCCCTTTGCAATGATGTCCTTGACACCATACTTCCATGCAATTCTCAGACCCAACAACAAGGCTTCATACTCAGCAATGTTGTTAGTACATTCAAAATTAAGCTTGAAGGAAAAAACAAATTCTTCCAAGCTAGGAGAAATCAAAATTACACCAGCACCATTTCCAAATTTGGAGCAAGCTCCATCAAATAGCAAGGTCCAAGGAGAACATACCTGTTCAAGGCACTTTGACTGATCCATTTTGTGTTCTTTTCCATCAGCAAAACCAATAAAATTATCAGCATCAACATCAGTAAATAATACTTCATAAGAAGCATTGTTAGGGTCCTCAATTAGATGCAACATTTTCTTTTCTCCATAGAGCTTGACAAGGCTGCCCTCAATGGGAATGGTGGAAAAATACATATCCATTTGGACACTCCCTCCAACACTTGCAGCCCACTTTCTTGACAATAACATACCCCATTTGGCAGGGCAATCAACAATCACAACATCCAATTTTAAATTCCTCCTGGGATAAGATGCAAGTTGCACTACCAAACCCTTCACACAACCAACAACCGACACTTCTCTTGATTCCATGCTCATACACTTTCCATAGGCTATTGTCACTTTGATATCCAACTCATTCATGACTTCTAGAGGCATGACATTACATGATGCACTGGAATCAAACATACAATTGTGAAGTAGCCTATCCTTTATGATCAAAGTTGTGAAGAATGGATCAACATTCAATTGGGAATCAACCAAGGATGTCCCCAAATATACCTCAGGTGTCTCTCCAAGATCCTCTACTACTGGTGGTGTTTCAATGTCAACAATTATTTAAGGAGGAATCTCAACAACATTTACATTTTTTCCTGGAGTAGTCTTCTCTTCTTTCAACCCCAAGTACTCAAATGCTCTCTTCTTATGCTCAGGAATTCTAAGCAACTCAATGATTGGAAAACTCACTTTGATTTGGCTCAATACTTGGGCTATGTCATAGGGAACACTCTTTGGCAAAAATAGCATTGGAAGGGAGACAAGAAGATTCATCAGATGGCATGGGATTCTTAACAGCTTGGGCATGAGGAGGACTGTAATTTTTGCTTGGGACAGCAGAGCTTTTGGCAAGTGTTTCTCTCCTAGGAGCTTCTTTTGGAATGTTTGTGAGCAAGGGTGTTTTAGGTTTGGCTTGAGGCCCAACTCCCTTAACAACTTTTCTTCTAGTGTTATAATCTTTCTCTTGAGCTACAACATCATTCATCAACAATTGTCTATCTTCCTCTGAAGGAATACCACCATCATACTTCTTAATCATCAAATCTCTTAAGTATTCAAATTCATTGTTAGGAATTTCAAAAGCTTGCACTACATCAACTTCAAGAGTATGAGGGGGAAGAAAAACTTGTACCCATTTGATGCAATCCCAAAAAGTTGCAGCTGTCCTTGCACTTATCACTTCAGTAGATGTTGCTCCTCCTTGTGAGCTTGAAGAACAGCCCACCATGCAAATATCATCATCAGTACCATCATCATTATTAGCTTCACCATCTTGTTGGTCCACTTCACATGGAGGATGGGGTAAAAAACACCTATCACACCAATCAATATCAGTAACTTCTTCAACAGCAGCAACCCTAGTAGTTAGGGGATCAGGTAACACTCTTCCTTCATGTGCTTGAGGATGTCTATTTGCAGACCCCATGGGTCCTTTTCCTCTATCATCTGCCCTTTGATCACCTCTAGGATGATTGGAAAATCTGTCATGGTTTTGTGCTCTTGGCTGACCTTGTGAAGTTTTCCCAATTCCTTTCTCATCTCTTGCCAACTTATATGAGATTTCTTTGACAGCCCCTGCCAAAGTTTTCACAACCTCCTCTAAATCAGCACCCTTGCTAGCTTGAGGTTTTTCAAGGTTTATCAACTTTACACCATCTCTCTTGAGAGGTTTCCCAATTGCTTTGATATTGTTTTCAATTTGAAGTGCCATGGTGAAAGCTTGTCTTAGATTGGTAGGGTTCTTGTCTCTTAGGTAATAGGCTTCCTTTTTATCAAATGCATCTGCATATTTGATTAAACAAGACTCATCACAAGGCCTCAGACTAATAGGCAGCCTTCTCAAAGTTTTGTTAAACCTTGTGTTAAATTCATGAACTGATTCATTGTGGTTCTTCTTGATATTCTCAAACTCAAACAAGAGAAATCTAGGATCAGTCTTGTCACCATATTGTAACCTAAATACATTCTTCATCTCAGTCCAAGAATCAATTGAATTATCAGACAGAGCCTTGTACCAATCCCTAGCATCCTCTTCTAGTGTATGAATGAAAAATTTAATATACACATCTTCAAACTCTATCTCAAAATATTCCATCATGTTAACAAAAAGTTTGAGATGCTGATCACCAGTTATTGCATTGTTACCTTGGAATTTTGGCAATCTATTTCTGACATCTTGTGGGACAACATTTGGGTAACCATCCATTCCTCTAAAGTCTATAGGACCAAAGGTGTTAACAACAAATGGAGGTCTAGGCTGAGCCATATTTTTTGGTGGAGGTGATCTTGGGGGTGACACAAGCTGATGAGGAGTGCAAGGTCTTTGGGGCTCAAGAATGTGATTCACAAGACTGGTATTCTCTAAGTGCTGATTTTCTTGGAAAGTTTTATTTGAATTGAAACACAGAGGTGCAGATTGGAGAAGGAACTTACCCGGTACAGCAGAAGGACCTTCACTAGCTGAGGAAAACAAGTTTATGAGAGGATTTCTTGAATCAGAATCACTTGAAGAAGAGTGATAATCCTCTACCAAAGGCTGATCTCTCTCACCAATGGATATATCTTTTCCTGATGTCTAACCTTTAACAACCTTCCAAACTCTTCTCCCTTCCAACTCTGAGTTTCTTGAATCTGTAAACAACTTCTTAGCAGAGTCTCTAATGAAGAGAGATCTTCTTCCTTCCAGTTTTGTAGAGATTAGCAACACCAAAGTAAATGATAGAAAGTTAAGACACTCGTACTTATCAAGATCAGAATAGCATGGAGTCACCACTAAGGACTTTCACCCTAGTTGTGAAAATGCACTAAAATACTCTATCAAATATCTATCAGCACTGAAAATATTGCCAAACTTTATAGATCAAACCTTCCTTTCTTTGAATTTATCAATCACAAATGCAAATGAAGTGTAACTACTGCTAGAAACTGATAAAATTTATAGCCAAAACTTATATCTTCACTTAATCCATACAAGTTTGATTATAAAATGATGATTCAACAATGTATTTGAAAAATTTGCAAGGGACTTTACCAGGGTTTGATATGCATTCAAATATCTCAAATATGTATGCATATGGATCAGATTGAACTAAAAGAATATCAAACTCAAAACTTTACTCTTTATTTCAGCCTTATAAATCTGATCAGAAGATGATACTCAGATTTGAAATTGCACATAAATCACACAAGAAGTATTACTAGGGATTTGAAATACTAAAATATTGAATAATGTCCCCAGCAATGGCACCATTTGGGTGTTGGTGACAGGCTAAATAGACATGGACTGGAAAATGAATCAGCAAATCAATCTCAGAAATGCAAATTATTTCCCAGGAATTCAAAACAAATCTCCAGCAATGGCGTCATTTGGGTGTTGGTACCCAGATTTAATCTCCTTCACAACTTGAGCAGCATCATGGATTTTACAAGACACTCAGAGGCAGATAAATGATTTATATGTCATTTTGTAGCCGGGGAAGCAATTTATCTGACTTGTTAGCACTCAGGATTTGAAGAAGTGGGTAGCACCTTGAAAGGATTTTGATCTAATCCTCACTATTTTAGGTTGTGCCTTTCAACCAAGGTAAAAGAACCTATATTGCAGCCTCTGTATTGTGAAGGAGGTGGAGATATCCTTATATTATGCATATTGTATGGAGATGGCCTTGGGAAAACATGATCAATTTTCCATTATTCAAACTCAACAGAGTTGTCACTACTAAATGATGGAAATGCTTTCAAGACAAGGCTGAGGCTGCTAGAGACATGGTATGATCCTAATTTGCTTTGTGCATTTTTGTAAATGGATTGTATTCTTTTGTTGACACATAATGCAATGCAGGGGTAGTATGGGGTAGGATTAGTTATTCTGAATGAAATTTTTGGTGGGAGATTTTAGACAAGACTAAACAGAATTTTCCAAATTCTTTGAGGACCTTTGTAAGAAATTTGTAAGACCCACATAGCATAATGCTTCAAAAGGGTTGAGATACTCCTTCAACCAGGATATGTGCGCCAAATGGAGGCTCATATCTACATTCTTCCACACAATCTTTGATAACCTGCCACAAAATCTTGAAGCAGATGAACCAACAAAGCATCCAGAAATCTCTATTTTATCATGACCTAAGGTGCACCCAAAGGTTTACAACAATCTCTAAATTCAAGGAAGGTAAAGTGATTTTAAATCTGTTTATCTCTTTATCAGATGAAATCTCTTCTGAATGTGAGACTGCAGATGCCACTAAACTATCAACAAGAAATGAGACCATGTATGATCAAAAGAGTTTTCAAACACAAGACTACAATAGGAGCAAGAAACACAAATTAAAAACATTCTGGAACATAAGTGCATGCAAATTTTTCCAAGAGACAACACAAAATAATCTAGAAATGATCAAATCTATCAGTAGGGGAATGTTATAAGAACAATCTCAGAGCTTTTTGATGGCTTTACAACTGAAACCAACTCAACATGATACAAATCTGATGCAAAAGGAATTAGAAATGGTTCTCAGGTGGTTTCTCAGAGAATGGGCTTCTTCCCAGATTTTTCCCGTGAAATTCTAAGTTTCTCCAACCTTTTGCATGTCTCAAAACATGCATTATATAACTTTCAATTACATTTGATCCTTCTTTCCCAAGAAAAGAATATGCCCAGCATCAAGTTTGTTACAAAATTCCAACATGATTCGCAGATAGGGACATTTAACAAATTTGCAACCAAAGTTGCCAGGTGTTTCAAAAATGGTGAATCATTACAAATCCTTCATCATTATCCATTGTGGAGGCACATTTTTCATTCTCCAAGCATGCAGACCCCTTTCATTTCATCATTTCATCCTTATCATTCCAAAATTTGATTATACGACTTTATACTTTGATATTTCACGTTTTACATGGGCCTAAGTAAAAATTTATTTTAAAAAAACACCTCAAATCTACAAATTAATCCCTAAAACCACTTGCATTTATCTTTGCAGGCACAAAGCACATGAATTCACCAAAAATTTGATGAAAAATGATGCAAAATTCATGTTTCCACACTTCCTGGAGCAAAAATGGCGGCCAAAAACGAAAATGTACAGTTACCCTTGATCTACTCTTTCTCCTTCAATATGGGCCCTCCACGTGTCAAAATATGATTGGGAATGAATTCGGGCTCACTTTTTGACTTTTTAACATTTTTGGAAAAATGGAAAAATTTTGACTTTTCCTCCGCCCCTCCACCCTTGAAATTTGGTGATGACATGTTGTATATGGTGGGTCCCATTGGGATCGCGGCTCAATTCTACGCATTTTGACCCTTTTTTGGAGTTTGGAAAAATTTCACTTTTTTCCCCACGGGCCCGCACCTCCGGTTCCTTCCTTACCACGTGTCGGTCGCTGATTCATTTCGCAGGCCAGCGCTTCAAACTTTCACCCTGAGTCCCTTTTTGCAAAAGGGAAAAAATTCCCTTTTGCCTCCGCTGGCCCACTGACCCGCTCTACTCGCCACGTGTCCATAATTGATTGCTTGCAGAGCCATATCTCTCTTTTTTCCATCATACCTCCGCAAAAATTGAAAACTTCAAAACTCACCGATGGCTCGCGGTCTCCTTTGACTTTCAAAATTGGCCATGTTTCATACTTGGATTGGTTGCGGAACTTCGGCCCAAGTTTATACTTTGATCCATTTGAAGTTAAAACTTCAAACTCACCAAGAAATCTACCCCCCCCCCATTATGACTTCTCATGGACACGTGTCCACCCCCTACTCCATTGTAGACCACGAGGCCGCACTTCAAACTTTTCTTCTAAGTCTTTTTCTACCAAAAGGGAAAAAAATTCCTTCTACCTCCGGCGGCCCGCACTCTCCTCCACGCCTACCATGAGAATATGACCGATGTATGTTTTTCCCCACACACATGGTATTGAGGAAACCCCTTTTCTTAAATTTGAACAAACTGGGTTTTTAAGGTTTTCAAGCTTGTTTTTAATGGTTTTAACATGTTTGAAACAAGCTATAATACCCTTTCTTTTTAATATCCTGACAATTTTATCAGTAGTCCCAGAAATGTAGGGACAGAAAGCTTTATTTTTACCCCTAATGCATAGAGATGAAGATCAAGGTGACCTGAACACCCATTTTTTCTCTTCTAGCAGCGGTTCGGATTTTCCATTTCTTATAACCATTCCTTATGAGAACGTTGGTGAGATATTTATCTTCTGAGTATAAGTGATTATTATCTGAAATTTTCATGGCTCTTATAAATAAAGTATTTAAGACCCCATCCTTTTTTAAGGGTGATGGTGTGATTTGACCCTAATATATATGTCATTGTGCGTTTTTTCGATAAACTTGTCTTGTAAGAGAACCATCCTCATTCTGTTTTATTAGAACATCAAGAAACAAGATCATTCCATTTTCTTCAACCTCTGTAGTGAATTTTATGTGCGGTGACCACATATTTAAATGCTTAAGGAATTTATGCAGTTGATTCGTGTCATGTTTCTAATTTACATTAGTATTATCCACAAATTTAATTCACCATTCGGGTTTTATGGGTGTACGTCTAAAGGCTTTCTCTTCAAATATTTCCATGAATAAGTTTTCCAAAATGAGTGAAAAAGGGGAACCCATCTTAACCCCCTCATTTTGTTCATATAATTTACCATCAAATGTGAAGAAAGTGGAGCAAAGACAAAATTTAGTTAAATCCGTCAATTCCTGATCAGTTAAAGCTTTAATCACATTTATGGCGTTGTTTATTGGTATTTCGGCGTAAAGAGAAATAACATCAAAGCTAACCAGAATGTCTTGTTTTCAATGTTCTTATTTTCAATAATGTGGACAAATTCAGTGGAATCTTTTATAAATGAGGATGTATTTCCAATAAATTGTTCTAGTTTTCCCACAAGATACTTAGCTTCGCCATACTTCAGCGAGTCAATTGTGTCAACAATGGGTCTAAACGATATGCCTGATTTATGTATTTTTGGTAAGCCATATATTCTCGGCAAAATCAGATCTAAGGGTTTTTAATTTCATTTTTGTTTCACACTTAGCGATGAGTTGTTGATGACCCTGATAGCCTCCTTCATTATCTTATTTAAAGGGTTCTTATTAACCTATCCATAGCTTCCACATCCTAAATAATCCAACATTTTTCTCTTATAATTAGATTTTTCAAGAATACAACCACATTACCATTGTCTTATTTAAGGACAAAAAAAAATTCATTTTCATTAAGTTTCTTTAGAGACACCTTTTCTTCTTTGAAGATATTGCAATCCGGAGGTTTAGCTCTCCTTAATATAATAAAACAATATTTTTGAATTTCCTCAACAATGTGAGAAGGAAGTCCTCAAATAGCATTTTCAATTCTCATAATTGAGTTTTCAAAGGGAATATTTTTCAAAGTTATGGAAAATCCTAACCCTCTACCAAGAACATGCGTTGCGGGTTCATCTAAAGGAAAGGAGTACAAGTTAACAATCGATTGGTTTCCATCGAAGCCCATAAAATGAGGACATGAAGACAAAGGGGGTGGTAAGGCGGTTTGGGAGGAGGAAGAAACCAAGGTAGGAACAGACAACATGGGAAAGGCCACGAAAGAGCAGGATAGATTAGAAGCGCTCGACAGGGAGCCCACAAACACACGCGATGGGATCAAGGAAGAAACAGGTAACGTAGAAGACACAAAATAACCTGTGGGGTTGTGATAAATGTTAGTCAAAGAGAAGTTTGATCTTTGAACCGTGCTAAGATTTGTTGAAGGTGGGTGTTTAGAGGTAATCAAACCAAATGAAATATTGACTAGTTTATTGAATTTGGTGGTCAGTTTATCCCTATAGGAAAGAGTCGTTTTTTCAATTTTCTTGGCTAAGCACATATCTATGAATTCTCATATATCTATCTCTCCTCAGAAAATTGGTAAGTTTTAGCTGTAATTTGTATAATTCTCCCGATAATCTGTTGAGTATGGCTTGTGTATGGGAGTTTTCTATTTTTGAACGTAGAGTTCTAGATTTTCTAAAGACGTGATCATTTCTAGCACAGTGCAGCAGATGGAAGATTTTAACAAAGACTGGGATATAACCAAAATCATGAAACCTCTTGAAGAACACCAGATCTTTTAGACATTTGGCAAGTTTTATCCTAGTTTTTTCAAACAACCTCATCTGCTCAAATAAATCCCTTCCATGGAAGGAAGTAATAAAATATTTTAAATTCATCTCACATGTTAAAAGAAAGAAAAATTCTAGATACACTACATGGATAAGATTAGCACCAACGATTTGGTTCCCATACTAGAACCATCATCAAGGTGAGCATTTGCTTGAGAGCAAGAAAGAGAAACAAACTAGTATAAATAATTAAATCAACCAAAAGACATGTATTTCCAAAAGAGATGGGAAATAATTAAAATTAAAATGATAAAATAAACCAATAAAAAGAATATAAAATTAAAATATAATCCAAATAAGAAGGAAAAACAAAAAAGGGAAGGGGAAAGGGAAATAATGAGAAGAATAATGGAAGCACGGGGAAGAGGGAATCAACCACATCAGAGGAATAAGACAATCAACAAAACCAATAAATAAATAAGGCACAAAAATTATAATTTAACAAGCAATGGAGGGGGGTAAGGAATGTCAACTTATGCAAAAAGGGTCTCCAATATTGATTGAGCTCCACCCATTGTCGTGATTTAGGTTATTCTGGTGTTTTTCAATCTCAACGGCTTCACGTAATTTTTTGTTTACATAGTGTGATTCGGTAGCTACAATTTTTGTGTTGCTAATGCATATGGCATGTTTTGTTATATCTTTGTGTTCCACTAGAGCTGATTTTCCAACCCAGGTGTTTACCAAGTTTCTCATTCTTAATGGGGATTAATGCAGGAGTTATAAAAGAAACTAGAAAACTCATATATGTTGGAGGGTTTATGTTACATCAGATGTGATACAGGTGTTAGATGGTTTATTCTTGATGCAACTCGATATTCCTGCAAAATTGGAACAAAGATGGATTAGATAGTGTAACGCTCAAAATTACAAGAGCTAAAAAAATGAGGATTTTTTTTTTAACACATAAACATAATAACAAATTACACTGCTGCAATCATATAGATTCATTTAATCAATTTTTCTCTTTTGATCTATCTGATAACATCCATGTAAGCCATGTACAACTGAGAAGGGTGTATTTAGATCACCATGATCTCCCTTTGCCACTACTTCGAGTGACAATGGTTACTAGCATTTTGACTCAACATTTTTTAGGTCATGGAAACCATGTGAAAGTCCTTAGGTCTACCACGAAGCTAGTTATCTGACTTCGTATTCCAGTATCCGACCATTGCCTACCTCATGTTCAGTGTTTAACTTCCTAGGATTAGGTTACTGGAAATTTTAATTTTAATTGGAGGATTAGGTGATCAGAAAATGCACAGCCATCAATGCATTACTTTGGCCAAAGTTTTCTGCCATGCAGGTTATGGTTAAACTCAAGACAACACACTAGTCTTATGAGTTTAAGTCTTCTGCCACCTCACAAACTATCCCTTTCACAGTTATCTAGATCTTATAGTTTGTATTTACTTTATTTCTAATTTAAACTATCTTGTAAGAGTTTATATCGAGATAAATGCCAAAGGCCAACTAGGATCATCATGGGATAAGTCTAATGGATCTTTTCATCTATTTACCATCCCATTTAGTATCTCTTTTCCTAATGCTTATTTTTTAACCTTAAATTACCTTTTACAACGATACTCTTCCATTCTCTATATAACAGGATTTACAATACTATCATAGTAATACCAAGTTTACCGAAATGCCGAATTAAATATATCTTAAAATATGTATATTTAATTATTCCTTCGATTAGCTACGCCAGTAAATAGCTTATTTAATTTAGAAATTAAAGACAATTGATTGTTACAATAATTGCCCATCTATTGGCTTCATACATTGACAAATATCAAATAAATAAATACATCAATTTATGATAAGTAAGATTTCTCACTTCTAATATTTATCATTTACTCATATTAATATATTCTTTCATACAAGGTAATCATCTCTTTATTAAAATCATAAATTACATATGTCTGTTAAGGCGAAATATATAACTATTATGGTAACTCTCACATAGTGAGGTTTGAATATTTAACAATGGGTCCAAGATCCCAATAAATTTAGTTAATAAATTTCAAGGATATCATCCTTCTCACAAATTGAAATCCAAGTATCTCATTTAGATCCATGCTATGATAAAACTTCACAAGACATGAGTTTTCGGCATATCCGAACATGTAACGGCTAATTGTCCTGCAAGACTAGAGTAGTGGTATGTTGTCAGTTCAAAATGAACTAGCATGAATATTGCCTCCATTTTCTGATGCAATTATTTAATAAAATATGAAATGATATACATGTTATTTTACCAAAAAATGTATGGTAATACAGAGGAGGATGTAGTATTACGTGTTTTTCATCAAGATACAACTATGAATGTACACAAATAGAACAACCAATTTCTATTTCAGCAATCATGTTTCACTCTAATCAAAAGGATCAAGACATCTGTAATCCAAACTTCAATCAATGATCATTTAACATTTAAAATTTCTACATTAAACTTCGTACAAGCAAATCATGCTTAACATGGTATAGATTCAACTATTATTTTCAGTCAATTAGCAGCTCTACAAATTAGCACGAATATCACCATATTTCCATCACTTTAACAAAATCTGTCTAGTAAATCAATCATTTTCAACCATACCAATATAGTAGTGCCATGGTTCCCTCTAGGTAAACATGACTCAGCTATAGTAAAAGAACAACTAATAACTTTATTTCATAACATATCATTAATACAAACCCAATCATGCCTCCAATTACTCCTTGGAACATCTCGGTCAAGTTTTCCTGGAAATCAGTGCCCTTACCAAAACACCTCTATTAAATCATTTTAACATGTTCTTTCAGGTAATCCGATAGATCAACAAAATCAGGCTGGAAATTGACAAGCTATATACCACATGATGATAATTTTGTAAGTCTATTTGCATAGAATAACAAGACAACCCTAATTTTATACATGAACCTATTCAGTGGTCCAGTAATAATAAAATCCTTCTAAGAAACACTGCAGTCATATTACATAGAGCTATTGACACCCACTAATTATCATTCAAAAGATCTTAATTCAGGTAATAATGAGACCTGTATGTAACCTACAGAAGAAAAATACAAAACCCCAACCGGTGTACATATCCCATATCAGATTGGATTACCCAAATCGATTAATTATGCTTTTCTGATTAGTATACCCAAATTGATTTGTTTACAGAAATCACACAAGCAAATTTTAGTTCAAGCAAATGATGAAATACCTGGTAAGCACAACATCAATTCAAACACACAAATACCCAGAAATCGTTTTCCTGCTTCCTATACAGGAAATACCCAACTCTATTCCTTTTGACTATAGTTTATTAAAACCCAGAGGCAGAAATTGATTTGGGCTTCCAAAAATCAAATTTAAATAGAAAATAAAATAAAATAAAAATTGATTAGGAACACCCATCTGTGTTTTTTTCTAGGTTTAGCTTAAACCACATAAAGGAAGCTTAAGAGAATACATAATCCATCAATTTCCTTTTTAAATTTCATTTCTAAGCAATTAAATCAGAAGCTGTCCACAAATTCATTTAATTTCCATTTAAAACAGAATGTTTATTTCATCATTATTTGCAAATAATGTTGCAGATAAGGGAGAAGATATTCATGCCTAAAGTAAACCTAGAATCGGAAACCTTCTACTCTTCCTGCTCCAACAAGTTGAATCCTTCCTTCCTCCAAAACTCACGCAAGTATTCCAGAAGAGAAGAATGAAAACAGACAAAGGAGAAATAAAAGAAAATATAATGAAGAGAACAATAGTTGGACGGCATATTGGAAGAATTTTCGAGCTTCCCAATGTTGGTATGTGTTTTAGTTCATGCCGCACACTTGTGCCATGTGAAGGTGTTTAAATAAATGAAACCCATAAAAGTTTTAAATTAAAAAAAAAACCCGTGATTTTTGTTGTGGGCACGGTTTAGGGCAGGTTGGGGCCAAACTGTCCATCTAATATATATATATATATATATATGTATATATGTATGGAGATTTCAGACATGTTCCGCCACCATGGAGGGAAGGGGGGCAGGAAGAGCTCCAACCTAGACAAGCTTCCCTTACCAGTGCATTTCTAGCCTGTGCCAACACTATTCCCAAGCCCGCGTCCATATTACCATAAAAATTAGTTGAGCCTCCATAATTTACGTGGGAAGATTCCAAGTACGAAAAGGACCAAGTATTGTAAATAATAATTTGGTTTGTCTCATGCCTAGCACCCTTCCAGCCTGCATCCAGGCCTGCGTGGCTCCCATCAAGGCCAAAAACATAAAGAATTTTTTGTCAGATGTGGTAGTCGCACGTGCCCTAGTAGATGCGTATGTAAAAACGTGGAAGCATGCATTCTATTTGACTAAATGCGTGGGAGAAATGTAGTTTCATGGACTGCAATGATTTTGGGTTATGCACAAAATGGTTTTGTTGAAACTGCATTGGAACCTTTCCAAGAAAATACGGTTGGTTGGTTTGAAGCCACACCCCCAACCTTTGTTGATATCTTCCTAGCTGCTGTCAAAATGGGAGCTTTAGAACTACGCATGGACATCCATCAAAGCATCATGGGGAGATAATATCCCTTAATGTCTTGTTAGGTACCCAGATCTGTTTGTATGCAAAATGTGAAGGCATACACAATGCATGTGAACTGTTTGACAAAATACCTGAAAGATATGCGGTCTCCCGGGCTACAATGATAGCAGGATAAACAAAAAAATGGGTCTGTTAAGAAGGCATTGAATTGTTTGATAGAATGCCTCACTAGAGCTGATTTTCCAACCCAGGTGTTACCAAGTTTCTCATTCTTAATGGGGATTAATGCAGGAGTTATAAAGAAACTAGAAAACTATATATGTTGGAGGGTTATGTTACATCAGATGTGATACACGGTGTTAGATGGTTTTATTCTTGATGCAACTCGATATCCTGCAAAATGGAACAAGATGGATTAGATTAGTGTAACGCTCAAAATTACAAGAGCTAAAAAAATGAGGATTTTTTTTTTAACACATAAACATAATAACAAATTACACTGCTGCAATCATATAGATTCATTTAATCAATTTTTCTCTTTTGATCTATCTGATAAAATCCATGTAATCCATGTGCAGCTCAGAAGAGTGTATCCAGATCTCCATGATCTCCCTTCCTCACTACTTCGAGTGATAATGCTTACTAGCATTTTGGATCAACCTTTTAAATGTCATGGGAACTATGTGAAATTCCTTAGGTCTACCACGAAGCTAGTTTCTCGACTTCGTATTCTGGTATCTGACCATGTCACCTCATGTTCAGTAATTCAACTTCCCATGATCAGGTTACAGACAAATTTGTTTTTATTTAATTGGACGACTAGGTGATCAGACAATGCACAACCATCAATGCATTACTTTGGCTAAAGTTATCCCCTGTGTAGGTTATGGCTAAACTCAAGACATCACACTAGTCTTATGAGTTTTAAGTCTTCCGCGACCTCACAACTATTCCTTTCACAATCATCTAGATCTTTATATTTGTTTTTATTTTATTTCCAATTAAACCTATCTTGCAAGATTTTATATTAAGATAGATGCCAAAGGCCAACTAGGATCTTTATAAGATAAGTCTAATGGATCTTTTCATCTATTTACAATCCCATTTAGTTTCTTTTTCCTGATGTTTGATTCTTTAAACCTTAAATCTACTTTTTACAATGATACTCTTTCAATTCTGTATACAACAAGAATTACAATCTTATCATATTAATACCAAGTTACCGAAAGGCCAAATTAAATTATATTAAAACATGTATATTTAATTATTCCTTCGATTAGCTACGCCACTAAATAGCTTATTAAATTTATAAATTAAAGACAATTTATTGTTACAATAATTGCCCAATTATCGGCTTCATACATTGATAGCTATCAAATAAATGTATTCAACAATTTGTGAAAAGTAAGATTTCACAACTCAAGTATTCATCATTTACTCATATTGAGATATTTATTACACACAAAGTAATCATCTCTTTATTAAAATCATATATACATATGTCGTTAAGGCGAAATATATAACTGGTATAATAATTCTCACATAGTGAGGTTTGAATATTTACAATGGGTTCAAGATCCCAATAATTCAGCCAATTAAATCAAGGATATCATCCTTTCACCCAATTGAAATCCAAGTATCTCATTTTAGATCCATGCTACGATAAAACTTCACAAGACATGAGTTTTCGCACATCCAAATGTAACGGTTAATGGTCCTGTAAGACTGGAGCCCTCAAGTTAACTTTTGGCATTTTACAACTAGGTGAACTACAACCAGTGGCCTCAGAGAACTAACTGCCAAATGCAAATCGTTCGCTCTTTTTCAATTCCGTCAGTTGCTATGAATTCTTGGTATATCTGGGGACATGTAGAAAGTTATTCATGGTGTGCGTGTTCATTGGAAGATAATCTTTGGAAGCAGTTTCTTAGCCTCAAAGCCCGTTTTGTTCATTTTGTAGCTAGTGAGAAAATGTAAAAGTAGAAAGCTGTGGACCCTCGTAGGGTTGCCAAACCACCCTAGAAACTTTTAACACATTTCGTAAATAACTATCCTTAAAACACTATGATTATGAAGACCTATTTTGTGTCAGTCAATTAGCAACTTTTGGCAAAATAGCACAAATTTCTCTCATCTTTACTTCTCTTTAACATGTTCTATCTGGGTAAACAAACAACCCAACCAACAATATAGCAACATGCAATGGATACATCATTCCTAGACCTACTTTTATTTCAATTGCAAATTGTAATTATTGTTAGATGTAAATGGGAATCTGAAATATGATACTAATGATTGCTTAAGGGTGGATGCCATACCAGCGATTTACTCGCTTGATATCATGCTCACGTCAAGTTGTGCTTTCTTGGAAGATCGACTTACGAAGAGAAGCGATGTGTGATGTTACATTATTATTATTGTAATTTTTATAGGTCATATTGCCAAAATGGAAGTAACTGTCTAAATGCCATTCTCTTGTAATTATTCACAAAGTTATACAATGTACACCCTCATGTTAATATGCATGATATGCGAGTTTTAGTGGTCCATACTAATAGGAAATGTGCATCTAGATCACTGGTTCGTTATGTTTCTTAGTTGTGTATTAAAAAAAAGAAAAAAAGGGGGGGGGGGTTGATTTATACTTAGTAATCTTGAAAATAGAAGTTAATACATTATAGTATCTTCTCAGTCTTTAATAACCATGATTAAATTAATTATTGGGTTACCCTTCTTACCAGTTGCAAACACAATAACGAGTTGGGTTAATGGGAACACTCGATTTCCGTTAATGTAAATCGATTCGTGCATACTTCCCTGCATGTGTGACCCTTTGTACCATATACAGAAATTTACACAACCCTAGAACGACCTTAAACTTTGCACTCGATGAAAGACCTCACAAGGTTAAGTCGAAATAAAACACCCTAATTCACAAAACGTTTTACTGTCTTCAGTCATATAGGAAAAACCCGACTCTTGTCCTTTTGAACCCATATTTTAGGATAATGTCATGAGAAGGAACTTTATCCAGAGTCTTGCGGTTTCCTTCTAGTTTTGGTGATCGCAAGAACCCAATGTACTCCCTTCAGGTCCTGCACTATTTTTTTAAGTGGTGAAGATCGCCTTAAAAAGTCACCTTATGAGTCCTTGTTAGAAGGAATGGCAGAAGCGGTGTAATTTCCTTCCCATACTGTGGAGTGGGTCCAGAGATATTAACTCAACTTTTATCCTACTTGATTTCCTTGATTGCCATTACAAAATTAGAATCTAGAAATTAACTTCATTTTTTACAAGTGAATGAAAGCCCTGAAAGGATCCAAGATATTCACGACCTGAAGTACAACCCAGAATCGCGATATGGTTCTATCTTTGTCTTGCATTCTCAACAAGTTGAACCCTTCTTGTCCCTCGTAGACTCGCGAATGTCTTCCAAAATGGGTATGAATGAAAATTTAGTGCCTTGACCTTCCACGCAAGGATTATAGGGTAAATACATTTTAACCTTAATCATACCTATAATAGAGATTGAAGCCCTAGGTGAAACTGGAATTTTTAAGCTTAACCAATGCTGCTACGTGTTAATATGTGCATGACGCAGTACTTGTGCCATGTGAACTCTTTGGTTTAAATGATGGTAATAATGAGACCCTAGTGCGACGCAAAAGTAAATCATACGAGAGTAAATACCAAACTTTTGAGGTTAGGATGCCAAGGGCACTCTTGGAGTCCTTTAAACTATATATTAAACAATATTTTTTTATGCGTATGCAAAGATAAATATAGTCACCCTGGTGCGACCATATACTAATTGAGAATATTTCATACATTTTTTACTATAAATGGAAGTCCAGCTAAGATAGTGAACTTAAAATTAACCTTGGGTAATACGAAGTCCACATATGTTCTATGATCGAAGGATGTTACCTTGGGAAGAAGCTATCTTGAATTTCTATGTCTTCCTATAATCCCAAGATTTCAATACTTGAACATCACGTTAGATTCTCTTGTGTAGCAATGGTAAATTTCAATACATTAAATAAACGTTGGCTTGAGATAGCATATGTCTTAACATAAGAACAAGATAATTAAGTCATTGCTGGATCATGCAAATTTGGATTGTGCCAAATATGTACGACCAGTTACCGGAAATTTATATAAAGTATACTGAAAGCCAACTAACCGAGAAGATTCGAATATGTATTTATCAACCGCGGAATAAACTCAAGATTAAGGCCTAGGATCATGTTTTAGGAAGGATCATCAAGGTGGGTGCGGAGTTATTTGTTCCGAAATGTCATGCCTCGCAATAGAAGTTGTGGGTCATGATATGACGAACCAATTGAATTTTATACCCAGTGATGATCTTGTCTAATCCTGTTTAGACTTAACTATAGTTAATTTAAATTATAAGAAATTTTGGGATGTTACATACTCCACCCCTTAGAATAATCATTGTCTCAATGATTTCAAGATAAATAGATAAACTAAACCCATAATTCATTTGTTGCATTAATATATTTCAAATCAACTTAAAATTTGTAACAATATTATTTCAGCTGAATCATAAAGGTCACAACAACCCTTATATATTTAGAAAATCAGTCACATAATCTGTAGACATAAAACATTAATGCCTAAATGTACATATTTTCCATGTTCATTAACAAAATCTTCAACAGTAACTATTAATCAAAAAGTACCTTAGTCTCAATATTCCAGGTTGTAGGCTTATCTACAGGATTTTCTTATCTACACTCTTTACAGAAAAACTGAATTTAGCACTTTAACAAAAATATATTCTTAAAAATCAGTCAAACATATGCAGAAAAGTAGTCTGGATATCTTCCAGATTCTCCCAAGTGGCACTTTCTTCAGAATATTGGTCCCACTGGACCTTACATTGTGAAACCTCACGGTTTCTCAAGTGTAACTTCTGGGTTTCTAGTATCCTTATAGGCTCAACCACGACTACCCCTGGATCCAGAACCTGCAATGAATCCCAGTTAAGTACATGTGGTAAATTAGGTACATATTTCTTAAGCAAGGATACATGAAATACATTGTGCATCCTGGATAGAGTGGGAGGCAGTGCTAGCTTGTAGGCTAATCGTCTGATGACCTCTAGGACTTCAAATGGTCCTATAAAATCTAGGAGATAGTTTGGTTGACTTGCCAAACGAAATGGAACTCTTTTTAGGTTTGACCCTGAGAAAAACTTTATCTCCCATGTTAAATTTTTCCTGTCAATTCTTTTTAAATCTGCATAACTTTTCTATCTATTTGTTGCCTCTTTCAATCTTTCTTGGATTAATTTAACCTGTTTTTTCCATTTCTGACAAGCATTTCTAGGTCCAATCAGTACTCTATCTTTAGGATTATCCCAACTTATAGGTGTTCTACACCTACGACCATATAAGGCCTCAAAAGGAGCCATCTGAATGGAAGAATGGTAAGTGTTATTATAGGCGAATTCAACCAAGGGAAGATACTCTTCCCATTTGTATTGCTGATCCATGCAATACATTCTTAGTAAATCTTCTAACACTTGATTTACTCTTTTAGTTTGACCATCATTTTTAGGATGGTAGGCAGAACTTATGTTCAATTTTGTCTCTAAGGCAAGCATATAAAGTTTGCCAAAATCTGGAAGTCATCCTTGAGTCCCTATTTAAAATTATTACTTCTGGAACTCCATGTAATTAGAAAACTTATTGCACAAACCTTTTTGCCAGTATGGGTGAATTATCCTTTAAATTACTTGCTATAAAATGTGCCACTTTAGTTAACTTGTCTACAACTACAAGTATAACATCAT
This sequence comes from Taxus chinensis, assembly GCA_019776745.2. Classification (NCBI taxonomy): domain Eukaryota; kingdom Viridiplantae; phylum Streptophyta; class Pinopsida; order Cupressales; family Taxaceae; genus Taxus; species Taxus chinensis. Next base: position 226,638,457 of record CM034154.1, read on the forward strand.
GTTTATTTTGGGACATAGGTAGACCTTGGACAAAATCCATACTTATAACTTGCCACTTATATTCTGGCACGTTGTGAGGATATAATAGTCCTGCTGGATGTAAATGTTCAGCCTTTACTTGCTGACATTCCAGGCATTGTGAGACGTAAAGAATCACATCATTTTTCATTTTTTTTCCTGAAGTATTGCTTTTTGATGTCCGCCATCATCTTTGTTACTCCTGGATGTCCCGAGTAGGGAGCATCATGAAATTCTCTTCATAACTTTATTTCTGAGTTCTTTACCTTCTGGTACATATATTCTGTTGTTATAACGTCGAATCCCATTTGTTTCCAGCTTGAAACCATCATACCTTTTGTCCCTTACGGATAATTTTTCTAGAGTATGTTTTAACATGATTGTAGTAGGGGTCATTGGTTAACTCATTTTTGACTTCATCTTTGAACTGGGTTCTTAATGTAATTATAGTAGCAATATACTTTCTGTGACTTAAGGCATCAGCCACCCTATTCTCTTTTCCCTTAATGTAATTTATATCAAACTCATAATTTTCTAGGAACTCTAGCCATCTTCGTTGCCTTACATTTAGATTCGGCTATGTAAAGATGTACTTGAGCCCAAGATGATCTAGTTTTGAGTTCAAAAGGTTTCCCAAGCAAATTGTGTCTCCATACCTACAGTGCATGAACAATCGCAGCAAGCTCAAGATCATGTGGTGCATAATTTACTTCATGCACCCTCAACTTCCTACTTTCAAAAGCTACCACATGCCCATCTTGTAGTAGTACTCCGCCCAAACCTTCCCCTGAAGCATCGGTTACCACTAAGAAGTTCATGTTTGGATCCATAATCTTCAACACCAGAGCACTTGTGAGTCTACCTTTTAACTCATTAAAGGATTCTTCACACTTATTGTCCCAAAAAAATTTCTTACCCTTCTTTTGCAAAGAAGTGATAGGTCCTGCTAACCTAGAGAAGTCCTTTACGAACTTTCTGATAGTAGCCTGCTAGACCCATAAAACTTCTCACTTCATGCACATCCTTTGGTGCTAGCCATTCCATGATGGCACTGATCTTCGAAAGGGTCCACCGAGATTCCTTCTTTACTTTATTATGGCCTAAGTATTGTACTTCGTATTGATAGAAAGCACACTTAGATAATTTTCCATATAATTTATGTTTTTTGAGAATTCCCAGCACAATCCTTAAATGTTCATCATGTTCTTCCTCATTCTTGGAGTATATTAATATATCATCGAGAAATATAAGTAAAATTGGTCTAAGTATTCCCTAAACACGTTGTTCATCAAGTTCATGAAAGCGACAGGTGCATTTGTTAGACCAAAGGGCAAAACTGTAAACTCATAATGCCCATACCTTGTTCTAAAAGCAGTTTTATGGATATCTTCATCCTTGATTCGCAATTGATGATAACTGGATCTAAGATCAATCTTGGAAAATACTTTTGTCTCCCCCCATTTTATCAAATATATCATCGATTCGGGGCAGCGGGTACCAATTCTTCATTGTTACCTTGTTGAGCATTCGGTAATCAATACAAAGTCTGAGGGTCCCATCCTTCTTTTTCACGAAGATTACCGGTGCACCCCATGGTGATATACTTGGTCTAATCAGACCCAAGGACAAAAACTCATGTAATTGAGATTTCAACTCAACTAATTCAGTTGTTTTCATTCTGTATGGTGCCTTGGAGATTGGTTCCGTTGCTGGTTTGACCTCTATTGTGAAGTCAAATTCACGCTTAGGTGGAAGTCTGAGAAACTCATTTGGAAACACATCTCTAAATTCCCTTAGGATGGGAAATGCTTCAATTTCAGGCTCAATTTCCTATCCCAAATTTTTTATTTTTATAGCATATAGATGGCAGCCCTTTCGCTCTTTGCCTTTTTTAGCTGCATCGCAGAAATATGCCTAGTGACAAACTCTCTTTTAACACCCTGAACACTTGTTTTTTCTGTTGATCATCGCAGTAGGTTACACATTTTCCCTAAGCAATCCAAGGTTGCATTATGTTGACTTAACCAATTTATACCTATGACAACATCATAGGATCCAAGAGGTGCCACATACATAGTTTAATCTTGTCATGAACTCAGGTAATTCTAGTGGTGCCTCAAACAAACACTGATTCACTCTATGTACAACATTATTTCCATACTATGTACAGTCCAAGTGTGTTTCATGTACCCATCTCTTATTTTGAGTTTATCAACAACTTTAGATGAAACAAAACATTCTGTCGAACTGGAATCAAATAAAACAGAAACAAGTTCTCCAAAAAGCTTACCTGAGGTTTCTATTGGAGTCCTTTGTTTTTCTACTTGCTTATTATGGACTGCAACATAAATCTTATGTTGTTGCCCCTCTTTATTTACTGCGGTAGATCCCTTTTTTTGGTTATTCCATTATCCTCTTTGTGGATACTTGTTAGCGAAATGATCACCACCACACTTAAAACATCCACCCAATGGTCCTTTTCTCTCAATCTTATTATGGCTGAAACTTGTTCCTTGTTGCCCATTTTTTTTATTATTCACAACAGTTCTACCCGTTATTCCTCTTTTATTGACAGGCTTGAACTTGTTGTTTCCCTTTTTCCATGTTGGTTTACTTGTGGTTGGTGTTTGAAAATTGCTATTTTTCCTTTTGTTTTCCTCTTTAAGGGCATAAATACTTCACAACTTTTGTTCTTGCTTGATAGCTTTTTCAAACACTGTTTCCATCGAGGTAGGATCCATGAACATCTACCTCACCACCAATGCTAGGATTCAATCCCATTATAAATTTTCTCACTCTAAACTTCTCATCCTTTTGATACATAGGAACATATTTCAGCAATCGAGTGAAACGTTCCCAATATTCTGGGACTGAGTATCTTCCTTGAGTCAGATTTTGGAATTCTACCATCTTTTAGTCAAAGTATAGCTGAGATAGCCATCTGTGATGGAAGTAGGCTTTAAACTGCTCCCACGTGATCATACAAGAATCAATTCTTAGTTCCATTTTCTAGTTATCCCACCAAGAAGATGCTTCACGAGACAATTGGTAGGTTTCACATAATAATTTTTTCTCCTCTGAAAAGTCCCTAATCTCAAAATACTTTTCCATTTTAGATAGCTAATTTTCAGCGCCATCCCCAAGATTTGTACCATCAAATTTATGTGGGGATATTCTTTTAATATCCCTCGCTAACTCAACAGCCAGCCTTGCTTTCTTATTTTCCCTTTCATTCAGGTGCTCAGGTTGATCATTATGTTTCTCATCATCCTTGATTCTGATCCCTACAATCCTCATCTCTTCACCACCCTGACCTTGTTGTTTTATGGCAGCAACTCAGATTTCGGGTGTCATTCAAAATGTTTAGGATTTATTCTAACTTATTAGCCATATTACCCGACACATCATCAATATTTACCCCCACTATCACTCGCCATATTAGCTCTTCTTGCCGGGCCTAGTCAAAGTTTCCTGTTTTTATTAAAAGAGGATACTTTTTATTAGAACGTGTGTCCCATTAATGTCCAAGTGTTTGAGCCTCTGGCTCTGATACCAAAATGTAACGCTCAAAATTACTAGAACTAGAAAATGGGGATATATATATTTTTAAACATACATAAAAATAGATTATGAAGCTGCAATCATACAAATTTATTTAATCAAATTCTTTAAATCAATTTTTTTCTTTTGATCTATCTAATAATATCCATGTAAGCCATGTATAGTTGAGAAGGGTGTAATCAGATCTCCACGATCTCCCTTTGCCACTACTTCGAGTGAAAATTCTTACTAGCATTTTGGCTCAACATTTTTCAGGTCATGGGAACCATGTGAAAGTCCTTGGGTCTACCACGAAGCTAGTTATCTGAATTCGTATTCTGGTATCCAACCATGGCCTACCTCATGTTCAGTGTTCAACTTCCCATGATCAAGTTACTGGCAATTTTAATTTCAATTGGAGGACTATGTGATCCGACAATGCACAACCATTAATGCATTACTTTGGCAAAATTTTTCCGCTGTGAAGGTCATGGCTATACTCAAGACAACACACTAGTCTTATGATTTTAAGTCTTTCACCACCTCATAACTATCCCTTTCACAGTTATCAAGATCTTATAGTTTGTATTTACTTTATTTCCAATTTAACCTATCTTGCAAGATTTTATATTGAGATTATTGCCAAAGGCCAACTAGGATCACCATGGGATAAGTCTAATGGATCTTTTCATCTATTTACCTTCCTAATCTAGTTTCTCTTTCCTTGATGCTCAATTTTTTAACCTTAAATTACCTTTTTATAACGATACTCTTTCATCCTCTATAAAATTAGGCTTTACAATCTTAACAAATTAATGTCAAGTTTACCCGAAAGGCTGAATTAAATGTATCTTAAAACATGTATATTTAATTATTCCTTTGATCAGATTACACCACTAAATAGCTTATTTACTTTAGAAATTAAAGACAATTAAAATGTTACAATAATTGTCCAACTTTCAACTTTATACATTGACAAATATCAAATAAATAAATTTATCAACTTACCTGATAAGTAAGATTTCTCACTTCTAAGTATTTATCATTTATTCATATTAAGATATTCTTTCATACAAAGGTAATCATCTCTTTATTAAAAACATAAATTACATATGTTGTTAAGGCAAAATATATAACTGATACTGGCAACTCTCACATAGTGAGGTTTTGATATTAACAATGGGTCCAAGATCCCAATAAATTTAGTCAAAATTCTATGATATCATCCTTCTACAAATTTAAATAGAAGTATCTCATTTAGATCCATGTTATGATAAAACTTCAGAAGACATGAGTTTCTGCAGATCCGAACTTGACGGCTAATTGTCCTACAAGACTGGAGTAGTGGTATGTTGTCAATTTAAAATGAACTGGCATGAATATTGCCTGCATTTTTTCATGTGACTATTTAATAAAATATGAAAGATATTAATGGTGTTTTATTAACAAGCGCATGGTAATACAGCTAAGAATGTATTACTACATGTTTGCTATAAAGATACAACTATGAATGCACACAAATAGAACAACCAATTTATATTTCAGAAATCATGTTTCCTCTAATCACAAGGATCAAAACATCCTTATTTCAGCTTCAAAAAATAAATATTTGACATTTACAATTTTACATAAATCGTAGGAACAATATGATTAAGAAGAGTACATTTTTTTTCTTATTTTTAATAAGTTACATCACAAGAAAAAAAAAGTAATCAAACCATAAACCATTCAACATCTGAATTTAGATTATAACCACAAGTAAATCATGCTTTACATGGTACAGATTTAAATATTATTTTACTCACCCTCCAATCAACGAGCAACTTAACAAAACTGTCTGAAATCAACATTCTGAAATACCAATTAAACATATTCTCTCTAGGTAATGAGTAGCTCGTCATATCATTCAAGAACATCATTAACAAAGAAAATAAAAACATAATAATTTTCAGTCAATGAGCAGCTCTACAAAACGTCAAAGAACATCATTAACAAGAGAAATAAAACGTATTAATTCTAGTTAATGAGCATCTCTATAAAACGTACAATATATTCATTTCCAAACAATCAAAACACATTTTTCTTATATATATGAACAACCCAACTAAACAATGTAAAAACACCACAATTACATCATTTAAACATGTTCTTTCTGGTAAATGAACATCCCAACAAAACAATATAGCAACACCATGATTACATCATTTTAACGTACTCTTTCTAGTAAAAGAACAGCTAATAAGTTCTTTCATACAATATCATTATATTAAACCCAATCATGCCACCAATTACTCCTTGGTACAACTCGATCAAGTTGTCCTGGACTTTCATGCCCTTACCAAGACAAGCAATTTCTTTTTCACAGTCTTAGGCAAGAATTTAAGTCATATTGCCAGGCCTGGAAGTTACAGGCTAAATTGCCATTTTATTGTATTTATTCACACATAACAACACACCCTCATTTTATACATGAACCAATTTAGATGGCCCATAATAAAAAAAATTATGAAAAATGCAGCCCCCATGCAAGAGCTTTGACATCCATAAATTATCATTTAAATGATCTCAATAAATTAAAAATCGAGACCTGCATATAACAGCCAAGAAGGGAAACAAAAATACAAAACCCCAACTAGTTGCATATCCATATCGATTTGGTTACCCAAATTGATTCTTTTTGGAAATCGATTTGTATACCCAAATTGATTTGGGTATCAAATTGATTTGTTTACAAGAAACACACAATCAAATTTTAGTGTAACAAAAATGAAAACCCACAAGCACAAATCGATTTGAAACACACAAATTCACAAAAACGTTTTCCTTCTTCCAATACAGGAAAAACCCAACTCTTTTCCTTTTTGGGTACAATTTATTATAATGCAAGAGAAGGAATTTTTAACCTTTCATTCTATTTTTATTTTTGCAGATCAAAACCCAAAACCCCATCTGCGGTATTTTTCTGTAGGTTTAGGCTAAAACCACACAAAGAAAAACTTAAGAGAATACAGAATCCATCAATTTCCTCTTCAAATTTCATCTCCAAGAAATTAAATCAAAATCTATCCACAAAATCCTTTGATTACCATTAAAAACAGAATGTGTATTTTCTCATTTTTTTTACAAATAATGTTAGCAGAGAAGGGAGAAGATATTCATGCCTGACGTAAACCCAGAATCAACAATCTCTATACTCTTCCTGCTTCCAACAAGTTGAATCTTTCCTTCCTCCAAAACTCACACAGGGTATCCCAGAAGAGGAAGGATGAAAATAGACGAAGGAGAAATAACAGAAAGAAATATAAATGAAAGAAACTATAGTTGGGCGACATATTCAAGAATTTTCTAGCTTCCCAATGTTGGCACATGCATTAATGCATGCCACATACTTGTGCTATGTGAAGGTATTTTGCTTTTACGAAACCCATGAATTTCAATAAATAATTAAAACTTTATGGCTTATATGCCATATCCTTATATATATATATATATATATATAACTTTTGACTCACATGCCAAATCCTATCTAGAATATATATTACTAATTTTACAAATTAATATTGCATACATTATTTTTTACTTTAAGTTGTTATCCAACTTAATGGTTAAGTTAAAATTAATCATCATAACACAAGTCCACATATTTACCAACAATATATTAACATAATAATTAGTTGAATTTCCAGAATTATCTAAAACATTCCAATAAACGAAAATCACCAAGTCTGTAAATAATAATTCAAATATTCTCATAAATTTGGTTTGACATAGCATCGTCAAATAAAATAGAGGCAAGTTATTATTACATGGTCATTGCAAAAGTTCGAACAAAACAAAAGACGACTAAACCAGATTAAAATAAAGTAACCAAAATACAAATAACCGAAAGATTCATTATCGTTTATGAACCATGTTTTACCTACGATCAAGGCCTAATCATGTTTTAGGAAGGATCATCAAGGTGGGTATGCGAGGTTACCCATTCCAGCAGTGTCATGCCCCGCAGCAGAAGTTGTGGGTCATGACACGATTGAACCAAATGAATTCTTACACACAATGATGATCTCGTCTAATCCTGATTAGACGTAACCATAGTTAATTTAACTTACTAGACAATTTGGGATGTTACACATCACGTCAAATGTCACTTGTGTAGTAATGCCCAACAATGTGGTTCCAAGACATCGTGATTAGCTTCCATTTGTAGAAGTCATACCCCCATTAACATAAGAACGAGAGAATTAGAAACTTTGTATGCAATTTGCAAATATCATGCAACTAATTATGTAAGTATCAAGGAGATCTGTTGTAAGGGATGAAAGAGCCAACTTAAATGGTCTGAACTGTAAGTTGGATGTGAAATGAACTTTAAATTGAATGTTATATGGTGGAGAAATGATAAAACGGTGATCCTTACACAATAATGTCCTTGCATGTTAATCATAACCTAAGATGAGTAGATCATGGTCTGTAGGATGAATGATGTAGCCCTGAAGGGTCTAAATGCCAATCCTTGAGTCCTTTTCTTTTGAGCCTGGGTCATGATGCTAGCATTCGTTCATTGGGGGAAAGAACTGGCATCGACATAAAACCATAGAAAATGACCATGAAATGCCTATGTGAGTCGAATGACTAATTGACAAAGTAGTCTTATGTCATTGTTGCAGTTTCTCTACTTGGAACGACTTGTGGGTGTATCAAAGTCAGATATGGCTGAAGTAATGTAAGTCAAAAAAAAAAATCCTATTATTATTATTGTTGTATTTGTGTGTGTAAAAATGCTGGTCGTTACAGAATCTACGAAAGAGACGGTCGTTTATGTTCTAAACTTGAAAGACGACCAGGCAGGAGACGACCATACCCAGATCCAATGTCTTATAAAGTCTAAGATGATAGATGCCTACCCAACATCCATGATAAGGATAAACCTCGTTAGACGTTTGATCGTAACTCACGTCCAAGCAAACTTGCGAAACCCCGGAATGTCTGCGACATATGTAAATCACCTTTTCATGAAAAATCTTTAGGCATTGGTAAGGATTCTCCATTTTTTTCGAAAGCCCGAAGTTGCATACATCTGATGATGAATACAAAGAAAATAGTTAGTTTTATAGGGTCAATGGTGACCAAGCTAGGTCACCACCGATGATACTGTGTTTTTTTTTTTAATGGGTTATGGCTTTTGTGCTTTAATAGTTGATACCTTTAGAGCTACATGTCAAGAAGGTATAAGGATGCTATTAACCCTAGAAATGCTTATAAAATGCACTATAGATTACATAAGGGTATCCTTTAGGGAATATACATTATTAAAAAGTAGTAGTCAAAGTTCAAGTGTGAGTACATGTGTTTGTAGGATCAAAGTACCATAGTTATTACGCCTAGGTACATCGTTAGGGCAATGGAAGACTTGCATTAATTCATATTCATATCGACAATGCATTAGTGTAATAGAAATATAGATCAAAGTGAGTTCATTCAATTATTTTGGCATATAAGATTTCCAATGCATTTCTTGATGCTAATGACTACAACATATGGACGTTTTTACCCCTAATAATGATGATCCAACGTGTTATGGATTATAAATAAGTACTGTGCACGTGTATGATGAAGTGGTAAAATTGCAATGCCAAAGTTTAGGTGTACATACACCGACGCATATTCTAAAGTAGCTTTGTAATGTTCCATGGTGTCTACATTGTTACCTCAAAAACATGCATTTTCACCGATGTATTGTTTTTGCACATACACATTGTGATTAAGTAAACCCCTTTACTTAAATTCGATTTCATTCTGATTATTGTAGGAATAATTATGAATGCATTGTGTTATACTTTGAGTTTACAACAGAATTGAAACAATGTATTATGTTGTTAGCCTTTCTAATAACAATGATCCTAAATAATTACTCTCATCAAAAGATCCCATCATTGTATTATATAAAACTACAATGTCAAAACTATGTGTGATTACAAGATCTATATCATAGAGATGAAGCTTGAGGCGACCTAGTACACACCCGTTTTTACTCTTCGTGGCAATGGCTCAAATTTTCCATGGTTGTTTTGACCATTGTTTAGTGATTATGAATCTATTGGTAGAGTTATTTCATTTAGTTTTTTTGCTAAGTGATTCAATTCACTCCTCTTATTCTTGGGGATCTTGTACATAGAGTATTCAACAACATATTACATTATTTCCCTAAGGGTGAATGTTGTAACCTGGGCGCTAATATATATGTTTGTGAGTCTTATACGGTAAATTATATTCTTACAAAAGAGCTATGATCATTAAATTTTAATGTAGTACATCAAGATATATATCACGGTAGGTTGTTTTTCCACGTAATATGTTGTTACCTCCATAGTGACATTGTATTTTTAATGATTACATATTTTCATGTTCATAGTGAATTTATGCAATATGATTCTTGCCAAGTTTCTAGTTTACATTTAGTATAATTTGGAATAATTATACCAATGCATTCGGGTTTTAGGGGTGCAGATCTAAGGGCTTTCTCTTTAAATATTTCCATGAATAATTTTACCACAGTGGGTAACAAAGGGAAACACATCGCAACCCCCTCATTTTGTTCATATAATTTACCACCGAAGGTGAAGAAAGTGGAGTGAAGATAGAATTCAATTAAATTCATGTCATTTCATTTCTTTGCATTTGAAATTCTAACAATTTTCATGAATGATTGTATGAGGAATTCTAAAGTGGAAAATGATTTGGCTAAGCATAAATTTAGAAGTAGTAAGGTCGATCACATCAAGGATTTTCTTTAACACACTTAGTGATGTATTCATTGGTGGTAATGATGAATATATGTCCATTTTAGGAATGAGGGAGTTTTCCAATGTAATGCAATACCCACATATTGAAGGGTCATAGAGCCTCAAGTGCTTGAATCTCAATTGGTGTAGTGTAAATTAGGTCATCATAATATTGGCATGGTTTACATTTTTAGCAAAGGCATGTACATCAGCTTCAAGAGTAGGCCAATAATAACCCATATGTAGGCATTTTATGATTTGTGGCAAGGTTTCCATAATGTCCATTATAAGTTCCTCCATGTGCTTCCTCGAGGAGAAAAGGTACCCCATCCTCACAAACACACCATAGTAGGGTACATTAGAAGTTACGATAATAAATAATTCCATTTTTTATGATGTACTTCGAGGAATTCTTTCAGATTTTGGTTGATTCATGATGGACTACATCTAGAGGGTAGGTTTGATGTTGGAGGAATTAGATGATGTTTTTGTACCATGTACTATGGGCAATAGAGACAACATCCATGTGGTAAAAAGGGGTTAAATAAAGAAAAAGTTACATGGAGGTTTTTTATATATTTGAACCATGTAATGGTCTTTTTGGACATCCAAGTGAGGTTGAAATTTGGTACTAGGTTAGACTAAGGAATTGTGTTCCCAAGCAATGTATTCAATGGTGAAATAGGTAAATTTTCTTGTAAATTCTTGAATTGTTTCATGATTTGCTTTTAGATTGTTGCTTCTACATTGATAGTTGTAATTAAATTGTCAGCAATCAGGTTAGGAATCGCCAATGGCATGGAGATATGTGATAGTGGGGGTAAGAAAGACTTTCATGATGAGGATAAGGGATTTTTGTTCAACATGTTATTGGTTATATCAAATTCAAGACGAAAGGAGAATGATTTGACCCTTCTTGATTTTAAGAATATTTTATTTAACATGCATAAAAAGGATGACTAATGTTATAGGTGGTTATTCTGATTTAATTAACTTCCAACATTAATTACACAAATAATAATAATGTTTTTCAAAGTGACTAGCTACTTAACAAATGTCAAAACATAAGGTAGAGAGTGCACTTAGCTAGTCATATATGTATTTGTATAGGTTTGGGTGGTATGAGTGTAGGAACATGCATATCTATAGAACTAGAAATGTTTTCTTGTTGCAATTGTAACCTAAAATTGAGCTTGGTAAAAACCATACAACTTATTCCATAAGTTTTTGTATGGTCTTCACCCTTTTGTATGATGTTACACTTGCTTGGAATTTAGGTCTGACAACTTCCTTGAGTGCTTTACTTGCCTAGAAATATGTGTGTTCATTGTGTGTCGGTCTTCTTTTCTCACCTTAAATAATGGCTTTGTAAACTCGGGTCAAGCCCTAAAACCCTTGTAGTGTAAGAAAGTAGTTCCTGTAAAACAAAGTTAAGTTGGGTTATGGGCACCATTTATACACTACCAACATGTATCCACTACTTGAAGATTGGACTCAAAGTGTCACGTCTTTCTCCTAGCACGTGATATCTATCCTAGTGTAATAAGACTTGACAATCATGTTTTGATAATCTCCTTCACTTGAGTTTCACACTTGCTCAAATACTTGGGAAGGGTCACTTTGCTTGCTTGTACAAAGAAGATAGAGACTCCTATACCTAGAAGAAGACTTCATTCTTGTGAAAGGGGGCTTCCCTAATGGATATTCATGAGTTATTTCGTAGTTTAGGGAGATTTGGGTGCCTTTTATGCTTGCTTTTACATGAGTAGTTCTTAAAGTTCCAAGTTCTCAAATGAGGTATGATTTACATGCTTATATATGCTTCCAAAGGTTGTTATGTCATAAAAGGCTAACCAAGGGGTGTATATTTATACGTAATGAATGTTATAGAATCGAAACAATTAACCCAAAACATGTTGGTCCAAAATTATACAATAAGGTCAGGATGTAGATATTTTACAATATCGATTGAAACTGGCATTTTTGGACTGAAGAGAGAGAAAAGCATATTTTGAATTTTTGGGCATAAGCATGGATTGTTTATGGATGTATTTTATACAGTTAAAATTTAGAGACTAGTAACAAAGTGGTGTACAAAGATAAGCAAGTACATGAACAAATATCAGGGTTTGCTAAGAATGAGTGAGGAGAGTGCATTTGTCCATGCAAGTGTGCAATGTTGAGATCAAAAATGTCAAAGGATAGATTACCAAATTTGAGTGTCTACATACCCACACACTATGGGTATGATATTGAGCATTTTGTCAAGTGAAATTCATATGAGTGTATAGAGCATGTTGTCATTATTTCATAATAATATTTCACAGTGTCATCGTTGATGTCATTGTTATATGCTCGAAGATATGATCCCTCACCATAGTGCAGTTAATAGACAACATAGGAAATTGAATGTAGCATAATGGAATACATCAATGTAATAGAAATGTGCAACTTTAGCATCAATAGAAATAACAAGAGCATGATTACCATTATGGGGTATTCTTTTGGAGGGACATGTGCTCATGTTTCTTTGCCATCTGGAGATAAAACCTCTCTTTTATGCTCTTGTATGAATATCTAGGAATAGGTTAAATCATGTTTATTTAATCTAGGTATCTAAATCCCATGCCTTACATTGACTAAACACACTCAAGAGTTCATATTTCTACTAGAGATGCTTCAAAAAATGAGGATACATTTGCACCCCCATCAATACAAGAATACCAAGTATAAAGTTACATCCCTTACTTCTATAAGGCAAATACAAGCTATAAGATTGGTTGGGAAGGAATTCCATAAGAAGATGTTTCATTCAGTCATTTGTTCATACCCTTTGCATAGCTTCCACTAAAATACCATGTTTTTTAGATGGACATAAGTTAATAATTTTGTAAATTAATACATGGGGTTAGAAAAGAGAATAATTGCTTCCCCCATACTCTTCCCATGTGTTGCACAACTGACAGAGAAATTGAGTAGAGCTTACAGCATGTTAAAATATGAATAAGATCAAAGGAGACCCATGCCCCCAATGTGCCCATAATGCTTTGATGTTTGAATACTATGGAGAGGAAGAGATAATGAGATACTTCATGCCCCCTGAATTTGTGCCAAACTGAGTCAATCTGAGTTTAAAACCATATGAAAACCCTATCACAATGGTGAAATTTTTGAAATTGTAGAAAAATCTAGAAAATATGCCCCTAGGAAAAACTGGATAGTAGGGTTAGAAGCATCTGTATGGTCCTAACCAATATGTACGTTTTTTTACCCTATGTAGATTTTGTTGAATTTTTGTGTGTGAATCCAATTCTGAGTCATTTTTGTCTACCTCTACATATGTTTATGCCCAGAAAAATGTATAGAAATGTAGAATAATTGTTGAATGTTTTCCCCCTCTTTTTAGGTGCATGTGATGAATAGATTGAGCATGCAACGCAAAATAAAATATTTATACCCATGTTTTAGAAACTAAAAATCTATGTATAAATGTTGAAATATTGATGTGGTGGCCACTAAGAAGAAGTTGTATCTACAAGGGTGATACACATGGTATAAACCATGACACAAAATAAGAGCAACAATAACAAGAAGCATGATAACCATAATAATGTCAATGCATCAAAACAAAAATAGCACTTTCCTAGTAGTAAACCATATGTCAGTAGAAAACAAGTGCATACAGTATAGAAACAAGAGAAAATATATCAAACAATGTCACACAAAAGGTGAAGTTCCTACAAACATGGGACGTCCACAGTATTACAAGACAATCAAGGCCCTTAGGCTAGCAAATAATAGATGCACAACTACACACAAGACATAATGCCACAAACATGGGACACACATGTTTTCATAAGACAATCAAGGCCCTTAGTCCATAATCAGAGTAACAAACAAGCACATACACACTCACAACTAAAAAATATGTATAAAAAAGAAAGTGCATCCAAATGTGATGAAAAGCACATAACATATTTAATTTCCAATCCCTTTCTTGATAGAAAATGCAATAACTATAAGCTTATTGTATAATTCACATCTTTATTAGTCATTATTATATTATAAAATGTCATTTTAGTATACATATAATGTGTGTAAACCATTATGTAACCAATTGTAATGAGGAAATAAAAGAACTATAATGGAAATATAGTCACTTGGTCTATTAACCTGTACATGTGCATCAACAATAAAACAATCTCAGAAAAATGCATGGTGAGACCTAACTATGTCAACTGATGCCAGCGAAGGGTATATGCAACCTCAGTCTATGTTACCTAATGACAAGTTTTGAAATGACGAGGTCTAATGGCACAGTTTGAAAATCATTGGCATTTAAAATTTCTTGAAGAGGTGTTCAAATATGACATGCTCATTCAAATGATATGATGATACCGAGTCTATTTTCATGTATTATAACGTCAAAAATGCAAGCTATTAACAAAATTCCAATGTTGAATTGAGCAGTTTAGCAATCAAGTGCAACATAGTTAGGGCACTACAATATTAAATCTATACATATAGCACTTTATAATGAGATATAAATATATGCATAATATACATATATGTGCATATACATATACATACATACATACATACATACATACATATATGTGTGATGTGATGTGTATACCGTGTTCATAAAGGAATTATATTTTTCATCCTCATCTTTGTTAGAAAACATCAGGGAATGTGATCACCGATCTATATTGTCGTACCCTACACCTGATTATGGTTCCACATCCATTTTCCGTGGCCTCAATATACTATGCTTGAACACTCATTTCAACATCTAAAGTCCTATGCAAGCTCTATCCCTGGTGGAGCCCAAGGTATCTGAATGTTAACTCTTCTTGGCTCTCATATTAGCTCACTTCAGGTTAGAGGTATGAAACACATGGAAGATGCCACAGTACATAGTGTCATAAAAAAATGCAAACTCACTTATGTGACAATGTCCACATGCTCTAGATATCCCACAACGCTATAACATCATCTCATGCAGATTTTTCTCGTTCCGGGTCCATTCACAGTTTGTAAAGACATTTTACATCCATATATTATACATCACTCAATCAATACTTTGTCTACATATTTACAATACATACCTATTCTAGTGTAATACATTATAATTTTATTATGAAATATAGTTACGATTGCTGCAATAGATGTTCATTATAGAATAATCCATGAACGGCATTGTTAACCTCTCATGCACCATCCCCTAATTAGTGGGTTGGGGAATCTCTCCATTTCTTCCTTTGAGTAGTGCTCCACCTTAGTGGGTATACCCATGATGACCATGGAAACTATATACACAAAATCACTCACTCACTATTTAGATCATGTTTTCAAAATTATGTCATTATATGCCATCGATTCATAAGTACAAGAAAACTAGAATAATAACAACACTGTGGGTCCTTTTACTTTTACAATTGCTTTACCCTTTTTAGTCAATTCTTGCATAAAACAATTTTTTGAGGGAAGAGAACCAGTGGTTGCAAAACAATTTGAGCATAATCATGAAGAAAATGATGAAAATACAAAAAATATTTCCCATTTTAGAAGCCCCATTGTGGAAGGATTTATCTAAGTAGAGGCAAGATGCAATGAAGTTATACAAAATTTGTAGAATTAACTTAGAGAAAAAGAAGTATTTTGTCAATAAATTCAATAAGACCTTGCCATCCTGTAAGGTGAATTTGAAAATTTGAAAGAAAATTGTTGTAGATACACATCTAGAGACAAATGAAAACATGGTATGTTTTTCTTATTCATCTCATCCTAATAATTCTCTATATCCGATTGTTATTTTTGAAAAACACACAAAAGATATTGGTTTCAAGTTGTTAAATAAAATGGGTTATGATGGACATGGCCTTGGAAAAAATGGAAAATGAATTCAGGAACCTCTCAAAGCATAAAAGAGACCCAAAAATTTTGGTCTCAAGTACACTGGGGAATCATCTCAACCCACTATGAGTCCCACATTCATCAAATAAAGCATGCATCCATAATGTTCTTCTCAAAATTAGTGTGAACCTTGTATTCATGCTTAAGGAAGGTCTTTGATTCATCACACCATTTATAGTCATTGTGGCAAAACATGTCATGATTCTACTCATTTTTGGGATCTCCATCCTTTTGATATTTATGGGAAGTACAACCATGATAGTTCTACATGTTGGAGTACTAATATTCCTACACGTAGGTCTCTGAAAATAATAAATAATATTTTTTGGTGGGCCACCCCACTCAAGTGGAATGAGATCACTTCAACACTCAAAACATATTATGAACATTAGAGGTCAATCCTAAAATAAATGGGGCCAATTGCTTCTTAAGGGAGGTTGAATGACCCAAATGATCTCTTAGAGCAATACTGATACATGTGAGTAGTCAAATAAGGGTTTATAAATAGTCTATTTTTAGAACATCTTGAAGTCTATTTTTTAAAAGTTTTGACATATTTGGCATTTTGCATTGTTAATGGTCTTTAAAAAATTTATGGGATTTATATTGTATGATGACATCATATTCTATTTTCATATATTAAATTTTTAAGTTCACTTTATTATCTTTTTAACGGATCCAACAGTTCGCTAATCAAGTCAACATGCCAGGAGATATGACCCCAACAAGGAGCACTTAAAAATAATAATACGATATTAAGATGTTATTGTCTTTTACCCATTCAATTTCACTCCAAATGTGGATGGATTTCATCTCCATGAAGGATGACATTTTGTATTCCATTTTGAAGCCTTCATTTTATGACCTTTTAGCTTTTATTTCAAACCCTTCATTTGATGACCTTTTCACTTCTGTTTAGAACCCTTCATCTTCGACATTGTTTCACTATAAATAATATGGATTTGAATGAAGACACAAGTTTGAAAGTTAAAATTATTTATATATAGAAGTTGTAGGTTACAGGTTTTCAAGTTTTGAGGCATACATCTCTCATATACAGAGTTTTCCCATTTGTATACATCTTCATTTGTAGAGAATTGTAAGGCATACATCTCTCCTATAAAGTTTTCCCATTATGCATACATCCTTGTTTGCAAAGATATTTGGCATACATCTCTCCTATAGATTTTTCCCACTTAGTATACATATTTAATAAAGTTATTTTAATTTTACAATTATAGTTTTATTTATGCAATACAATTGATTACTTCTATAATTTCAACTATTTTATTATGAATGTATTGTCATAACACATTAACTACCACCATTAGTGTGTTTTCCACCAAATTCTAAAAATAATTAGGATTAAGTATGCAAAAATAAATGCCCCCAAAGGTTAGCAGTCTGAGTAAAGGTTAGGCCAAAACTTGTCATCGTGTATCATTTTGTGTATGTCCTAAATCATGCTCAATATACCACATGAACATATGTGTGTAAAGAAGAAATGTTATCAATCAAACCAAAAGAATAAACATGTGTAATGTAAATTGCAAACAATATATGTCATAGAAAAGGGTCTTGGTTTTGTATTTTTGCAAATATTTGAATGTTTTTGTATTTCAAAAATATTTCAGTGTTTTTGTATTATACGTGCATAACTATGTACAAGAAAAGGGAGGGATAACATGAGATTTATCCCAATATAACCTTACGAGGAGGTGAATCAAGTACCAAGGATGATGGAGGGTCAAGCCTCAAATGTTTCATAGAATGTGACTGAATTGTAAGTGGAATCATCATGGTGATATGTGCCAAAGAAGGCCTATGAGCATAACCATAAATAATATAACACTAAGTAGAATGCAATGTGTGATATTTGTCTGGTGGACTGGAAGAATGAGAACTCTTATAAGACCTATGATAAACTATAGAGGGATTTGTAAGGATAGAACATCTGCGTAAAATCCTTTGAGAGTGTGCAACACTAGAGACAATGTGTGCAAATGAAGGCCTTGGAAGAGACCTAGAGGCCCTATAACTATGTGATGTAACATGTACAACTAAGGGTCTGTCAAGAGACCTAGAGCTATATGAATCTATATGTGCAAACAAAGACCTAGCAGATGATTACCTAAAATTAACTAAAGTGTGGATTAATAGTAGTTAATCTAATCTAGAATGACATGTAAATACAGTAAATGAAAGCAATAAACAAGTATCGAAAATGACCCAAGTAACTAATGTAATGAAATAAGAAACCCTAATATGTAAGAGAAATATGGAAGTGACTTAGCTGATCTGAAAATCTTGTTAGACTATATTGCAGAATAAATAGAACAATCTAGAAGCATGAGTAATTGGGAAAAGGCCCCAAAAAGGATGGACCTAAGTTATCTAGTTGGAATGGAATGCCTGGAGAGGGACCGGGGCGCTTGTGGGCACTCTAGTCTATAAAATGGGCACCCTAGTTTGTGCAGGAGGTCTAGAACTAAGTTTCACATGCTCGGTAGATGGTCTAAAACCCTCGTTGTGTGCCACATCATGTTCATTTCATTGCATTAGGTATCACTAATAATCCAAGATGATAGATAGACCTACAAGGAACCACAAGAAGTATCAAAACCCTAAAAAAAAAGAATGCAAATAAATGGGTCAGACTGACCTCAGCTGTCATAACAATGGGCTTACTAACTAAGCATTGCACTACATTTTGGACACAAATGTAGTTCTAGTGTGTGTGTGTGTGTGTGTGCATCATGTGTCCTAGGTGTTCTTGTGCTAGTCGCACTTTGTGAAGTAGCAAGCAATAAATAGATGTAAAAATGTAGTAGAATGGTGGATGGAATAGAATAGAATCCCCTCATATGCTTGTGTGATGCAAATGAACCAGCCTTGTCCTTATGATGTAGCTAAGTGAATGCAAATGATCTCCAAATTCCTTAGATGAATGCAACCCTAGGTGGATGATTGCAGTGATTAATTCTTGGTCCCTCATTATGGTATCATAAATTTATATTTACAGGGTTCTCTTGATCTAATTCAATAATTAACCCAAAATGGCCAACCACCAAAAATATAAGCAGCTGAAATGGCTAGAAAGTGCCCAAAAAGTGACGTGAAATTTCAAAAGGCTCAGGGCACCCTTGGTGGGACCGGGGCACCCATGGGTGCCCCAGTACTAGCCTGGGCACCCTGGTCAAAGCTAAAATGACACAAAATGATGAAAGTTTTCTAGGCATGCGGGTGCAAGAGGTCAGGAATGATGAAAGAAAATAAATTAAGATGGCCAAAAGATGGGGGTTAATTAGTAATTTCTTCACTTAAAAACCTTCTAAAAAAAGTATGAGATTGAGACTAAATAATGTCTAAAGTGCATGATTTTGTGTCTACATTTTCCCCCACTTTATGTTGGTGAGCGGAAAGCTCAGTAACATAAAGTAGATTGAGATGCGTACCTGATGACGATGAAAATTGTAGTAGAAAATTTGTTGAAGGACTAGACAAATCATGGAATGACAAAAAGATGATGGAACGTGGAAACTAAAGATGAAAATGTACAAAAAAAGTGATGAGAGTGAACCTAGGGCGGAAATTTGTGTATATTTTCCGATGTATATGGTGTACCTGCATGGTTAGTATGGTGTGTGCTACTACAAAATTTTGTTACTAACATTGTTGTTATTGTTATTTCTCCATTTGACTGTTTGTTTATCATACGGCTAGACCTATAAGGAGAAAATGATGAAGTAGTCAAATATATATGTATGTATAAAAAACTCAATGTAAAAGACGCATGTGTATGTATGCAAAATCAAGTAAATGTGAAATACGTAAATGAAAATTTTAAATGGAAAATGTGCACCTAATCCATGTCAAAAAGGAGAGTGTATAAGGATATCCTATACTGTCGGGATTTTTTGGGCTATCTGATGTCATAGGCTGAAGAAGTGTAACAAGGAATTTCATTGTATCCTCTAACCTGTAACTGCTTCCCTAAATGTGTGTGAAGGGATCTCTGTATGTCCTAGTTTTTTGGGAAATCTGACACCACTGGATGAAGAAGTATAGGGAGGAATTTTTTTGTATCCTAAAACCTTTAACTACTTCCCATAACGTTAAGGACTACCATGTCCTATAAAATCCTATGTGTATGGGGTTCGTTGGCTAGTTTGAACCCACTCGTTATATGTAACCAACAATGCCAAGGGAAAAAAGTGCATTGAACTGAACTAGTGTAAATATGTAGTGTAGTATGTAAAACCACAAATGATTCCCCCCCTCATTGGGGGCACATGCAATGTCATTGATATGAGAATACGGCCTCAAAAGAGGACCAACCACATGTACTTTGAAACTCTGCCCTTCAGGGGGGAAAGGAATGCGCTTGGTAGAAACCAAGGCATGCACAAACAAGAAGGCTAGCCAAAGAATAGTGTTAGTACAAAAAAACATGCATGTATAAGATAGTGTGTAATATACGCAAATAGTGTAAAAGATACCAACCAATGCATTAATGTAAACACATAAGAAGACAAGTAAGCCGCAAAAAGCAAGCTGCAAACATGGGACATCACTCACGATGTCGCAAGACATGTAAGGCCATCATGGCCGCATATAAACAAATAAGTGTACACACCAAACAAAGGGTAGTGCCCGAAAACAAGTGCAAACAATAGACAAGAAATATAACAAACAAGTATGGAAATAAATAACCCTGCATAACAAACGACACACATGAATCAACCATTAGCATGTTAGAAAGATAACTTGTATGACAAAAACATGTATAACCAAGTAATATAAAGTGCTAAGTATAAAATGAAACAATATCACCTATGAGAGATGAATGTGAATTCCCCCAATGACCAGTGTAGGAAGGGTAGAAGGAAAGCATCTGTGCTGCATGTAAAATACTTGTATCTGTGATCACAACTAGAAATAGATGTGAATGTGCATGTGTGGATGATATAGATAAATGGCATACAAGTAATCTAACTAGCATGTGTAATAAAGCGACCATGAACAAGAAAAAGTAAGCAAGAGTAAAAACAACCATAATATTCAGTATGTTGTGGATGGATGGAATGGAATGCAAAATGGATGGTAGGATCCATGTTCCCACCAAGTGAATGGAAATGTATGTAGTGAGATTCATTTGTTTTCCCCCTCAGTAGTCAAGAATGAACCGTAAATGAGAGTGTGTCATCAGGAAATGATCGAAGTATGTGTTGTGTATAACGAGCTGTGATGAGTGTGTATATGTGTTGTGATGATATGTGACCTAGAGATGATGTGTGCATGACCCTTATAGCCAAAGCGTATATCACAATAAGATGAATGTATGTGTGATGATTTAGCCCTAAAGTGTGTATCACTACAAGATGAATAGTAAGGAGTGGTGATGTCGCCTAGAATTCACCAATACAAGCCTACGCGCGCTGGCACATCACTCAGCTTAGACTGAGCACTCACCTGAAGTGCATAAAGGTACCAGGCCCCTCTTTAGGGTTGTTGTTGCAGGATGTTAGCATGATGAAGACTTAAAGCATTCAGATCTATGACTAATATATCATTCTACAGTGCATGTTCAGATCTAGATCTAGAGAATAACAGACTTAAAAGATAACCATGATGAAATCAAGCATGCAATACTAAACTATAACCATGATAACACCTTGATTCAGTCCATAATCTCCATTATATTAAATTCAGTAATACACAGAAGCTTCCTTACAATAACAGTAGTATACGCTCATGTACGTATCAGATTTGGCAAGATAATTTCACTATAACACAGTTCTCACACACACACTATATACTACATAGTTCATTACATATTTATAAGGGTGGGGACTTTCCCTTCACCACTTATCTAATCCCAAAATAGGTCACATGCTATTATTAGCCACGCACCGTTACAAAAATAGCCACACATGCAAGTGTGCTAACAATAGACTACTTTTAGTTAATTGATAGTAGTAGATCTATTCTCAGCATGTATCCATGCAAAGCGCTTTGTAGCTGATCCTCCAAAAATATCCAATGTGTGTCACGCAAGTCTTTGACTGGTTTGTGTGCTCCACATGCTATCCCAAAAATAGATCCTCATCGTGAAAATGGCTAAGTCCTGAATCTGTCTTTGTTCCCGCACGTGATTCCTTTCCGATACTCCCATGCTTTTTGAATGCTGCTCTTCTCTTTTATGTGAACCTTTTGTATGTTCTTTACTAAGTGTCATACTTTAACTAGTCAACATTACCCCACACTAATTACATTTCTGCCTCAGCACTGGTTGTTGCCAAAAATGAATCAAAGAATATGAATAGAAGAATAGAAAGAATTTTGATGAATAAAAGAATGTTTTTACCCTGCAGTATCTTCTGCTTCAACCTGAAGAATCAATTCTGGATATTCTTCTTTTATTTCCACCTCTAGAGTCTGTCAATCATTGAGTGTGGCCTCTGCCTTCTCTGGAATATCCACTGCAATTGACTCTAACTCATCCTTTGCAATCTCTCCTTTCTCATTCTGCAAGACCAACACAATGTTGGACATGGTAGTCATTCTCCCTTCTAACAAGTCCATATTTTATGTGATGAGTTTTCCAAGCTCATCCAACCTTTCCTTGTGTGGTTCTTGAGCTTTCATAAGGGCCTTGTGCTTCTACTTGACAAGTGCTAATCATTTTGCATGGCCCAATGTTTCATCTTTCATGGCCTTCAGGACTTCATTATATTCTAGAATGGTCCTAGTTCTTATAACGGCTTTTGGCATTGTACAAATATTCAGCATTTGATCTGTCTTCTTTAGTTCCTCCTGCAAGCTCTGAAGCAACCCCTCATATGATGCAATCTTCCACATCACTGAAGCCTTTTCCCACTCTGCTTCTTGTGTTGGATCCTTTGGCGTTGGCATGCGTAGAGGTTCATCTCCAAGCACTAAGTCCACAAAGGTACTTACATAATGTATTACTGAGGGAAATCTTGGGTACCTTTGGCTCTAAGTGTGATTTAGCTTTCATGATATTGTCCCCAACTTCCTCTGCCATGCTGATAAAAACAACATGTTTTTCTTTCTGTGCCAAGTATTTTTCTTGCTTTAGGCATGCTATTTCTACATCCTTAGTCTTGATCTTCTCTCGTAGCACCTTAATTGTTGCAGCTTTATCCATATTCTGTCGTGTCACTTCTATCGAGACTTTCACCAAAGCATTGCTCATTTGTTCATCTGACATAATAGTAGGCTTTACTGTTATGTGTCTAGCTTGAGGTGTCTTCTTCAACCTCCTTGATACACATGACTCCTCACACACATAAAAATTCTGGTTCATCCATGTGTGTGTGCATTGACCATGACAGTTGCTTCCTTGTGCACATGGTTTCCATATCTTCATCCATCAACTCCCAGCCATACAACTCCTTTTGTGTCATTTTTCTTTGGAAATGGGCATAGATAATTTTACCTATGTCCTTGGCATAGCCCATGACTGGTGGAACATATTCTCCACTTGTTCTTTTGATCTTGGCCCCTTAGTAACTTGGGTTTCAAGATTTGGAACTTGTTTTGTTGTGTCCTGAGCAGTCTCATTTCACTGTCTCATCTACCTCCTTTTCTCCTTCTTCTCCATCCTTCATATCTTCATCTTTTTGGTTCTTCCACATTCTCTAGAGGTGTAGGGGAATTGGGTGTGCTTTCCTCAGACTCTTCCACTTCCTCATTCAGCTTTCAATTTCCTTCTTCTTTTCTCATTTGTCTCCTTCTGTGGAGAGATTTGAGGTGATCTCCGCACTAATTGTGGAGTAGCACCTTGGGTCCTTATTCTCCTCAATACTCTTTTAAAATGGCACTCCCTTTGGACTGCATCCAAGTCCTCATCATCTCCCTCTTGTGGCTGAGGTGGTGTAGTCGCACACTCAGCTTCTTCCTTATTTAGAGGTTTTCTTCTACCTCTGTGCTCCAAACCACCACTATCTTCATGCTCTTCTTCTTCATCATCTACTTGAATTGTTTTTGTGGGCTTAGGTGTTAGAACATTTTCCATTGTATGCTTACCTTTTGGTGGCCCTGGAGCAGTGCGTGTAAACTCATTCTCCACATACTTAGTGTTCTCCAGCTTGGGTTTGAGTTGTAGGTACACAAGCACTGCTTCGGTGTCCCCAACTGCCAAGCTTACATGCTTCATGCTTATAATATCTGAGATAAGCCTCATGTAGGCATTCCACCCTGGATATACATATTTCTTTCTCAGAGTGTGGTAGTCACAATCTACCTTGTCTGCATTGAAGGTTAGGTGGCATGCATCTAAAAACTGGTGAACTGATGCCTGGAAATATCTTGTTATGAAGGCATATGGAAGTTTGCACCATGGGCTCCAAGCCCCATCCTTCATCCCAAATCACGTGATGCAAAAAATGTTGGTAGACTACAAACTGAACTACCTTACCCACCACTGAAGGAAACTCCTTGGGTATGCACCACTCTTCTTTGAATGCTGCGTGGAGTCTATCATACCACATCTCTGCCCTTTGCTTGAATGGTCCACTCATTGATCCATCACACAAGTACTTGTAAAATCTTTTCGCATGTGACTTATGTTTCATGGGGTACTCCCAAATCTTCTCCTTTGGCCCATCGGGCACCCCAATCTCCATAAACACTAAAGACAATAACACAGCGCCAAAACTTATTCTGTCACATGTCCACACTTCTTCAATGATTGTATTTGCTATGTGATCTACAATATTGTAGACCACTCCTTAAGACATCTTCTTTGCGACGTGCAACCACATTGTGTTTACCTGCGACCATCTTCCTTGGTCATTCAACTTTGTTACAAGATGTGTAGCTTCCTGCACTACTGGGTACTTCTTCAATTTGTCAATGTCCATGCACATGGACCTTTGGTATACCCCATCTCCTTCCTTGTCTCTAGGATTGTGGCCTTATCAGTTAAATCACTATCCAGATCCACTCCTGAGGCCCTTAGTCCTGTCACTGTTGAAATCAAAGAGCTTGTGATTCTAACCCTCCATCCTACGAAGTAGAAGAAGTCCTCATGGACTCTTTTCATCAACCATTGATACAATGGTTCATACTTTCCAAAGTATGGCAGCTCATACAACTGGTAGACTCCATTCTACTTCAGTAACTTCTCACCAGCATCATCACACACTGGCATATCTTACGTTCTATGCTTATTCATTTTTGTGCTCAGCAACGCATCAAGATCCTTCTTATTATCTTATGTTCGATGGTTGTAATCATTGATTTTACATTGATAGACATGGGAATCCCATTCTTGTCCCACAATCATGCCCTCTGGATACTGCATTTCTGAGAAATTACTCTCGGGAGAAATTTCTTCTTCCACTTCAACCTTCTTCTTCCCTTTTCTCCTACTGTGGGTGCTTTCTTTGGTGCCATCTGAAAAATCTCTCTTTTCTTCCCTCTGTAATCAAGCAAGTCAAAACCCTAGTTTAAATTTCCATGAACTAGTAGAAATCATGTGCCCTAGCTCATTTGTAATGCATCTGCTTTTCTCAAACCCTTCACCTATGGGAACGTAAGATTATCCTTCACACAAACCTTCTCTCCACATCTGGTTTCACACTCTTCACACCTCAACATGATTTCTCGGCTCATTCGCACTTAGCCCTTTTCAAATTCTCTCAATTGCAATGGTAAAAATGAACTCACATCCTGTCCTTATATATAATTTCAAAAAGTTAGTGCATTTATTACTCCTCCACCTACCAACAATCCTCTCATTAATCGACCATTTTCGTTCTTTTTGTGTGGTACATCTTCGCGCCCAAGCTATAACCTTCTAGCGCACCCTCCTACCTTTTGGCTGTAGACTTCTCTTCAATGTGCTTCCATGCACTTGAGTACCTCATCACTGTGCCTTCCACTGGTAGTCTTCACGGCCTCTTCTTACCTCACATTATACTTGTTTCTTCATTCCTCTCTATCTATGGTCCTTATGTCCAGAAGCAATCTCTTTTTTTTTCAATTCTCCAACCTTGAATAGCACCTGTAGTTAGTTCCTTTCATGTGTACTTATTTTCATCAGTCTTGTACCTAGATATCAATAACCTACCCCACACTAAGGGTATGTGCAGTCCTCTACACATAAAAATTCTTCAAATAGTAATTAGCTTTGGTGCGTAAACGCGCTTATTACACAAACACACCAACTAAATTGACAAAGCATAGTGACAAAGAAGGAAACACATTAAGGAAATGCAGAATTGAAAACCTAATCTAAATGGAAACACTTCCTTATTACAAACACCAAGAAGACTTATTTATAGTAGGGCTTCAGCCTACTCCCATTGAAGTAACCGGGTAACCGTATTCCATCAAGTGCCTCTAATTGACAAGCACCTGATTCAAGTATGTGAGTGATAACATACGGCCCCAACCAATGTACCTTGAGTTTTCCTGGATGGCACAAAAATTTAGAATCATAAAGGAGCACCATCTATCCTATCTCAAGCTTTTTATCCCTGATGTGCCTGTCATGCCATGCTTTCTACCTGGCCTTTTCTTGTTTTTGACTCCAACGTGCTATGGCTCATCACTCATCCAACTTGATTAACTTTTCAATCCATTCTTCTAATGCTTTCTCATCAGCTAGACCTCCAGTGTGCACAATACGCAAAGAAGGTAACATAAATTCCATAGGAAGAACTGCTTCTGTGCCAAACACTAACTGAAATGGTGTGGCTTTGTTCAACCTTTTATATGTTGTTCGATATGCCCAAAGTACTGCAGATACTTTATCATCCCAATCCTTTCTTCCGACATCACATATTTTTGTCAATGTCTGGCTCAAAATTTTGTTGAAAGCCTCAGCAGTTCCATTTTCCTGAGGATGATAGGGTGTAGTCTTATGGTGTGCAATCATGAATTCATCCAAAAAAATTTGATTGTCTCATTAAGAAAATGTGTGCCCCTATCACTGGTCAAACTTAAAGGACATCCATACCTTGTAATAATATTTTCCCATAGAAACCTGGTTGTTGTAGCCATTGTACAATCCTTTGTAGGTGTTGCTTCTGCCCACCTTGTCAGATAATTTGTGCAAGTTATGATGTAGCGCAATCCAGTTCTGCGTGTAGCTGGTGAAATAGGACCCACAAAATCTATAGCCCATTTCTCAAATGGTTCTGCACTAGTAATAGGTCTTAGAGGCATTTCATCTCATTGACCTGGTTTCCCAAGATGTTGACAATGATCACAAGCCTTACAAAATTCCTTACAATCTTTATACAGGGTCTCCCACCATAATCCAGCATGAGTAGAATCTTGTGCACAGTGGCATCACCTGCATAGTGGCCACCTGCAATACCACCATGAGCTTCTTCCATAATATCTTGTGCACTCATGTTCCAGTACACAACGACACAATACTTCATCCCAGACCTAATTTGTACAGGTCACCACTAATTAACATATAGGGTGTCATGTGTATAGCAAGTTGTTTCTTCTCCAAGGATTTCATTCCTTCTGGTGTCATACATGTTCATAGAAAGACAACAATGTCCTCTAGTTCTGATGGTGCTCATTGTAACCTATATAACTGTGCATCTGGCATGGTATCTTCAATTTCTTGTGCTTCTTCTCCTGACTGTATTCTGGATAAATGGTCTGGTCCAGAATTACTTTTCCCTAGTTTTACCACAACTGTGAAATCAAATTCTTGAAATAAGAGTACCCATCTACATATGTGCCCTTGTAGAATGGGCTTGTTTACCAAATACTTCAATGACATGTGATCTGTATAAAAGACAAATGGTGTAGCTAGTAGGTACTGTCTAAATTTATGTAGCACATAGATCATTGACAAAGCTTCGCGCTCTGTAGTTGTATAATTCTGTTCTGTAGGAGTCATCTTTCTACTAGCAAAACAAATAGGATGATCTATAATACCTTCTCCAGGTTGAGCCAACACCTGTGCCAATGGTCATGCCAGAGGCATCCACATGTACATGAAATGGTTGGTCCCATGAAGGAAAACATAGAATAGGCATGGTAGTAAGTTTCTCCTTTAATGTCTCGAATGCACGTTGTTGCGGTTCTCCCCAGTAGAACGTACCTTTCCCTTTCAGTAACTCCTCCAACAGTGTGGAAACTTTGGCATATCCTTTGATAAAATTTCTGTAATATCCTGTATGACCCAAAAATCCATGCACCTCACTCTGACTGGTAGGCTCTCTTAGGCCTATAATGACTGCAACCTTGGCTGGATCAACCAACAAACCTTCCTTGCAGATTATGTGTCCTAATAGTATTCCCAAATGGTGTAGCAAATATGCACTTCTTGATGTTCAAAGAGATACTCAACTATCTACATCTTTCAAACATTAAATGTAGATTGTCACAATGATCCTTAACTAATCCATACACCATCCAATCATCCAAATAAACCTGTAAGAAGTTGTGAATAAATTCCTTGAATGCTTGAACAACTATGCACGAAAATACAACAGGTGCATTTTTCAGACCAAAAGGCATTACAATATAGGCAAAGCTACCCCATTCAGTAGTAAAAGTAGTCTTTTCCTAATCCTCCTAGGAAATCCTAACCTGATGATACCCAGAGAACCCATTTGTAAATGAATAGATTTTGTGCCCTACAATGCCTTCTAGTATTTCCTCAGTGAATGGCGTAGGAAAGGGATCAGTCACACATGCAACATTCAGCTCCCTATAGTCCACACAAATCCTAATCCATCCATCCTTCTTGATACTGATCACCATTGGACTAACCCATTCTGACTCATCAAGGGGCTTGATAATCCTAGACTTCAACATTTTGTCAATCTCTTCTTTGACCTTTTCACGCAAGTTGGGGTTCATCCTGTAGGGTCTCTTTCTAACTGGGCATGCACCCTCTTTAAGATTTATCTTCATCTCCCCTAATGATTCATGCATGCCTTTAAGTTCATGGTACCCCCTAGGGAATAAGTCCTGATAATCCCTTAGTAACTCTATGATTTTTTCCACTTCAGAGTCTGACCAATAGTCTCCAATTATGGCTTCCTTAGGCTCAACATCTGATCCAATATTTACTTTCTTTGTCTTCATAGGTTCATGATAGGCATGTGTGGTCTTATCTGCACTGTCCAACACCTCACGCCTACCTGTTGAATGGTTTACATCCAGATTTTCTACTTCTTCATCATCCACTAAGTAGACCATTTTTCCTTTTTCTTTCTCAAGGCAAGCACGTTGAAGTAGTGTGGCATCGGCCTCTGTTTCTTAAAAAAAATGCACTCCTGAGTCTCCTTCATCCAATAACTCTTGAAGGAGTTCTTTAGCCTTGGCACTATCTCCCATAGTTAAGTGCTTTATGACTTTTAATGCTTCTTCCATCAGAGGCTTGGTAGAGAAGAAGTCAAATGTCTAGGCCATTCCTACAATTAAATCCTGCCAATTTCCAGTCTCTCTATGGAGTTCTGCATATACATACCAAGCATGTGTGTATCCTTGTAAAGTGGAATAAAACTTGTGCACCCATAGCGAAGGTGGTAAATCTTCCTACCCCTCTATCCAGAGTCTCTCACACTTCTGAACGTGGTGTTGAACAGGTTGATTACCATGATAAGTACAGATTTGAGTAGGTGCATTTCTCCTGAAGAACCTAGTAGCAAGAGCAATCCTAATTTCATTCCATCCTACAATATTATCCTTGTGGGCCACCCACCAGCGTGTTGTTGTCCCATGTAGTGTATATGCTAGCATATTTCTTCTTTCCAGTGGGTCTATCCACTGTTCCTCCATGGCACATAGGAATACCATAGGATCTCCTTCTCTAGTGTAACAAGGTACCGAGTTGTTACCTATCCTCCTGACATAACGTGGTTTACTGCCTTTAGGAAATATGCTCTTTACTTCGTGCCCTACCAACTCATAAGTGTTATGAGCCCAATTATCACAAGCAACACTTGTAGTATCGCTAATAGATTGTGCATCCTCCCACTAAAGGATTCCTTCTTTACATGGCTCAAGCACCTCTGGATCTTGGATGGTGCGTACATAAATCCTATTCAGGTCTTCTTCACTCAAGGGCTCAACATAGGGCGTAGATTTGCCATCTGTTAAAGGGATAATAACTCTTTCCTCCTTGTTTTCAAAACTGATATAACCCTTGTTGAACCAAATATCAACATTATTTTCATAGCACCAAGGATGCCCCAATAGAGCTGGGAAGCTATCTGACTCTTCCAGTGCTAAAACCTCAAAATCTCTAGTGAACTTGGCTCCTTGTATGGTAATGGATGCATCTTTCAAAACTCTAATGGGAGTGGCCTTAGTCCGATTAGCCATGAACAATACATTAGAGGATGGTTGCAATGGAGGTCTCCCCATTTGTACCCATGCATCTAAAGTAAGAACATTGACTTTCGTGCCTGTATCAATCAATATATTACTCAATAGCCACCCATCCACAACAACATTCAGAGTGATTTCCTTGTCATAATCTAGGCTATGAGGGGGAAGATTTACATGCAGGATCTTCCATCCAGTCTCAACACTTGTGCGTAGAGTGTTTCCTTTTAACCAATTCCCTAACAGTGGAATGATATTCTCCTGGCACAACAATTTACACACTTCTCTCAAGTCATCTATATCAGTTTGGACCATCTCTGATGCTTTCTTTTGCTCCATCTTCCGTGATTTCTCTTTTAAATATTGTATTTCACCCTGAAGATTCCTGAGTACCTCCATGGTTTCCTGATAAACCTCCTTCTGATGGGTAGGATTAGGGTATCGTGCATGAAGAACCTCCTCCTTAGTGATGGTAGGCTTCTGCTGTAATGCTTCTCTGGTGTGTGCCACCTCAGCGCGGGTCGTGATCTTTACTTGCAACGCCTCAGAATCTACTTCCAACTTAGGCATCCACTGATTTTCCACAGCGTTTTATATCCTAACCATCCATGCACCTTTGTTTTCTTGTTTATGTTGCTTGCTAAGATGCTCATACAAGTCTGGGAACTCCTCATAGCTATGATTCTTTCCATAGAAAGAACATGTAATATTCTGAGGACATTCACACCTGTAGTGGTCAGGAGATCCACATGTATAACATGTTCCACGAGGGAACTCACTTCTTCCACCACCACGGCCTCATCCTCCAAATCCACCATGGTATCCTCGACCTCTACCATGACTGCCTTCAAAACACCCTTCATTCTGATCATAGCGCACCTAATTGTGATCCTGGTCCTGATGCTCATTCTTTCCCTTAGAGTTATCTGAAACTCTTGTCTGTCGTACACCAATATCTATAGCATCATGGATCTGACCAATCAGCCAGTAGTCTTCCATGTCATGAGTTGTGGACTTACAAATTTTACAGTAGCTTGAAACATTCTTCCTTATCGCGCATTGTAGTAAGGGAAAGCGGCTAGCATCATGGTTTAAATGAAATATCTCACAATCCAATAGCAATGAGTGCACATTGATCTATGAGGAAAACTATCCTTTGTGTGACCTTCTACTTCACAATTTGTGCACCAAATCCCTTGTGCACATCTCATGTGCTGAATTTGCTGATAGTTTCTCCAACTAATTTCACCATAGCTGTGATCTGTGCTTATAAAAATGGGCTCACCCTAGTGTCTATGCTTCCAACTGCCTCAATGTAAGGATGCTTCAAGTGCTTCACATGGATCAGTGTATGTCTTATGTGATAATTCCCTCCTAAAAGGGGTAATCAGGCCCCCAATGAACCATTGTGCATGTTGGCTTATGTATATCATAAGAAAGCTTAGATAACAGTGTTTTAAAATGGGCATCATACTCTCTGACACTTTTAGTAGTGCCTTGCTTAATATCCTTGAGTGCACTTATACTCTTCTGCTCAAACTCAGGGATGTGAAACTCTTTAAGGAATGCATCTTTTAAAGTTGTATAGTCTACGCAAGTCTGATCAGGGTCAAACTTTCTGTACCAGCTGTGTGTGCCCTTGTAATGTAGTAGCAAATTGGCTTTCCCTACGCTCAGAAGCTATGATTCCTTTTGCGTGCCATAGTATTTCACACATATGCACATGTTCAACAGCATCTTCTATGCCCCTATACTCTAGAATATGAAGAGACATCTCCATGTAAATATTTTGGGCTTGATGTGGACCTTGCCCACCTGATCCAGAACCTCCTATGTTTCCTCTACCTCTAGAACCACCAGATCCACCGGAGCTAGAGCTACCTATACCTCCTGATCCTAAACCTGTAGCTGGGGTCAGACCAGAAGATGTACTTCCCTATGTCCCAATAGTAGAACTGAACTGTACCCTGACAGTCTGTGAAGGATTACTACTCCCAGAAGATAGTCCAAAAATATGCGTGCCTGAATTCTGTGTAGATGATACACTTGAAAAGGTACTCCCATATAACAAATGAATCCATTTGCACTGCCATTGTTGTGCCTCTTATAAGACTCACTCCTACTCTCCCACTGCTTGAATTAGCTTGTTGACTATTTTTTGTACTAGATGCTGGAAAACCAAGTGTAAGGGCAAGGTTGCCAGGTGGATTCAGATGCACGCCCATGGCCCAGGTCATCTCTGCTGGTGTGCTTCTACATGAGGCCGAGGAGGGTTCCCTGTCATGTTTTCCCAAATGGGGGAGTTCCTGAGGCTCAGGTTCCATGTCTTCTGCGTGAACTTCAACTCCTTCCTGAACTATCTTTCTCCACAACGCCATTTTCTTTGCAACCTCCTGCTACTTCTCTACCTCCCTCTCGCACGCCTCATTATACTTAAGTAACCATTCCACTCTCTGCCTCTTTTCCACTAGGTCTTCCATCTTTCACCAATCCTGCTCCTACCCCCATGCATGGTGGGGTTTAGTTAGCCATCAGTTTACTCTCCAAATTCAAAGTTACCATCAGGATCTTGATCGCCAGTGGAATGCCTTGTAGGTAAGTTCCCCTTGGATATTGTAAAAACTAGAATTCAACTACCTCTGGGCATGAATAAGTGGAAATTGAGTACTCCAAGATATAACTGTTTAAAACACCATGGAACCATGTATCCACAATGTGAGTCCAAATCAGATCAGCATCATAAAGGGCCTGAAATTCTTCCTACGTCCAAACAAGTGTGTGATACCTCCAATTCCACTTAGATGCATAAGCAATCAGCCACTTGTACAATTCTACTGGAAAGATAGCAAAAAAGCTCTCATATAAACTGTCATACAAATTCTGTTCCACCCACACGCGTGCGTTAAACTCAGATCCAGTGCTGAACCGCCATGTGTATTCTTCTTCCAGATCATGTATCCACTCCTCAACACTTGCTAAGGTCAACCGGTATGTCTTCATCGCGAACCATCCTGAAAACAACTGAAAAAGAGGTCTCAGCAACGGAACCAATGATGTAGCCTAGAATTCACCAATACAAGCCCAAGCACACTGGCACATCACTCAGCCTAGACTGAGCACTCACCCGAAGCGCACAAAGGTACCAGGCCCCTCTTTAGGGTTGCTGTTGCAGGATGTTAGCATGATGAAGACTTAAATCATTCAGATCTATGACTAATATATCATTCTACAGTGCATGTTCAGATCTAGATCTAGAGAATAACAAGACTTAAAAGATAACCATGATAAAATCAAACATGTAACACTAAAATATAACCATGATAACACCTTGATTCAGTCCATAATCTCCATTATATTAAATTCAGTAATACACAGAATCTTCCTTACAATAACAGTAGTATATGCTCATGCACGTATCAGATTTGGTAGCATAATCCTCACTATAACTCAGTTCTCACACACTCTCTCTTTATGCTACACAGTTCACTACATATTTATAAGGGTGGGGACTTTCCCTTCACCACTTATCTAATCCCAAAATAGGTCGCATGCTATTATTAGCCATGCACCGTTACAAAAATAGGCACACATGCAAGAATGCTAACAATAGATCTCTCTTAGTTCAACTGTCAGTTAGATCTATTCTCATCTTTAGCCTTCATCCATGCAAAGTGCTTCATAGCTGATCCTCCAAAAATAGCCAATGCATGTCACGCAAGTCTTTAACGAGTTTGTTTGTTCCACACACTATCCCCAAAAATAGATCCTCATCGTGAAAATAGCTAAGTCATGAATCTGTCTTTGTTCCCAGTGCATGTGATTCCTTTCTGATCCTCCCACACTTTTGAATGCACTCTGCTCTTCATGTGCGAACCTTCTGTATGTTCTTTGCTAAGTGCCATACTTTAACTGATCAACAAGATGGCTTCTATTTCTAGAAGCCTCTTTAAAGCTTCTATCCCTCCATGAATTTTAATATTCAGGGAGTGGAAACTGTCTCACAAAATCTAGAATTCTCCACTTCTAGATGATTTCGTAATCCTTTCCTCAATTCTCATCCATTGATCTTCATCCCACGTGTGATCAATCCTCACCATCCATTCTCCCAACTAAAAACTATCAAATTGAGCTCTCCTCCTCCATGAGATCTAGATGGAAATAGCTTGGACATCCATAAAAATATTTTCCATTTCTTTCCTGTTTCAATTGTCCACAAATCTTCAATCAATCATCCAGTCAAGGACCCTTCATCAAACATCAATCAATCCAAGAAAATCATAGGGGATGTGCTGCCCAAGTGTCCCCAAAAAATACTGAAGCAATCAACACCACCCATGAGAAAATCCAACAGGACAAAGGAAGAGTATTTCATCTGTCTTGGTAAGTGCATAGTATTGAATTCTTTCCCCCTTTCCATATCTTGCTCAATCTAAGGTATTGTTGGATAGGATGTAGGATAGGAGAAGATTTTGTTTGTTTTCTTAGTATTCACTAACTAGATCTTTTATAAGATATACACATTCGAATGGAATGATCCAAATTAGTTGACATGATATGGACTTTTATATGTTCAGAATGTCCATTTAAACCAATATGTGTGATCCCTTTAGTGCAGTGTGTGGTCTTCATGCTGTAGCTCTTGACAGCAACACTAAGATTTGGCTAGAACTCCATGTGCCTGAACTCCTAAAGCACACACATTATGACATCCTAGACATGGTCATATAGTCTGTATTTAAATGGGCATATGAAACTCCATAAGAGTGACCCATAGAGTGCATAGTAAAACTCCTAAGCAATGCCAGAAATGTGACTCTAAAATTCAAATGATTACAGTTTTATGAGTGTGAAATTGCAAAATTATGATTATGTTGTGAAGGATTAAATACAAATAGATTTACTAGACTAAGGTAGATGCAAGATATCTTATCTACTCTAGGAGTACATATATTGCAAATAATAGATGCACATATGCTAGCATTTATACATTAAGACACAAGTGAAACAAGCATAGTGTAATGTGAAACCCTAATGTACAAGAAGGAGTAAAGGAAAGTGAACTTAACTGATTTCTGAGTAATCTAGAAGTAGATCTGGGTAGCAATGAGTGCACTGAAACAAACTATAGAAAGTAGTGTCTTCAAATCTTTTTTCACAGTTTTGAAACTTAGGATCTGTGTGATGTGGTTCGACTGAGTGCCCACGAACAGGACAAGAGGCACCCATAGGCACTAGCTGCCTATGTGAATAATATGGGCACCTTGGTCTGGAAAAGAAGTCTGGGAATGCTCTTCATAGGGTCGAAAGATGATCTAGAAATTTGTCACTGCCTGGATTCACTCCTATGATCGATGAATGCACCAAATGGTCTGAACTATGTCCAAGAAAAATAAATCTACTTGCACATGATCCACAAGACCAGTATCAAAACCCTAAACAATAAAATGAAAAATGAATGGAGTCAGACTGACCTCGATGGTTACCTGAAGAGTGAACTTAGTACTCCGAGTGCTGCAATACATTTGAAACTCCATATGTAGTTATGTGTGAATGTGTGTGTAATGATCCTGCCCTAGGATTCCCTTGTGTAAGTTACACTTTGTGATAATAGGCTAGCAATAGCTAGAATGTAGCAAATGTAGTAGAATGTGTGCATGGAATATAATAGAATTCCCTTCCCTATGAAGTGTGATGCAGTGATTTCCTAGTTGTGCCTTGAGTGATGGAGCTATGATGGATGTTTTAAATGCAATAGATGGATGCAACTCTAGGCTATGGAGTGATAGTAGATAGATATGCTTAGGTCCCTCATTATGGTCTCATAACTTTATATTTATATGGTTCTCTTGGTCTAATTTCATAATTAACTCCGAAAAGGTCCTGACCACAAAAAGATAAAAATGAAAAACAATAGAAAGGACCCAAAAAATGGTGGGAAAGTGAAAAATAGACCAGGGCACCCCCAAGTGGGACCAGAGCATCCATGGGCACCCCAGTATAAAATCCGGATACCCTAGTTAGGGAGACAACACGGGATTTTCGAAAATGACTGGGTAAGCAGGTGCAATAGGTCACATAATATGAAATAAAATAAATAAGATGGCCAAAAGGACAGGAGTTAATTACTACTTTCTTCACTTAGAGAACCTTCTAAATAGCTAGCATATGAGACCAAGATAAATAAATGTCTAAAGTGCATGATTTTGTGACTACATTTTTCCCCCACTTTATGTTGGTGAGTGGAAAGCTTGGTAACATAAAGTAGATAGAGATGTGTACCTAATACCGTTGTAGAGTGATGAAGAAAACATGCCGAAGGACTAGATAAAGCATGGAATGACAAAAAGATGGAGGAGCGTGGAAACTAAAGATGAAAATGGACAGATAAAGAAGTGATGAGTGTGAACCTAGGGAAAAATGTGTGTGTGTGTAGTTTCCGCAGTGTATAGTGTACCTGCATGGTTAGTAAAGCATGTGTACTATCATAGAATGTTGTTGTTATCGTTGTGTTGTTACCCCCATTTGACTGTTTGTTTCTCATACAGACGAACCTACAAGGATAAAATGATTAAGTAGTTAAATATGTATGTATGCAAGTGAACAAATGTTATGTAAAAGATGCATGTAAGTGTAGAATACACAAAGCGTAAATGTAAACTATGAGTAGAAATGTAAATGTAAATGGAACATGTGCACCTAATCCATGTCAAGAAAGAGTGTAGAAGAATATCTTGTACTGTGAGTTTTTCAGGTGATCTCCCACCACCCTGGCTGAAGAAGTGTAGGGAGGAAATGCTTTATGTCCTCTAAGATCTAACCACTTTTGCTTAAATGTGTGTGAAGAGATCTATATATTGTCCTAGTTTTTTGGGCGATCCGATGACACTGGCCGAAGTAGTGATAGGGAGGCATTGCCCACTTTTTCCTCCAAGACATGTAACTGCTTCCGGGGGGAATGCTAAGGACACCATGTCCTATAAAATCTAGGTGTGTATGGGCTAGTTTGTAGACTTGTCTGGGAGCAACCCCCTCATTCTGAGCCAATCTAAAATGTAAGTTTGTGTTGAAAGTGTATTGTGTTGTTAACCAGTGTAGCTCTAAGCTGTTGTGTTAGTATGTAAACCCCCAAATGATGCCCCCTCTTTGGGGTGACACATGTGACATCTGATAGGAGAATATACCCCCCAAAAGAGGACATGAACCATGTATATATGAACTGTGATACCTACAAAGAAATTGCTTGGTAGAAACCAAGGCACGCATAAACAAGAAGGCTAGTCAAAGACAAGTGTAAAACAAATAATGCATGCATATAGAAAACATGTGTAAGCTATGCAGACAAATAGGTAAGAAAAAAATTAAGCCACACAAAGTGGGTTGCAAACATAAGACATCACTCACGATGTCACAGGACACGCAAGGCCATCAAGTGGCCAAAAACAAACAAGTGTGCACACAAGACATATGGTAAAGTCCGCATACAATGGAAAATAATAGCAAACAATGGCAAACAATGTAACAAACAAGTATGGAAACAAATATCCCTACATAAAAAATGCTACACATGAAGCACCCATTAGCATGTTAGAAAGATAGCTAGTATGTCAAAATCATGTATAAGCACGGTAATGTAAAGTGATAAGTGACAAAATGAAATTGAATAGCACCTATGAAGATGATGAATGTGTGGATGCCTCCCAGTGACGAGTGTAGGACAGGGTAGAGCTGTGTCAAGCATCCATGCAGTGTGTAAGATACTATAAAATCTGCAATCACCTCAACTAGAAAAATGTGAACACGCATGTGTATATAGATATAGATAAATGACATACTAAGTAATCTGGCTAGCATGTGTAAATAAAGTGATCATGTAACAAGTAAGTGTAAACAAGAGTAAATGCAACCAAGATATGCAGTATGTTGTGGATGGTTGGAATGGGATGTAAAATGGAATGATAGGAGCCGCGTTCCCCCCGAGTGGATGGAAATGTATGTAGTGAGATTCATTTTTGTTTTCCCCCTCAACAATCAAGAATGAATTGTAAACGAAAGTGCATCATCGGGAAATGGTCGAGTAGTGTGTATCATGTCTAGCATGTTATGATGAATGTGTATGCGTAATGGTGATGATGTGCGACATGTGAGAGAGATGTGTGTGGACCTTATATCTTAAGATTATACCACTATGAGATTAAATGTGGAGTGATGATTTAACCCTAAACGTGTATATCACTATGAGAGAGTGAATAATGGGGAGATGGTAATGAAGCACTAAGGTGTATATCACTAAGAAGCATGATAGGGAGTAGGTGACAATGTAGCCTAAGGCATATGTCACAAAGCTATAAATGACACATGATAAAAGATGTCAAATAGTAAATGTGATGGTGATATTGTGTAAGGTCATTTGATTTGTAAACCCTCAGCAATTAGAGTATGGACCGAGGAACTGAAAGTGCATCATCAGGTAATGATGATACAATGTGTGATCAAATGTATGTATGCGTACGAAATAAAAGTCGACCATGTGATGAGTAAGAATATGTAAGGATATAATGTGTAGAAATGCAAGTAACATGTGCCAAGTGTGTGAAATGTAATGTATATAGTTCAATGTATATAATAGGTAATGTAGTATGCTAAGAATGTGTGCTAGATTAATCATGGTAAAGAAGATTAGTAAAATGGACGACGATCTAGTAGAATGGTATGTAAGCAAATGAATGTGTAGTAGTAGGATACGTAGTGTAGGAGGTAATGCATAGACAATAGTGTATGCCTAAAATAATCATGAATGAATGTTATGCGGTGAAAATGAATAAATATCCTAGTGTATGTAGATAAAATGTAGAAATGCTATAATGTAATATATGTAAATGTAATGTATAATCACCTATGGACTATAGTGTGTGGGGCTCAGTGTAGTAATAATCCTACTCAACAGTCAAGTGTGAACCGAAGCACAATTGAGTGTAATCATCTGGTAAGGTGCTGAATGTACTGATAATTCCTATATGATGATTGTAAAAGACTAATGATTGTGTACACTATGCTAGTAATAGTTATAAAATTGAGTGGGGGAGGTGAAGTATTATGCCCCACAAGTATGTGTGAAATGGCCAATGGGTCTATGGGCCACTAATCAAGGCATTGCATCATTATCTATGATTGAAACCTGACTGGATGCAACATCAGAAACCTAATAAGCTATAGAAGTGAGGAGGGTCATAGAGGGACCCCATTTGCGATAGAGTGCGTCTTAGATGTTCATTTCATATTATGTTCATCAGTAGAAGGTGATAACTTGTAATGAAGTAACCATGAGCATGCCAACCCCAGAGATATTTGGACCATAATCCCAAGAGAAGAATCAGGATGCAAATAGAGATGTTATCGAAAGGCATGAGAAATGTGATGCAAGGAGCTTATGACTGAGTGTTTATTGTACCACTGATATAATCAAGCCAAGACTGTTCAAGTACTGATGGGATAATTACAACGGAAGTGTGCAACAAAAACCCTCAAATGAACAATTGTGTAATTCATACTTGATTTTGTAGCAATGGAAATAGCCATGCATAGAGATATGGTGAATAGGAGGCGGTAAAATTTCAATTAAGTTTTATATCGAATCTAGATGAGCTGTATGTACAAATATTTTTTAAACATGTGGAGTCAATTGGGATATGTTGCTAAAAAGGTCCTATTGATGAATAAAGTACATGTAAAAGTAGGTAATAGAGTGGACATTTGTGGAAGGGAGGAAGAAAAAACATCAACCTTGTGCACAGATCCCTTGTATAATACCATAGCATTAGTAGATGGAGCTTTTTAAAACTTGTATTCACCCTGAAAAGGCCAGCTACCAAAAAGTTTCTTTGAAATAAGAATCACATAAACCTAGGGAGGTGTAAATTCAATTTACCTTAATGCTTCATAGGGGTAAGGTTTAATAGCATGACAACTTCGTTGGGCATCTGGTGTCTCAGAGTCATCAATGTGAACATTATCAAGTGATATTGGAATTATTAAGGATGTTGGTAGGGGATACCATTGGTGGAGTAGTAGGGGTTTCCATAACTGGTGGAGAAGGGACATTAGGAGGAACTTTCTTACTGTAGGTGGTATAGTAGAAGGTATCGTGATCACGACTGAAGGAGAAACAAAAATAGGATTGGATACTATAGTGTCTACAGAATCATATTAACTGTTGTGTAAGTTGAAATAACTTAGGGTATTAAGGATCGGTATAGGAGGATTGAAGAATAACATAGGATTGATCAATGGAATAGGATCCTCAGGAATGATAATAACGTAGAGGAACAATCACCTTTGATTTGAATAATTTGTTTAACCAATATAGAAGTAGATGAAGGGTCTATATGATAGTATTTGAAGGGCTCTGAGGATCAGCAGAAAAAGTGTCCTCAAGGGAGCCAGTAATGTAAGAACTTGAGAGATTGATGGATTAAAAGATGGTACTGAATTAGCAAAGCATAAACACATAATTTTTTTATACAAGATATTAAGGAGTGGAAAGATCCATGAATAAAAGAAAGCACATGAGATGAGAACGGAATATTAGGTCCAACCCATATATTTAAAGAGATATTTCCTAGAGGAAAGATTATTAGTGAGTAAGAGTCATTATTTACTGCGAATAAAGGTAGAATTTTTAGATGAATGAAATGAATAAAAAATACCTAAGTAAGATAGGAAGTGAATGTTTCACATACATCCCCGACCCCACAAGTTGATCCATTGAAGGATATGAGAAATCACTTATACCAAGTTTCAGTCCCTCGTGCTAACTACGATAGTAATGAGAAAAGGAGCACATGGGTTATTTTTAGAAAAAGGAGAGATATCCTCATTAGGAGAAAGATATGACACCTAATAGTTTATTAAGGGATATAAGGACGAGATGTGAAAGAAGAGAGAATAAAATTATTTAGTTTCAATATAGAATGGCATGAAGGGCAACTTCTAGTTTTTTGTGACAATTTGGTACTATTATAGAGATAAGGGATAGAAGTAGACATCTTAGTTTAAATATTAAAAGGAGCCATAATCAATGATTTGAAAACCATTAGAAACTAATTGGAGTAGGTACTAAAGATCAATAGGGTGGGGGAATATATGCAGGTAGAGTACCCGTAGGTGTATTAGGATGAGTATAATCAAGTCCCAAGTTCAATGACATCTAATGGATGGGTCAAGCCTTGGTGTTATAATAGTTAGGGGGATCTGATGAGCATACTACACTTGGATACTAAATGAGAAATACTATTAACTATGCCAATGAACCATATTTAATCGTAAAGGTGGGATAATATTAATGAGCAATAACCCCCTTTGGGAGGTGAGATTTTCAATAAGGTGAGTGTTGATCTCCTGTTATCATGCAAACCAAAATGACCACAATATTAATTTAACATGAACAATTGCACACCACCTCACAACTCTTAGAGCCACTACAAGCCCAATTTGGTGGAAACACAGCAGTGGATTCCATAGATATATCTACTCCATAAAAACTTGAGATAGGTTATAATCCACATATCGATATCAATTATATTAACAATTTAAATTATTATATACCAATTAATAGTAAGGTGACACCTATTATGTATGCATATAATTATCCCATTAAAATATTGATGATGATATGTGGATATCTACAACCATAAGAACATACATGTTAAATCCTAAGTTGGCCTCTAAAAAGTCTTATGGGGGTAGCATGCATAATAGTCTCATAAAAATATTGATTCATAACTACTACTCAATTTTGACGATAAAGATAACTACATGATTCTACCTACTCTTATGAAGACTATAAACAACCTGATGAGTATTTGTAAAGTCATGAGCCTATTGATGACGAAGAGGACACTATTTCAATAGAAGCATTACATGATCCAATCAATTAACGACACTTCGTTAAATCCCCATAATTTGCTCCATTCTCGAATGCCCATTCACGACACTCTTTCGGTCGTATTCCTCCTATAATCAGCTTATTTGGCTAATATCTCTCTTATTAGCTAAACATTCCTCCTTTCGACCATTCAGAACCTCCCTAGTTCTCCCTAGACCACTTCTATTGGCTTCATAGGCTATCTATCAGTCACAATTGGTTATCCAGACCCCTCCCAACTCTCAATGAGTCTCTAATCACTTGCTAATCAATTTTAACTAGCCTAATCCTAGCTTAACTAAGCCTAAAGCATGTTTATCCTAATCTAATCTAAAAGTGTTTTTTTGAGCTTTAGTCCCACATGCACCCAAATTCCAAATTCTCCCAAGTGGAAAACTATAAATACAAGGCTAAGCCTACCCATTCAAACTACAACTTTACACACAAACACACCTTGTTTA
This sequence comes from Taxus chinensis, assembly GCA_019776745.2. NCBI lineage: Eukaryota > Viridiplantae > Streptophyta > Pinopsida > Cupressales > Taxaceae > Taxus > Taxus chinensis. The sequence goes on from CM034154.1 coordinate 226,681,434, forward strand.
CATAACAAAATCTCTCTCACATTTGGAGATATTGGCATTAGACCTCATTTGCATTAGCCAAGCTAATAGGCATTTGATCTTGGCTATCCTCCATTGTTGAAGCTCCTCCATCTTGCATCCATTCCAAATATAGTTAGTAAGGGAAGATCTAAAGCTTGGCCATGTAGCCAACTTGGAGAGATCTCTTCACTATGTTTGGGAGTAAACAACACACAATTTGATTGCTTAGAATCTAACTAGGTTCACTTTCATTAAGCTTTCATAGAGTAGAGAGTAGTATACATGTTAGTTTTTGATGTTTTTGTCAAAATTATAATGCTTGCATGTTAGTTTTCTCTTGTTTAGCTCTAATCTCATGGTGCATGGATGAGTTAGCAAAGCTTTGAGGTTATTTAACCTCATTCCATAGCTTTTACAACTTTCCATTGCACACATTTGGCACGCCCGGTGGGACACTTTGTCCATCCTCCATTAATGGAGTCACTTTGAAGCTTTTTGTTTTAGTTTCTAATTTTTTTTAGTTTCAATATTTCTAGATTAGTTTCAAGCTTTCTAGATTAATTTTTCAAAGTTTTTAGATTAGTTTCAAGTTTTTAATTTCACTAACCTTTCTTGTATTAATGGCTAAAATCAGGTTTCCTAACTAGTTAAGCTAGGTTTGTCTTGTTTTTGTGCTCTTTGCAGGATCAAAGGAGGTGAAGTGCTGCCAAAATTGAACCAAATTGATAAAATTTTGATATTTTTGAGATTATTTTTGAAAAATCCTGTGTTTTTTTGGCCACCTACAGGAAAGGGAGCACACATACCATTCTGTGTGCGCAGGTACAACTCTGACTGTCATTTTTTGACAGAGGCATTCAGGTACACTAATAGTGGCGTAGGTACACTAATAGTGGCGTAGGTACACTAAACAGTGGCGCAAGTACACTAACAGTGGCGCATACATCATTAGCAATCTTCTGGAGGCCATAACTTTTGCTCTTGAACTCGAAACGACTCCGTTTTTATTGCGTTGGAAAGGTATTGAAGTGAACTACACAATGGAAACATAAATTTGGGGTTTTAAGTTACCAAAAATTTAAGGTTTTTTTATTAAACTACTCATTTCTAATATGTCTAAATACTTTGGAAAATTTGGTCTTTGATGTTCTAACACCTTGTAAGTTTTATTTTGAATCTAACTTCTATTTTGTAGGGTGTTTTTACATGTTTGATAGTGATTTGACTTGTTTAAAAGGTTAATAAACATTTCATGTTTAATCGTGAGATTAGAGTCATGTATGCTCTTCCCTCGCACCTTTTAGGTGATCTTGGGAATCAGAAACAATTTCTATGTCTCTTTTTTGTTTTTAAAAATACTTTTTCTTAAAAGAATGAATGTCAAAGTTTGTTAAAAAGAACAAATATTTCATTTGAACTAAGTGTTTTCCATTTTTTATTTCATATTTGGATTCTACATCACGTATGCTCTTCTCTTGCATCTTAGGATGATCTTGAGAATCATAAATGATGTTTTATTCCCTTTAGTCAATTTTTTATGAAAAATTACTAATCTCGTTGTGGAGAACCACAAACGCTTGTCAAAGAAAGGTGGAATCAAAACAAAGTCAAAACTACTAATATAGTTGTTGTACAGGTTGCCAAAAGGTGTTCAAGCAAACCACATCAAAATTAAACAAGATAAAAAGAACACCATATTCAAAACACTGTATTACAGGTTTCAGAAAAGGGTACATCCCTATCCGCTCAACTGGAACATAACCCCTTTGGCATAACGCCTTAAGCTACAACAATGGGGGTGGTACCAGGAACCCTAAAGTAGTCCACTGCTGTGTAACCTCGTGGATGAAACAGGAAGCGCCTCGCTTACCCACTTGACTAGTTTTCCTTGTGAGTTAGCGTTACAAAGTTGTCTGTATCGCGACCCTGGAAAGAGTACACGATGGATGCAATTAGTGCCCACTGTACTTGAAGGGGGAAAAGTCGAGATACTCCCAAATTAGTCAGTGCGACTTTTTGGGTAAATCGTGCCCACTCTTAGACGACTTTGTAACACCTAGTTGAGAGATCTTATTAAGGAGGCCATTTTGTCTTGAGGCCCACTTTACTAGTCCTTTGTCGTGTCTTGGCCATCACGAAGTGATAACTTGTTTGGATTCAGAACCTTGTTTTTCGAACAAGGAAAAGAATCCACTTAAGTTGGATCTAAGTGCCTTTCATCATGGAAATTGGACGACGTTTTACTTAGCTTAGCTTCTTTCTCGCCTTCGGACGAGGCGAAGCTCTGCCCAAGTAACGCTTAGTTCATTTCCATCTTTTGATCTACACCTTTGCGTTCTTGTTTCCCATTTGGGGCAACAGAAGGCATCTTTCGAGAGTGTTGTCATAGATAGTGTTCACCACTTTTTTGTCCGTTTACGCTCATCCATGTTTGCGGCTGAGTTGTTAAACGTCTAAAGTGCGTGGATGCGTCCTTATATCTTTGATGGCCACTTGATCTTGATTTCAAGATCATCATCATAGTTCGGATTGATTCATCATTTGATCTCCCTTTGACGTGTTACCTTGTTTGCATTGTCTCAACACAATTAAGATACTTATGTCGTGTTTTTCATAAACGTGATCTAAGTATCCGCATTGTGGTGTTACATTGCACACATTTTAGCACATCCTTAGTATACTTTGACTTAGTTTGAATTCAAACATTGTCCAAAATCATGAAGAGTGTCGCTTACTTTGTTTGTGTCATTTCGATACCACTTTGACACTAATATCTCGCTTCTCCGTGAAGCTTGATAGACGTGTCCAATTGGTGTGGTTACGTGGCTTACATTTGTAATCCTCACCCTTTAACATTTAGGCCTTGTTGGTTGTTGAACTTGTTGTGGTATCCTTTGATTGGGAGTCGCATCTACCCTTTGTTAATATTTACACCTTGTTCATTTCGAGCTTGACGTAAATATTGACATTGTGTTGATCATTTTTGCATCAAACTATCACTTTGCACATGCATTTGCATAGGGTGTATTTCCTTGTTGATTGGCTTTGTGTTTCACACTTGCATGATTGTTCCTTGTGATTATTCATTATAGAAAATTTATTTTCTAGGAAAATCCCTTTTTATCTCATCGATATTGCGTCATCACGATGTCTATTTTCCTTAGACCTTCTTCGGAAAATCATGCACACATCTCAATACTTACACAATGTCTAGTTGGTTGTCATTATGCTACCAAAATCGACATGTCACTTCCTTCCCTTTGAAGGAGTTCCATCACACTATCTAGGCCTAGACATTTGTGCTTAAAAACGACACCAAAAATGACTGATTATCGCAAGGTTCCCCATACTTACAACAATAAGGAACCTAGGTTTAGCAATTCAAATCAAAAGATTCCCATTACAACTAAACCTTGTTTGGTTCTTCGTGCTAGAGAGCCCATATGGGTAACTCGTTCCCCACCTTCATCTCATAGTCGGTGGTATGATTTGGATGCTTCTGATCCAAATTATTATTCGAGTTCCCCCCACTCTTCTTCTAATTCTAATCCAAACATTTCCTCTTCTTCTGAGGATTCCAATCCAAACATTTCTTCTGATTCCAATCCAAATAGTTCTTCTTCTTCTGATGATTCAGATCCAAACTACTATTCAGATCCCAACTGACTATTCTACTATTCAGATCTAATTCGACTCCTAAGTCATCTAATGCGACTCCTATGTCATGGTCCTCCCTATCTTCATAGGAACCTCTTCATCATACATTTAATATGACTCCTACGTCGCGGTCCTCCCTTTCTTCGCAGGACCCCTTTTATCAGTTGCCTCAACGACGTCTTCTTCCTTTGAAGATACGTGTGACTCCAAATCCCTCCAATCAAACATCTAATACAATTCTTGAATCATGGTCCTCTCTTTCTTTGCAGGACCCTTGTTATTATTCATCCAATGCGATTCTTGAATCATGGTCCTCCCCTTCTTCGCAGGACCTTCTTCATCAATCACCCCCAATAAATCTTCCTTCTTTGAAGATTCGTGTGACTCAAAGTCCTTCAAGTCAAACGTCTGAATCGACCCATGCGTTGCAATCTACAGACTTTGGACTTAATCCTACTAGTTTACAGATGATATACCATCATATAGGTAGGTCCACACCACCTTCTTCTACTCCTGAGACATCTAGCTACACATCTTCTTCGTCCCCCACATCATCTTCTTCTATCAATCGTCATCAAACATCTTCTAAGTCTACCACACCAAGTGAACCTGTTTCTTCCAATCAACCCCTAGTGGTCGATCAACAACTCATACCAATTGATCTCTTTCAGAATGAAGAAACAATCAGGGCATTTATAGGGGCATATGAAGATATTCCTTTAGCAGATTACGAAAAAGGATTCTCTTTAGACTTTGATACGTCTACATATTATGAGGAAAAGGTTGATTCCTTTTATCAAGAAACAGAGGAAGAGCCTCAGATCATGCAACTTGATCCTCCTCTTATTCTTCCATCTTCACATTCTTCATTATGTGATGAAACTCCTTGGTCTTGCATTGATCCATGGCCTATCTTCTCATCACCCAATCACTCTTTGTCTATCATAATTCCTCAATCACAATCTCTTATGGGGTCAACGCCAAGTAGCCCTTCATCTTCATCTAGGTGTGGGTCACCTTCTAGTAGCCCTCCCTTTGCTATTTGTGGGACATTTTTGAGTAGTCCACTATCTTCTATTCTTGGGGCATGTCCAACTAGCCCCTTGTCTTCTAGGTATGGATGTAGTCCATCATCTTCTATTCTTGGGCCACATCCTAGTAGTAGTCCATCATAGCCCTTATTCTTCTATTCTTGGGCCACATCCTAGTAGCCCTTCATCTTCTATCTATGGGTCACGTCCTAGTAGCCCTTCTTCTTCTATTCTTGGGCCACATCCTAGTAGCCCTTCATCTTCTATCTATGGCTCACCTCCCAGTAGCCCATATTCTTCAATTCTTGGACCATATCCTTTTCATCCATCACATTATTTCTTCTACCAAAGATTGTGGCAAGCCCATGGTCATTTCTCATCATCAGTTCTAAACGTCCACGTTCACTTTCTTCTCCTTCTCGAGATCAGACAAGTCACGTGTCAGCTTATAAGAAACCCAAACAGTTTCTTAATCAAGCTCAGATCAAAACTGCAAAGAGCTCTATAGCTCCCAACAAATCAAACAATCTCAAAATTCTAAATCAAGCGTGATTCAAGAACGCACATCAACGTAACCATCAAGTATGACGCAAAGTGCATAAACCTCTGGATAGGGAACTCAATCTCCCACATATGAAATCCATGTTTCAAAACAAATCACAGTCATTTGTTGAGTGTGAACTCACCACGATCATCGAGATCGGGGATAACATGACTCTTGATAAACAAACATGCCTAGTCTCCCTTATCAAGGAAGTTGCAAACATTGTTGTTGGATCTTACCACATAGAGTGACTTTGTTAGTCCCAACCTCTTAAAACTATCAAAAATCTAAAAAAAAAAACAATTCAAAAATACAAAAAACATTGAGAAAACACAACAAAAATCAAAGGTACAAAGATCAAACATTGCAATCAGGTATTGCGTACACATGGATGTTTCTTTCTTCCCTTCTTGCTATTCTTCTGCAAGTCTTCCTACCATTTTCATCCCTTCAATGATATTTTGGTTAGCCTATTCGCATGCATTTTGTGACATTTATCTCTATGGTATTTGTTTGACCCTGGTCTTTTATCACCTTGGTAAATTAAAGAACGACTGACCTCTTAGAGATCCTATCACATTCAACATCTAATAAACTTGTTGCGAAGAACTTTTGGACATATTTGTTGACACTAGCCAATGTTGTCATCACAATCACTTCCACCTCCTTCCATCAAGCCATCAGTGGTTCTTAACCCCTTGTCAAACAAGAGAGCTGAAATAAGTTTTCAGAAAGAAAAAGAATCAAAATCAATCAAAAATCAAAAGCTAAAAGCTAAAAGCAAAAAGCAAATTGATATATTACTCTCTCTTGGGGTATTTCCAATAATCTCTATCGGGGCTATGGATGTCTGACTGGCAGTAGAGAAATGTTGCGATTAGAATCAAATACATCTCTGTCGGGGCTATGGACGCCTGGCTGGCAGCGGAGCAATGTACGGCTATCCTTTCACCATCCATTCACAAAATCACCTTTCAAAATCAATCATTCCTACACATTGGCTAGGGTGTCTTCACTTGTTGTCTATTAAATCTTCCCTTCAAGAGGTAATAAATTCCACGTGCACACACTGGATCTCTATGAGTAAACATGATTAGTATGTTACCAAGTGTCTTTTTTGGACCTTGTTCAGACTCTTACTCTAGTCCATATCTCATCTCACGATTTGTGCCTTTGGCTAATCACTTCTTCATCGTGAGGCTTCTAAGCTACATTCATATCATTCACATCGTTCTTCTACTTCGTTCAGAACATCCATGTGTATAAGATTACTTTTTTGCCATGTTTTCGGGCACCTTTGTCCCCTTTCACAAAAACAATCTTCTCCTTCCTTTCTATCATGTGCTTTTAGGCCAACTTACGCTGGGGGCATCCTTGCTTCTTCCCAGCACTTCATTGGTTTACGTTCACCATCATGTTGAACCTATCCATAATGGCCTTGGGTCCTGCTTCTACCTGTGAAGAGTTTTCCTTTGAATACTCCCACCTAATCGCTGGGGCATTTTTGCATCTTCACCTTTCTCGCACGCACGTGGCCTTATGCCCTTGTACATCCCATCTATCGCTAGGGGCATCCACGCTTCCTCGTCTTCCTGTACACAGTTTCAGAAAACTTTCAAAATCACAAAAAATTCAAATATGTTAGAAAAATCAAATAATTCAAATATGTTAGAAAAATCATAAAAATATTCAAATATGTTAGAAAAATCACAAAAACATTCAAATATGTTAGAAAAATCAAAACATTCAAATATGTTTAAGAAAACTTCTAAAAATTGAAAATCATCCTACAAAACGTCACTCTTTGGTTCTCACCTGTTCATGTGCGTGACTCGCAGATCATCTTGATCTACCTCCATCAACAAAAGTTAGCTTGCTTACTTTGTCTGTACTCTGGGGCACAACAAGTTGCCTGGTACTGTTTTGTAGTGCACATTGACTTTTTCATAGGACCGAAGTGTCCTCCGTTATTCCCTTTGCATGTATCCTTGCTTGGGGAACCATCATTAACCCTTGTCGTTAATTTGAATAGGTTGGAACTGAAGCTTGATAACAAAAACATTACATTATGTTTCTCTGTTAGGTTAGCTTGTTTACTTTCTCGTATTGCATTGCATTTTGTATGTTGCATGGAGTTAGGCATCTTTTACTTTCTCGTATTGCATTGCATTTCGTATGTTGCATGGAGTTGGTGTTTTTAGCAATGGACATTTGTTCGTATATGGATTTTCATGTCATACTACACTTTTGTTCATTCTTTTTAATAAGGACCGATGATGAAGATCTCTAGCAATATGATGAAAAATAAAGTTGTTTAAAAGGCATTGGATGGATGTTAGCTCATTCCCCTTCTTCATACTCCTTTTCTTCTATATCCCCTTTCTTTTCTTCTTCTTCACACTATCCTTTCTGCTATTCTCTTTCTGTCATCTTTTCAATCGTCAATTGAGTTCTTCTATCACCCCATCGACAATCGAGGGGGCATCCTTCATTCTACTCATTTTTCTTCTATCCCTTCAAAATTTTCTACTTGTTTATGCTTGTCTACTTTCTTTGAAGTGACGTCGCTTACGTCACCCCAAAGAGGGGCAAATGTAGACACCTAAAATATGCTTACACTTAGCATTTCATCCAATCCAATCAATTAACGACACTTCGTTAAATCCCCATACTTCGCTCCATTCTTGAATGCCCATTCACGACACTCTTTCAGTCATATTCCTCCTATAATCAGCTTATTTGGCTAATATCTCTCTTATTAGCTAAACATTCCTCCTTTCGACCATTCAGAACCTCCCTAGTTCTCTCTAGACCACTTCTATTGGCTTCGTAGGCTATCTATCAGTCACAATTGGTTATCCAGACCCCTCCCAACTCTCAATGAGTCTCTAATCACTTGCTAATCAAGTTTAACTAGCCTAATCCTAGCTTAACTAAGCCTAAAGCATGTTTATCCTAATCTAATCTAAAAGTGTTTTTTGAGCTTTAGTCCCACATGCACCCAAATTCCAAATTCTCCCAAGTGGAAAACTATAAATACAAGGCTAAGCCTACCCATTCAAACTACAACTTTACACACACACACCTTGTTTACATAACAAAATCTCTCTCACATTTGGAGATATTGGCATTAGACCTCATTTGCATTAGCTTCAAGCTAATAGGCATTTGATCTTGGCTATCCTCCATTGTTGAGAGCTCCTCTATCTTACATCCATCCATTCCAAATATAGTTAGTAGGGGAATATCTAAAGTTTGGCCATGTAGCCAACTTGGAGAGATCTCTTCACTATTTTTGGGAGTAAACAACACACAATTTGATTGCTTAGAATCTAACTAGGTTCACTTTCATTAAGCTTTCATGGAGTAGAGAGTAGTATATATGTTAGGGTTTGAATCTGTTAGTTTCAAATTTATATATGCATAGATAGTTTTTCTTGTTTAGCTCTAATCTCATGGTGCATGGATGAGTTAGCAAAGCTTTGAGGTTCTTTAGCCTCATTCCATAGCTTTTACAACTTTCCATTGCAAACCTCAAAGCTTTACCAACTCAACTATGAACCATCCAAATAAGAGATAAATAAGAGTTACTCCTATGCATGCATTATAACTTTGACAAAACATTAAACTAACATGTATATACTACTCTCTACTCTTTGAATGCTACAAAACATGAACCTATGAAGATCCTAGCAATCAAATTTGATTATTTGATACTCAACCAATTTGAGAGTGAAGGCTCACCATTAATGGCTACAAGACCATATGGTTCCCCTCATTTACTCAAGCTTGATTTGGAATATGCAATGGAAGATAATAGCTCAATAACAATGGAAGAATACTCAATATCCTAGAAAAATACTATAATTATACTAAAGAAGGAGAAGTGTTCTTGGAAAAAGTGAGGGGGTAGAGGTCTATTTATAGTTTTCTAATTTCAAGAAAGGGATGGTTTGGATGCATGTGGGACAAAAAGGCCCAAAAGGTGAAATCCAAATGAAATGGACTTTGGAAAGGGAAATGCACTTTTAGAAAGGTAAGTGCCTTTTAGAAATTGAAAGGGGATTAATTAACCCTAAGTGGCTTAATTAATAGGGATAGGCTTGTGGAAGCCATTTAGAGGGGTATTAGTATGATTTAGGGGATTAGAGAGAGTTAGGTGGGTTATTTAACTAGCATAGTGTAGTTAATTAATAGGGATTAGAATAGTTAGTGCAAGTTTAGTAATAAAGTTGCTTTGATCAAACTATAGGTGTCTACATTTTCCCCTCTTTGGGGTGGCATAAGCTACGCCACTTCAAAGAAAGTAGACAAGCATAAACAACTAAAATTTTGTGAAGGAGTGGAAGAAAAATTAGTAGAGTGAAGGATGCCCCCTCAAGTGTCGATGGGGTGATGGAAGAGGTTGATCGATGATCGAAAAGAAGAAGGAAGAAGATAGAAGAATGAGGAGGGACATGATGCCCCAAGTGAAATAGTAGAATAGGTAAGAAAGAAGAAAGGGGATATAGAAGAAAAATAACAAGGAAGGGATATTGAGCTATCAATGATCCAGTACCATGTAAAACAATATTTATTTCATCACATTGCTAGAAATCTTCATCATCGATCCTTATCAAAAATATAAGCATACGAAAAAAGTGTAAAATGACATGAAAATCCATAATACGAACAATTATCCATTGCTAAAATGCCAACTCCATGCAACATACAAAATGTAATGCAATACAAGAAGTAAACAAGCTGATCTAACAAGGAAACAAGTACAAACACACATACTCAAACCAACAATGTTCAAGATAGTTGCACAAATGTTTTGTTATCGAGCTTCAGTTCCCAGATGTTCATGATAAATGAAAAGGGTTAAAATTGGTGCCCCAAGAAAGGATACATGTGAGGGGAATTGATGAAGGACACAGGGTCTAATGAGAAAGCATTGTGCACTATGAAATAGTATAAGGCAACTCATTGTGCCCCAGAGTACAGATGAAGCAAGTAGTCTAGCTTTGTAAATGGTTGTAGATCTAGATGATCCGTGAGTCATTTGGTTCTAAAACACATGAAAATTCAAGTGAGATATGAGATGAATACCATGTGTGTGACACAAATTTCAGCTGTGTATGAGATTTTTACCAAATTTTGTCAATTTTTGAATTTTTATGATTTTTTGTATTTTCAATTATAATTTTTTTTTTGGAAAATTATGATTTTTGTAATTTTTAGAGTTTTTGATCGGTCATAATAATTTAGAGATTAGAAGATTGTCTAAAAGCACGAAAAATGCCCCAGGGAGAAGAAACGGGTGTCGGGTTGCAAAAATATGCCCTAATGGGTGAAAATGAGTGAAAATGTTAATTTATTAAAAATAAACTATGTGAATGGTTATAAAAGAGGTGAAAATGATCATGGGCCAGCACGGTGGGGAAAATGCAACGTAACGGGGTCAAAATGACCCTATATACCCTCCCAAGGGGGTAAATCATTGTGAATAGTTCATTTGTTACCAAACCTTTGTTGATTTTTACCGTGAGTTTGCTCTGAGCTGCGAGAGAGATGGCGAGAGTTCAGAATCATAGGAGGTGCGCAGACGTGGTCCAGGAGTATGCATGGGAGGAGGACGATGGACCCTTCATGAGTACCCTATCCTTCTCTATCAATTTCATCATTTAATTTCATTTATTAGCATAATTAGGGTAGCGAAAAATGTGTGTGCCTTAGGGGCACGCACAGCATCATTAGGCACACATGCATTGAAAAAGCATGTGCACACACATGTGCATATGTTGAAAAACATGTGTGCATAGGCACAAGTGTGCTAAAAGAGACATGCACAAGCATCTGGGGAGGGAAAACATGTGCGCATAGGTGCATGTGTCAAAAAGTACACACATGCGTCTTGAAGGACTCACATGCGCATGTTGGGAGGGGTGGAAAATTTACAGGCACATATGTCATGAAGGGTGCACATGCACTGGAAAATATGCACATGTTCTAGGTGTAGATGTAAACAAGGGCACGTCGACATCCTTAGGGGTGCGCATGCACTGAAGATGTGTTTTAGCCAACACTTAGAAGAAAATAGGAGTTAGTATAGAAGAAAATATGAGTTAGTACTTTAGAAGAATGTTAGGGATAAAATAGAAGAAGATAGATAGAAGAAAAGAAAGTCTTAACAAGTGTTGTGTTATCTTGTAGAGACAATGACTAGCTTTACAGACGAGAGAGTGAAATGGTTGTCTGGCAACCCTGGAGGTGGACATCTCTTGATGAGATAGACAGATTCTGGATATCTTGTTAGAGGTCATAGGACTAGATTACGTGGCATGGATGCCATAGATCACTCTAGACCATGGCCTACTCACAACCTTAGCTAAGAGATGGCACAGTGAGAGCCAGTGCTTCCGGCTCCCAACTGGGGAGATGACCATTACTTTGGAGGATGTCTGGTGCATACTGTGTGTGCCTATCCAGGGGCAGTTGATAGAGTACATTAGTGATAGGGTGCAGATTACTGACTGTCTGATCGAGTTGTTTGGTCATGATGAGATACCTCTCTGAGGTATGATGGTGTGGATGCACCAGTGTATTGCAGTTTTGAGACTATCCTGAGTGGTAGTCTATCTTATGGCCTTTTTCAGTGGCATCCTACTTATTGACAAGAAAGGGACATCTTTTCCACTTGGCCTCATTAGCGTGATATGTGGATTAGTTTGAGGTGAGATATTGTTGGGGCTAGTGTATGCTGGCACACTTATACTGGGATTTACATTTGATCACATACCATGGTCAAAAGACCATGGGTCCAGCTACTTTGTTAGAGATATGGGCCTGGGACCATATAGTTGTTGGTCGCCCTGCAAGTGCATTACGAGTTTGGGCTCCTGATGAGCCATCAGTGATGGGATGGGTCCTAGATGGTGATGATATTCGTGGACACATGGGGGACACATATCACTATCATCAAGTTTTTGATGAGATCCAGTAGCACATGATAGTATGGAGGCCATACCGGTAGTATATGTGGGTAGAGGATGCACATGAGCTTAGTATAGCTATGGTTGAGCACTTTTTGATAGGCAGTCGGGGCTATATCATAGAGTTTTACAAAGTAGACCGATGCCAGCGGTAGTTTGGTGTCGTATAGGATGTACCAGGGCCTGAGATGTGGTATGCACGCCGGCTAGAGAGACTTCGATATGGGGCCACAGATTCAGGTAGAGTAGAGCCTAAGCTAGTTTTGATTAGATGGTACCACATGTATGGGTCTCTTTGTGGTAGATCATGGATCCTGGAGTGACATCGACATATGGGCCTTAGTATATCACAATTTTGACTCACCATCTCACTATTCTACAGGTCGCATGGGATGCAGGGGTTAGGCCACTAGCATAGCATTTTAGTGGTAGTGATGACGACGACTTAAGTGATGATGGACTCGATGGATATGGTCATGATGGTTATGGTGGACAGGTTCATGCATGGGGTCAGCCCTAGGGACAAGGGTAGAGAATAAGACATAGAAAGATCCCCATAGCTCCACAGATATAGATGCCCCGAGTGGGCATACTAGTTGGGATTTAGGGACCGTTACAGAAGGTGCCTCCTCAGAGAGCAGTGCCACAGGGTCCTTCATAGGGAGGTGGAGGAGATGGAGGGATGGTGTCATTGGCATTAGCCCACCACATAGATGGCAGCTCAGATGGTGGTTACAACCCTAGAGATGGATGGCCCAGGAGCCATGTAGTTGACTAGTAGAGAGTAGATGGCCAGGGCATATGCTATAGGTTATTCCTATTACAAGAGGGATCCATGGCCCAGGTACGGGGGACATGTACCAGGCAGGGAGTCCAGACGATTACTTAGAGAGGGCTGAGCAGTCAGTAATACAATGGGGACAGGAAGAGATAGCTAGGGTTTCAGCAGAGGTGAGCTTCCTTTGGCATACTAGATGGAGTCGTGTGACACCTTAGGTACATTTGGATTTAGACAAGCTAATGGACAGGGCTTCATATTATAGATCATTTATTATTATGAGGTTGTCCTAGAGGGACAAAGAGCGCTAGACATTAGTCAGACATTCATGAGCAGGTAAGTTTGCAGAGAGAAGTAGTTACATCAGCTAGATCTGTAGAGTAGCCAGGCATAGCAAACAGGGTAGGGCAGTAGGTGATGGGACCCCCACCACCTCGGAGACCAGCTAGTCCCCATGAGGGATCGAGTCAGACATGACTCATTTTTTATGTATACACAAATGTATGTACTTTGGATAGATGCCTCGATATGAAGGCTCATTTTTTATCGATGTACATGTATTATTTTTTATTATGCCTCGTGATGAAGGCACATTTTTGACTCATGCCCATGATGGCATACTTTTGTATCCAGATATATGTATCGAGACACATTGTATATGGACATTTGATTTTGACATGTTATATGATGATGATTATGGACCTATTCATGATGTGTTTATGATTATATCACATGTTTCTTGATTTATGAGATAACATTTTAGATGATATCACATGTTTTGATGTGTTACTTCATGTTCTACTTATCACATGTTGTGTATGAGATAACAATAGATTATATCATGTTGTTTTGCATGTGATACTTATGATTGTCCACAATTTTATTATGGTCTATGTTTGAGGGGGGACAGAAGGTGGTCCCTCTTGCCCCTCGTGGCGATATTATATGATGTTAGCTTAGCATACATGTTTTATTTTCATGTTCATGATGATGTAGCTTAGCTTTTATTGATATATGATGTATAGATGTGATGATAGATGATAGATGTTATGATGACAACAAACTGTACAACAAACAAACAACAAATACAACTTAATCAAATCTAACTAACACAACACAATTATATACAAGTATGCAAGATAAAATGAACTCAATGCCTATGTACAATAGATTAAAGTAACACTTTAAACTAAGCAAATGAATCCAATTTAAAGCACACAACATGGAAAGATAATGCAATCAAAACTCTACAAACCGACAACTAAAAGTAAGCAAATCACTACTTTGTTTTTGTGGGACAATTTTGAATCATTTTTCACTATTTTTGGTGTTATCTCAAAGATAATTTTCAAGGCTACTATTCACATTTGTTTTTGTAGTTTTGTCCCTAAAAAGGGGTTTTCAGATGTTTAGGGTTTTTCTAACATATTTGAATGTTTTTTGTGTTTTTTGAAAGGTTTTCTGAAGCTATGTACAAAAAATGAAGAAGCGTGGATGCCCCAACGATAGATGGGGATGTACAAGGGTAAAATGTCACGCGTTATGTGCAGGATGGTGAAAATGTGAAATTTCCCCCAACATTAGATGGGAATATACAAAGGTGATTCCTTCACATATATACAAGAGTAGATCAGCCAGATCAAGGCCCTGAAAGATAGGTTCAAGAGGACCCCTAGGAAAACTAGCCCTAGATAGAAGCGATTGTTACCTATCTAGATGTGAGAGTTTCTTGTGAGAAATGAATCCTCCTTAAGTGTTGGAAGCCAATTTTCACCCAAGGACTTTCCCAATGTGCCACAATTGCGTGGTTTTCACACTTGGATGACTTGCTTTCTTTTTACTTTTTCTTGATTTTTTGAATTTTTTTTGCTTGTTTTTTCTTTCTTTTCTGAGGAACCTCATACTCAAGCATAGAACCACTTGAGATGCATTGCATTCATTGGTTCCTTTAATTCCTCACCATCTGAGTGAGATAGTTTATATGCCCCTGAACCATACTTAGTGACCACAACATATGGTCCTAACCAGTTGGGCTCAAACTTTCCCTTTTTTTCGTGATCCTTGACTATGTTAAACTGGTTTTCTTTTAAAATGAGATCTCCTACCTCAAATTGATGAGGTATGATCCATTTTTTGTATCCTCATGACACTCAGTTCTGATAAACCTTCAAATTATTGAGTTCTCTCATATGCTTCTCATCCAGTAGCTCTAACTCTGCTAGCCGAGCTACCTTGTAGTCTTCATCTTTGTCCAGATAGTCCCGGAGAGATATTCTCAGGGAGGGAAGCTCAATTTCCAAGGGTATAATGGCCTCAGTGCCAAAGACTAATGAATAAGGAGTAGCACCAGTAGGGGTGCAGATGGAGGTTCGATAGGCCCAGAGGGCGGGATGGATCTGTAGGTGCCAATTATGGCAAGTTTTGCTAACCATCTTCTCCATGATATGAACAAGGGTTTTATTAGTGGCTTCAGCTTGTCCATTACCTTGAGGGTAATAGGGGGTTGATCACTTGAGTCAGATTTGGAAGTGTTGGCATAACGCTTTGACTATCTTGTTCTTAAAGGATTTACCATTGTCTCCTACAATGGCGGAGGGGATGTCGTAATGGAAAATGAGATGGTTCATTATGAACTTGGAGATCTGTGCACCGGTTACGTAAGTGAGAGGTACAACCTCTACCCATTTGGTGAAGTACTCGGTGGTGGTGATAATATGAGTGTGGCCATCTGAGGAAGTTGGAGTGAGCTTCCCTATGAGATCAAGTCCCCATTTTGAAAATGGCCAGGGTGTTGTGATGGGCTGCAAATCATGTGCTGGTGCATGTATCAAGTTTCCATACTTTTTACAAAGTTTGCATTTTTTGAAAAAGTTGCAACAATCTAATTCCATGGTAAGCCATTAGTAACCTACTCTTAATATTTTCTTAACAAGGAATATTTTTTTTGTGTGTGCTCCATAAACACCTACATGCACTTCTATAATTGTTTGGACTAACTTGGTCACATCAAGACAACGTAATAGATTCCTGTTGTAGCCACAATGATAGAGGGTGCCTCCTAAGAGGGTATAATGGGCTATACGGTGGATAAGGGCTCTTTTCTCAGTATGGGAGATATTCGGGGGAAAAGTTCCATCTTGTAAGTAGTTAAAAATGGGATCATACCAAGGGGATAGAGGACCAACAACTTCACATGCTAGACAAGATTCTGGCATGTCATATGTAGGCACTCACAAGTGTTCAACAAAGAAAGGCATCTTGTTTTCCTAAGGTGGAATGCATAGTAAAGACCTAATTGTAGCCATGGATATCTATTGATCGATTATGTGATCTTGGCCTCTGTTCAAAGATAATCTGTACAAAGTACTCCTTTAGAGTTTCAACCAATTTCTTGTATGGAACAAGCTTCTCATCTTTAACTTTGTATTCATCATTAACTTTTTAATGATCAATTAGGAGTCACCAATGACTCGTAGTTGTCTGATGTTCCATGTGATAGCTAATTTCAAGCCGGTGATGAGTGCCTCATATTTTGCAATATTATTCATACAAGGGAATCCCAAATGAAATGCCTGTGGAATGACTTCTCCAGTGGGAGTGATAAGTACCACTCCTACTCCTGAACCATGAAAGGTGAATGACCCATCAAAGTGGACTTGCCACATGATGGATTCCTCAATGTACATCATAGATGCATCTAGCAGATCCAGACACAATGGTTCCATTCCTAGTAGGGGAGCTTCAGCCAACTGATCTATAAGTACCTATCCTTTTAGGGATTTTTGGTTAACAAATTCAATGTCAAACTCACTAAGGAGGATGATCCAATTAGCCATATGTCCTGTAAGGGTAGGTTTAGATAGGAGGTATTTGAGAGGGTCAACTTTGGATATCAGCTTGGTCTTATTATTAAGGAGATAGTGGCAAAGCTTCTGAAATGTAAAGACCACAGCTAGGTAGGCCTTTTCAATCTGAGGATAGTTCAGCTCATAGGAAATTAAGGTGCGGCTAAGGTAATAAACCACCCTTTCTTTGTGGCCAAGATCATATTGGGCAAGCAGTGCACCAATAGCGAATTGGGTAGCTGAAATATACAACAGTAGGGGTTCACCTGGGGTAGGCGGCATGAGAATAGGTGGACTTGTCAGATATTGTTTAAGAAATTCAAAGGCCTTTTGACAGTCATGTCCCCAGTTAAAGGTGACATATTTCTTCAACAAATGTGTGAAAGGATGACACTTATCTGCAAGTTGTGATATGAATCGATGAATTTCCTAAATCTTACTTTGTAGAATTCGTAGTTATTTAAGGTTCATTGGTGGAGGCATCTTTGTAATAGTTGTAACCTTGGCAGGATCTACCTCTATCCCTCTTTGTGAAACAATGAAACCCAATAAATTTCCTGATTGTATGCCAAAGATGCACTTCTTGGGATTCAAGTGAACCTTGTAATCTTGGAGGCATTGAAAGATACACCTCAGTACTTCTGGGTGCTCTTCTCTGGTCTTAGATTTTACTAGGATATCATCCACGTAATCCTCCATGATGTCATTCATCATGTCATGGAAGATGACGGTCATTTCTTGTTGATATGTAGCCCCAAAATTCTTGAGTTTGAAAGGCATTACCTAATAGAAAAATTCCCCCAAGGGGTGATGAAAGCAGTCTTATGTTGGTCTTCCTCTGTGATTTTGATCTAGTTATAGCCTGAAAAATCCATCCATTAAGGACAACATCTCATAACCAACAGTTGAATTGAGAATTATGTCAATGTTAGGTAAGGGGAAGTCATCTTTGGGGCATGCTTTGTTGATGTCTCTAAAGTCTGTGCATATTTTGATGCCGACTGGCTTCTTCTGGACTGGGACTATGTTAGATATCCATTCAGAATAGTCAATAGGTTTGATAAAACCTACTGCTAATAGTTTCTCCAGCTCTTCTTTGACAAGTAGTGCAACTCTTGGGTGCATCTTCCTTAGTTTTTCTTGATAGGTTTGGCATCTGGGTGTACAACAAGGTTGTGCATGACCAATGCTAGGTCCAAACCTGGCATATCTGCATATGACCATGAAAATATGTCTACAAACTCTCGTAATAGTGTTACGAAGGTTTTTTGTTCTTGTGCTGAGAGTGAAGCTCCCAACTTTATCATTTTAGGATCCTCTTCTGACCCGATGTTGACATTGATTGTCTCTTCAACTAACATCTTTGATGTGTCCTCCATCTATGTAGGATCAGGGGGGAGAGTAAGATCCACTTCTACAGGTGGCTCAAAGAGAGTTTTATCTTCACATGGGTTAACTATATTTTCCATTGATTCTTTTGTTTGTTTGTCCACAAGCGCCTCAAAGAGGTTTTCACTATGGGACTTTGGCTTATTCTTTCTGCAAGGCTTTTCTGTAGTACTTTTTCCCTTTCTTACTATTTTTTTGCTTAAGTGACCACACAATTCTACCTCTTCCCCAAAGTACATGCATGCATCCAATTTAATGGAGAAACCCTTCTTATGGTCACTGTTTGGAATGGTATCTCTAAGTCCCATGAACTCTATGATTGCCTCATCATTTTCAAAGAAATCAACCGACACGTGAAGTTTTTGATCCCAATCAATGAGGTCAGGATATACAAGGGTGACTTGGAAATTGGCTTGGGAATTGGATGGAAAGGGTGAAGATAGTTGAATCTAGAAACAGATTGGTAGAGGAAAGGTCCTCGTATAAGCTACATTGGGAATCTGTGTCGTTGTCTGAATGAGATGAGCTATCCTCATGTTCAGAAGAGGTAGCATCTATCTCTGAGGGTGGATCATCATGAGGTCTGATACCAAGGCCATGTTTGTTTGACTTATAACAGGGAATAGGAACAAGCTCTAATCTGCCTTGTGCACTTGCACCACATCTGAATCCCTTATAACCCATGGCATGCATCATTCATGAACCCTTAATATAATATGGATCCTGGTGACATGAATCCATCATTCCTTCAGGTACCCAACTAGTAGGTGTATCTAGCATCTTCTCATCTGACAAGATACCACTAGGAACAAACCTCTCAAAGGGTTTAGAGAAACTAGCTCGAGTGCTTTTGAATTGAAAGTATGGTCTGCCATGTGTCTTAGGTGATACTGAAAGATCATATATCAAAAGGGCATGTTGAATATTTAATTCATCATTTGGGCCATACTTTCCAAACATTTTTTCCCATGAGGTAAAGGGATTGACTAATGAGGTAAAATTTTGATTACAAGGAGTCAATGTATCTGGATCTATACCATCCTTCATAGCCTCAATTCATAATGAGACAACAATATTAGTAGAAGGACATTCATATGATGCACAAGAAAAATTATAAAGTGCTCTACAGTGTGTAAATGGTTCTAGATCACCTGGGATGGTGATTTCTATCCTCCGTGACATAGCTTGATACACTGATGGAAGTTGAAGGAATGGCCTGCATGGCATGAATCCATGGGCAACCTAGAAGCATGTTATATGGAAGGTCCAAGTCAAGGACATGGAACTTTGTATCATGATATGTGGGCCCCACTTCCATTGGGATCACTATGGTACCTGCTGACTCACGCTCTTCATTATCATAAGTCATGATCGTAATGGTCTTAATATCTAGATCTACTTCTGTATGGCCTAGCTTCCTGAACAAGCTTTAATGTACAAATATTCAGACTGGATCTTTTATCCACAAGCACTCTTTTTATCTTACGACGAGTAATGAAGACCTCTATGTACAAAGGTAAGTTGTGTTCAGGATTGTTACAAGGGATTTCAGTCTGATCGAAAGAGATATAGTCATTGGGATTAATATTTGTAACCATTCCTTGGAGGTGTATAGGATCTATCTTTATGGATAATCCTGATCCTTGAAGTGTTTTATATAATATGTCCTTATGAGAATTTGAGATTTTGAGAAGGTATAAGCTCGAGATCTTAATCGTGGTTTTCTCCAGCTATTCTAATAAGTTATACTAACCTTCATGAGGGATAGGTAGAGGAGGTTCAGGGATCACTAAGTGAGCACGTCGTGTGCCCACATTGCAATTGTTACCTAAGATCCTAATAGTGTTTCCTTGTTCACTAAATGAACGAATACAATCTATGAGGGAATCAAAGGGGTTATTGGTTGACAAATACACATAGTTAGCAGTTCTAAAGTCATTAGAGGACTGAACTTGATCTGGCTTCATGTTTCCTTTTGTATCATGTTTGGGAAAAGGGTGTTTGAATATTCCCATCTTCTCATTAGGACCTTGTCCTGATTCAGGTGAATCCACCTCAATCTTTCCTTCTTCAATAAGGTCTTGGATGAAATGTCATAACTTCATACATCTATCAGTCTTGTGTCCTTTAACATGGTGAAAGTCATAGTATGTGTGTTCCCTGAACCATATCAGTTTAGGTGCATCACCTGGATAAGGTATTGTTGCAGTTAGATATTGCACCATGTTTACGACATCTAACTATTTAACGATGGTAGATAATGGTTATGTTAACGCTGTAAATGTTCATTTAGGGGGTGCTTTTGGGAGAGGTCCTTCTGTAAGCTTCAAAAGCGGACTGTTTTGTATAGCTTGGACTCTTTTAGAGTCTGTGATGTCATCTCCAATGACATTTATGTTCTTATTGAAGAACTTGGGTTTGTCTACGGATTTTGACTCATGTTTATCTTTTAAAAAGGGCTTGATAATTCCCTTTGCTATGAGGGCCTTCTCGATTTGGTTACCCTTCTCAATAACTTCTTTGAAGTTAGTGACACACTACATTTGTAGATGAAAGGCTATGTCTTGATTCAAGTTTAGAACAAAGATGATGACCATTTGCTTTTCCAGAATGGGATAAGGGAAATGACTTGCTAACCCATGTCATCACTGTAAGAAACTAACAAAGGCATCATTTGGTTTTTGTTTTTCATTCCAAAGATCTATAATGGTAATGTCACTCTCCATGTTAAAAAAGAAATGATGCACAATCTTCTCCGCTAGCATGGGCCATGTTGCGATCATTCCCTTAGGTATGTGGTGGAACCATTTTAGCACTTGTCCTCCTAAGCTGCGAGGGAACAAACATATGAGATATTTGTTGCTAAAAACTACTTCTGTTAGGAATACGGGGCTATGGAATAGTGCTATGATTTAATAACAAACAAAATCATGCACACAGGATCTAAACAATTCCCCACAAAATCTACAGTAGTGGAAGTATAAACTAGAATAATCAAAATCACACAAAAGTACACACACATAACAAACATGTACCATGGTTCACCCAATGTGGGCTATGTCCACCAAAGATAAAGATATCATATATATAATATAATAAGAGATTACAAACCAACTCTTCTGCACAAGAGTACATGTATCTCTACGAGAGTATCTCCTCCTCCCAGATCTCCAACCAAATATGACTAAGTACACTAAACCGTGCCTCTATACCACCACTTATGTCTCCTCCATATCTCTAACAAGATCTACCTAAGTGCACTACAACCGTGCCTCTCAAACATAACCAGATCTCACATACCTAAAGTTACCCTGCATCTTCCACTGTGCAGCCAAGCTCTCACTATATTGTGAATATGCAAACAAGACCTCTAGAAAGATCTACCAATGTGCAACCCTAACCATACACTAAGAAGTAAGCCTCTCCTCCATCACTGCAACAAACTTCAAACATGAAGACAACTTCCTCTACCATGTTAGATTCCTATGGATCAACAATACAACATGATCTCATGGATCTACAATAAAAGATCTCACAACATGTGGATCTACAATAATGAGAAATAACAAGATCTCACAACAACCTGTGGATCTAACAAGAAGAAACCCTAAGTGCTTTGCATACTATGCAAGCCATTACATGAAACTAAACAATACAAAGCAAATACAGTAGAAGATAATACCATCTTCTCACCAACAGTGTACCTGCACTTTCCTTTTGTTCATCTTCTCTCCATGAAAGCTCTTGTCTTTATGTAATCTACTTTTTCTTCTTCTTCTTTTTCATCCTTTCAACCAAGGATTATGCTCTTCTTCTCATCAACACATCTTTAACCCTAGTTTTCTAGCTTACATAAGCTTACACAAACTTAGGGCAACTTAGCCATGAAATTACATCCAATAGATTTGCTTTCAAACCAAAACAATATTAAAACCTGTGACTTAAAAATAAAGAGATTTGCACAGGTAACCGATGTCAGTTAGACCTAACCACGACTGGTTCCTCCTTTTCTTGACTGACGTTGGTCTCACTGTAACCGATACCGGTTACTGTATTTCTAGTCACTTTCCATTTCATGCTAACTGTGAAGTAATCTAGCTCCACAACCTAACAATCTCCCACTTGGAGATAAATTGCTAAACCTCTGTACCTGTACCTATACATCACTGTCCTCAACACACCATGAAGACCATCTATTCTTTCCTTCAACAATTCTCTCAAAGAAAAATAAAACCAGGAAGATCAAACCATCTTCTCAAACCAAGAAGATAACAAAACATGACTTACCAAACCACCATGAAGCTACAACTAATATGTGATAACCACGCTATCTATACATCAAGATCCCACTGAATCATAACACCAAGCCTCTCATGCAGCCAAGCCATCATGACTAACACACCTGCAAGATCTCCCCCTCAAACTGAAGTATTGAGCTTCAACTACAACCATAGCCATACCTATAAAACCAACCATGTTCTCTATCCATATATCCATGTCTCCATGCAACCACCAATGCAACTGACTAAGACAAGTCAAACTAGAATATGTGAAAGTAAAACAAGATCCTGGGTAAATATATCCCAAATGAGTTCTACCTACAACAGTGGGTGATCAATCCACAAACCTGCATAACTCAAAGAATCCAAACACTGCAATCTATAAATCCAACCCTGCATAAACAACTAGCATGTCCAAGATAATCATCTGTAGATAAAATCTCTCAAGGAGTAACATAGTAATCAAGAGGAAATACAAACATCCCCTACTCATGCTCAAAGCATCCATGTGCAAATCAAACATCTACATCATCATAGACTCACAAAAATGAATCTATCCAACATGTACAAACTCACCATGTACATCCATCCATATCACCAGCTCTCCAGAAGCTCCAAGTCTACCACTGACTAAATCCAAAGCTGAATATGAATCTTGTGCTCATCAATGTCAATAGAAAACATCCATGCTAAACCATGCCACTAATACCAAGTGCAAATACCAGCAAACATGCCATCAACATACTCTACACAAACCAACCAAGATGAAAGCAAAAAACAAGGGCACCATCTAAAAAATGGTAAATAAACATTGATGTCAAACCTGTGACCAAACTGACCATTGTTTCCCCTAACTGACCATGGTCAACACCTAACTGACCATGGTTACCAGATGACCGACCACAGTTAATCCTAACTGACACCAGTTTCTGTAACAGCCAGAGTTTCTCCTTAAACCTTTAAAACTCTAAAAAATTGCTCTATCATCTTCACCCAGCTGAATCTAGCCATCACCTGTAATCCCATAGGGATATCTAGGCACCACAAAATAAACTAGAAGCGACATCACAAAGAAATAAACTCAATATACCTGCAAAATCGTGACTGCCCTCCAAAACCAACTTGTGCCTCCTGCCACTCAAAATAGTAGCAAACTCCTCTCACTCTGCATGCGCATCATGTATCCAATCCTGCAATGCCAAAAAACCATGGCTTGCTCCTACTGAATACGAAATTCCCTTCACTAACTATGACACCAAGCTCAAAAGCTAATATGTCAGTGAGAAATAAAACTAGATGAAAGGAAATATAAAATGATTCCCTTCTTATCAAAGAATACTTTCTACATCACAGAAGTTTGGACTTCTTGTGAAGTAGGTGAATCAACTTCTTCTCATCCTGTGTAGTCAAAATATTTTGTTACTTGCAACTATGTCTAACCATGAATTTTCATTGAGGATCTTATCCTTAAGACTATATATCCTTATCCTCAAGATTCCACACAGCCGGGAAATAAAATTCAAACAACACCCAAAAAACATGGTGTTAATATGTGCACACTATCCAAACATAATATCAGCTGCTCTAAAAGAAAGAAATAAAACATGAAACATATAGAGATACCTGACCCAAAGTCTCACTGGACTAACCAGGCCAAATCTGTCCTCTTTCTGATCCAAACATTGAAGTGATCAACATTGTTTTTATCATGTACACTCTGTGCAAGAAACTCGATCCTCCAAACCAGGACAAAGAACCATCTGTCCTCTCTTGCTACAAAAAACCTTGTACATATAAGTTGCCACAAAGACCAACCACGGTCATCTCCTAACCAACCATGGTTAGCTGACTAGTATCGGTTCCTCTGTGACCAACCTTGGTTCTTAGACCGATGTCAATGCTAAAGGAATGAACCCAACACCACACAATTTGGCATAGCACACCACACCAGGTGCCTACTTCGACCAAAGCCAATAGTTGAGCTGAGCCAGTCATTTCAAGAAGCATCCAAATCTCATACAAAAATAATACAACAAATCCATGCAATAAATTGCATCAAGATGAAATACATCACCGTACCAGCACCAAGATACTCAACCACATATTCAACTGAAGTACATTCTTCTCTGATGGAATCCTCATCTTCGTTCTATATTACTACCTCTCTACCGAAGCTCATGCATCTAACTGCACCAAGAATGCATGCTTGTTCTTTTTCTCTGTCTAGATTTGCAATCCAAAACCATGCATGTGCAATTAAACCATACACTCAACAAACAAGATACATTCCATGCATCTCTTCATTTCTTCATATATGTGATTTTCTGTTTATAACCAGGTTGCTTAATAACTGACCACAATCACCTTGTAACCGACCACGGTCCTCAATAACCGACCATGGTCTCACCCTGATGACGTTGATTTCCACTTAATCGATGTTGATCACTGTGTTCTCTAGCAACCCTACACTTCAAGCTCCCACTTGAGATTCAATCTCTTCGTGTGATTTTCACATCAGGCAAAATAAACCCTGCTCTCATGCATGTCAGTAATAACTACTAACAAAACCATAAAGCAAACCCTTGCTCTAAAAACTAAATCCATCACTCTTATACTAGTTGTTGGGAATACGGGATCGCGGAATAGTGATATGATTTAATAACAAACAAAATCATGCACACAGGATCTAAACAATTCCCCACAAAATCTACAACAGTGGAAGTATAAACTAGAATAATCCAAATCACACAAAAGTACACACACATAATAATCATGTATCATGGTTCACCCAACGTGGGCTACTTCCACGAAAGATAAAGATCTCATATATATAATATAACAAGATATTACAAACCAACTCTTCTACACAAGAGTACATGTATCTCTACAAGAGTATCTCCTCCTCCTAGATCTCCAACTGGATATGCAAGAGTACACTAAATCGTGCCTCCATGCCACCACTTGTGTCTCCTCCAGATCTCTAACTGGATCTACCTACGTGCACTACAACCGTGCCTCTCAAACATAACCAAATATCACATACCTAAAGCTACCCTGGCTCTGCCACTATGTAGCCAAGCTCTCACTATATTGTGAATCTACAAACAAGACCTCTAGAAAGATCTACCAATGTGAAACCCTAACCATGCACCAAGAAGTAAGTCTCTCCTCCATCGCTACAACAAATTGCAAACATGAAGACAACTTCCTCTACCATGCTAGATTCCTATGGATCAACAATACAACATGATCTCATGGATCTACAATACAAGATCTCACAACATGTGGATCTACAAGAATGAGCAATAACAAGATCTCACAACAACCTGTGGATCTAACAAGAAGAAACCCTAAGTGCTTTGCATACTATGCAAGCCATTACACGAGACTAAACAATACAAAGGAAATACAGTAGAAGATAATACCATTTTCTCACCAATAGTGTACCTGCACTTTCCTTCTGTTCAGCTTCTCTCCATGAAAGCTCTTGTCTTTATGTAATCTACTTTTTCTTCTTCTTCTTATTCATCCTTTCAACCAAGGATTATGCTCTTCTTCTCATCAACACATCTTTAACCCTAGTTTTCTAGCTTATATAAGCTTAGACAAACTTAGGGAAACTTAGCCATGAAATTACATCCAATAGATTTTCTTTAAAACAAAAACAATATTAAAACCCATGACTTAAAAATAAAGTGCTTCGCACAGGTAACCAGCACCGGTTAGACCTAACCATAGCTGGTTCCTCCTTTTCCTAACTGACGTCAGTCCCACTGTAATCGATGTCAGTTACTGTATTTATATTCACTTTCCATTTCATGCTAACTATGAAGTAATCTAGCTCCACAACCTAACAACTTCCTGGCAAGCCATGTAGAAGTCTTTCATATGATCAAGAGGATCACCTTTACCTTAATATTTTTTGAACTTAGGATACTCAATTTTTTTAGGGAATGACACTCGTAACATGTCTCTGTCGAAGGGATAAGGACATAGTTCTTCGTATTGGTACTTTTTACTATGGCCTATGTTACTCTCTTGAAGGGTTCTGAACATGTTCTTCATGGATTTCAACTCTTGTGTAATGAGTTACTCTTTCATAGGGGATGATGGTCTATTCACTCGAGTAACCTTTAACGTTTCATCATCATAAGGTTCGGTGTGAAATTCACCAGATTTGGATTTAAGTTTTTCCCTACGTGTACTCTTGCTCAAGGAACCTAAGTTTGTTAACTTTTGACTAAGCTTCAGTATTTGTCTTTATATAACCTATTTTTTGGCTTAAGGATCATCTTATTCATCATATTAATGAGGAGGTAACTCCTTGTGTTCATGTTTGATCCTAAATTTACATGAAGCTTTAAAGTTTGGTCTCCGAGAACCATTTGTTTGTTTTTCCCCTTCACTCTCAACGTTTTTATTATAAGCACCGGAAGTGAAAGTGTATCCTCCATCAAAAGGATTATTCATGTCGATAAAGGGAGGTCGTTGTGGCTCTTCCTCCTCTTGGTTAATGGTTTTGATAGTTGCTTCACATTTTTGTGTTAATTTGGCTCCTAGTTCTAGGACTCGTGCGAGTACTTGATCTCTATTTTAGAATAGGAGTTCATTGAAGCGAGCGAGATAAAGGGTGTGTTTCTCTTCAGACAAATCAATATCATCCCCACTATGGTCAATTAATACTTTTGTGTCTTTAACCTCCAAAAAGAGGGGACCTAAGTTCTGACCACTAAAGGGATAGGTTGTGCTAAAAGGATTTAACTTTTATTCACGTTCAACTCTCTTAGATGTCATTTTTGTGATAGGTGGCATCATTATTCCCTTCTATACTAGGTTTTTTCTAAGTGTAATCAAGGTGTAACCAACCTAGGTGCAACATGATATAAGTTGCCTAAAGTCTCAATGTCTCACTAATCAACATTTTAATGAATAATGGTTCAAAGAATCAAAGAATCTAATGATTTTTCCTAGATATAAGTTTATGCAACTGTTATCACACAAGGAACAATCATACAAGTCTACGAGTAAACTAGTCAATCAACCAACAGTTTACACCTTATGTTTCTCAACGGTAGTTCGACGTACAAATGATCAACTCGATGTCAACACTTATGTCAAGTTCAAGATGAATGTGTCATAAGTATTAACAAGGGATAGATGTGACTCCAAATCAAAGGATACTATGACAAGTTTAGAAAAGAGCAAGACCTAAGTCCTAAAAGGTATAAATTACGCATGTAAGCAACACAACAATACTACTAAGGTACATTAACCAAGTTTTAAGAGAACACAAGGTTTTAACACCAAAATAATATGGATATGATATACCAACAACATAACCACCGCTTTTTAAGATTTGAGGTAATGTTTGAAACAAATCTAAGTGCAAGTATGCTAAGGATTTGTTAGGATGTGCGCAACGTAATGCCACAATGTGAACACTTAGATCATGTTCACGAGGAATGAGGTGTAAGTATCGTAATTATGTCAATACAATGCAGATAAAGCAACATGTCTAAGGGAGATCAAAAGGTGAATCAAGCCTAACTACATCAATAATGTGTCTCAATATGAGTTTGAGACATAGGGCCTACTAGAACATGATGACGTACCATTCACACTTTCAACACTTGCATTCCGACAGTAGTACCTAATCATGCAAGTAGACTACAAAAGTGGTGGACATGATTATTTATAGCTCTATCCGTGCATGTTGATCCTCTTTTGTCCCAAATGGGCAATAAGATAACAAAGGTGTAGACAAAGTGATGATGAAACAAACTAAGTATAACTTTGGTAGAGTTTCACCTTACCTTAGGGCAAGTGAAGAACTATGACAAAGTGACACTTTTATAAGCTTCGTGATGAACGACACTAGGATTGAAATTTTATGGACTCTCCCCTTGTTCATACAATTTTTTGACTCCAAGAAAGTTCTCACTTTGCAAAGGTTCTTTGAAACTTATTGGCTTGCTACGACAAAATGGGCTCCAAGACAATATGGTTTTCCTAGGTGGTTCTCTCAGCTAGGTACCACAAACACCCTTTGCAAGCTTGATTTACCAAGAAAGTCACATTGACTAGTCTTGGAGTATCTCAGATTTACTTTACCCCCTTCAAATATGATGAGAAATGAATGCGTTCATGCGTATCTTTCACTGGGGTCACAATGGAGAATGTTTTGGTGCTAAACTCATAGTAAAATCTAGTCAAGTAGGTAAGCGGAGAACTTCCCATTTCATCCACAAGGTTCCCTCTTTTATGGACTACTTTGGGGTTCCTAGGACCACCCCCTTTGTTGTATATTAAGGCTTATGCCTAATGGGTTATGTCCTAGTTTAAAGCGGATGGGTTTACCCTTATCTGAACATGCAAATCAAGTGTGTTGAATATGGTGTGTTTTTTAATCTTTTGAGCTTAATGTGGTTTTTGAACACCGTTAGAAACCTACAACAAACACCTTAGATTTAGTTTAGATCCTGAATCTTTCGTATGTGATATGGTCCTTCAAACAAAGATTAATAATTTTCCAAGTGACTAAAACATCATATAAAGGAGATAAAATGTCATTTTTGATTTCCCAAATCATCCTAAGACACAAGGGAAGAGCATACACAACAAAATACCTCACTAATCTTGTGGAAATGGAAAACACTTAATCAAATTGTGAGAAGTGAGTTCTTTTTAACCAACTTTGAAGTTAATTCCTTTAGAAAACTTTGTGAAGTGTTTTGAAAGCATAGAAAAGGTATTGAATCATTTTTTATTCCCAAGATCACCTAGAAGGTGCGAGGGAAGAGCATATGTGTTTCAAAACCTTACAAGTAACAACGCAACATTCATCAACTCAACTAAGTAAAGTTAGCACAAAACTACAATTTTATCAAGGTAGCCTACAAAACCACTTATTAGTATAAAAAACCTGCAAAGTGTTTAGAAACTCCAAAGAATCAACCCCTGCAAGTGTTAGAATAAAGCTTGATTTTAAACAACGCATGCATGCCCTTTATGTCATGTATGTGCTCCTAACAACATGTGCGCACCTAAAATGACAAGTACACAACTCTATGGAAAAAATAGTTAGCAATTAACATGTGCACAGGTAGAACGACACTTGCACATTCTTTTAAGCATGTGCACACCTCAGAAAACATATGCATGTGCAAGGTAAAAAGGTTAGTTGACACAGAGTTTAATGAATGTCTACGCATCCCGAGAGACGTATGTGTGTGCATGCAAACATATGTGATTTTTTTATGATATATGCACAACTCTAGTTAAATTCTTGGCAGGGGGTCAAAAATACAAGGTAACATGTGTGTGGCTAGGGAAATGTGTGTGCATCCTTGCGAACATGTGCATATCTTGGCAAATAAGTGTGCATGATTTTTGACGCATGCGTGCCTTTCCAGAAAACCTATGTGTGGGCCTGAAAAACCACAAAAAATGAGGAGAAACAAAAATCTAAAACTATAAACACGTTAGATTCTTGCCTTTCAGTTTAATTTCTAACATAGACCCAATAAATCTACATGCAAAAGGAAGATTTACTACTTTTAAGATTATCAAAAGCTTGAAAATGCACTAGTTAAGCTTCAAAATGCATGAAAATGGTTAGATCTTGAAGTAAAAAGCTTGATAAATAACTTCCAGAGACCATGGAGTACCCTCCCACCAGGTGTACCATATGTGAACATGTATAAATTAGAAAAGCTATATAAAAGAGGCCTATAACACTAAAGAAACCTCAAAGCTTTACCAACTCAACTATGAGCCATCAAGATAAGAGATAAACAAGAGCCACTCCTATGCATGCATTATAACTTTAAAAAAACATCAAACTAACATGTATATACTACTCTCAACTCTTTTAATGCTACAAAACATGAACCTATGAAAATCCTAGCAATCTGTTTTCATTGTTTAATGCTCAAGGTTTTGAGAGTGAAGGCTCGCCATTAATGTATACAAGATTATATGGTTCCCCTCATTTACTCAAGCTTGAGTTAAAATATGCAATGGAAGATAATAGCTCAATAACAATGGAAGAATACTCAATATCATATAAAAATACTATAATTATACTAAATAAGGAGAAGTGTTCTTGGGAAAAGTGAGGGGGAGGGTAGAGCTCTATTTATAGTTTTTTGATTTTAAGAAAGGGAAGTTTTGGATGTGTGTGGGACAAAAAGGTCCAAAAGGTAAAATCCAAAAAAAATGGACTTTGGAAAGTGAAATGCAGTTGTAGAAAGGTAAGTGCCTTTTAAAAAGTGAAAGGGGATTAATTAACCCTAAGTGGCTTAATTAATAGGGATAGGCTCGTGGAAGCCATTTAGAGGGGTATTAGTATGATTTAGGGGATTATAGAGAATTAGACGGGTTATTTAATTAGCATAGTGTAGTTAATTAACATGGATTAGAATAGTTAGTGCAAGTTTAGTAACAAAGTTGCTTTTTTCAAAGTATAGGTGTCTATTATGCCTTGATGATGGAGCTATGTGGATGCAAATGCAATAGATGGATACAACTCTAGATGGAGTGATTAGATAGTGTGCTCAGGTCCCTCATTATGGTCTCGTAACTTTATATTTATAGGGTTCTCTTGGTCTAATTTCATAATTAACCACATAAAAGATAAATGAAAAATGACTAGAAATGACCCAAAAAATGGTGGGAAAGTGGAAAATAGACCAGGGCACCCCCAAGTGGGACCAGGGCACCCATGGGCACCCCAATATCAAATCTAGGTGCCCCAGTTAGGGTTGAGACGATGCAAGATCTTTGGAAATGACTGGGTAAACAGGTGCAATAGGTTGCAAAATATGAAAGAAAATAAATAAGATGGCCAAAAGGATGGTAGATTTAATTACGACATTTCTTCCAAGAACATTCTAAATATTACTATGAGACTGGGATAAATTTAATTTCTAAAATGCATGATTTGGTCTTGACTATGAAAAGTGAGTTTTAATTCTAGCTACTAGTTTGGGATATTGTTAAAATGGGGAGCTTGAGATGATTATGTGTATTGTTTGGAAATAACATATGAGAAGTGGTCACTATGAAGGTGGTGAAATCAAATATCTTTTCAAAGATTGATTAAGAAGAAGTGGATGGAATGAATGGGAGATTGTATGATATCAAGCTACAAGTGATAGATGTTGGTAGAGTATGTAAGTAGAAACAACTTTATTGTAATAGACCCCTCAATAGATGTAAGAACCATAAGAATATGAGTGTGTCATATCAAGGGTAGGGTGATAAGAGTTACCTAAAAACCAAGTTTGTAGTTTAGCTGGTGGAAAGTGTTTTAGAATAAAGTAGGATAAGTTGCAGATTCTGTGGAATCCTTTTAACAATGTGATTGACCACTAGTAGGAGAAGCTTAGTCTTTGATGAAAGTAAATGGAAAAGCATAGAAGAGAGGAGTTTCAAAGTTGTACTGAAGTTTTACCTAGGAGGTTTGAGATTCTTTAGTTATTACTATAGAGTCATAAATTGAAAGGATCTGAGTCATATGTAAATTTTAGAGAGGTTCATTGCATATGTTGATAAACTTAGATATCGTAAGTGGTTAATTAGGTGGCTCTTACATACAACCATAGAAAAGGATTCTAGAAATAGTGGCATAATTTTGAGCTGGATGCAGAAGGAGACCTAGAGGAGTAATTAATTAGCTAGAGTGTAGATGGTAGCATACAGTAAGAGAATGTTGTAGTAACCAATGAAAGTAAGGTGAAGACTACATAACCATGATTATCACATGTTCATAAAGTGTCAACCATTGTCATAGAGAGGACAAGTCACATGATAATTGTATTATAGCAAACCTATACATTTCTTCGGAATATAAGAAGAAAGGATAGTCTAAGTAAAAGCATGAAACAATAAGTGAAAGTTGATTACAAATGTCATTTATGTTTATTACATGCGAATCAAATATGAGTGAAGGCAATTCCACAATGATCGTTGGTTAACTAATATGTTCAATAAAGTCTGACATAAATTGTATTGTAGAGGGTAGCAACAATCACATGAGCTAAAAATTTAGCATCCTTAAACTTTGAAGTTTATGATTTGAGAGATGGAATGTTACTTTGACACAATAATAAAGGTTGTAATGGGACAAAGGTATGTTGAAATCTAACCAAAAAGGAGTCCAGATAGAAAGTAGATTAGATGGAGGATTTTTATGTTGTTGGTAAATAGACAAGTAGCATAATGAGTATTCACTTGTGGTGGCAAAAATGATACAATCATTGAAGATACTTGGTGTGTGATTTTGGACAAAACAACCTAGCAATTGGATTCTCTTAAGATGATCAAATAAAGAATGTTGACCCATGGAGATGGAAACTGAGGATCCTAAGAATTTGAAAATGTGGGGTTCATTAACTAAAATATTAACTAAAATGTGGAGTGAATGCAGTAGTTAATCTAATCTAGGAATGACATGTAAATACAGAAATAACTAAATGTAATAAACAAGTATGGAAATTTACCCAAGTAACTAACTAATGAAATGGAAGAAACCCTAAATGCAAAGAGAGAAGTATGGAAGTGACTTAATCAGGTGATTTAAGAAATCAGTGGACTATGTCATAAGTATGATTGGAGAACAATCATGAAGCAAGAACGACTGTGCAAAGGCCCCGAAAAGGATGGACTCGAGCTATCTAGCTGGACTAGAGCACCTGGAGAGGGATTGGGGTGCTTGTGGGCATTATGGTCTACAAAATGGGTGCCCTGGTCTGTGCAAGAGGTCTAGAACTGAGTTTCACAGGCTCGTTAAGTGGTCTGAAACCCTTGTTGTGTGTCGCATCAGGTTCACTACACTATGTTAGGTGTCACTAATAACCCAAGATGATATATAGCCCTGCAAGAAAGCACAAGAAGTATCAAAACCCTAAAAAATGAATAATGAAAATGAATGGGTTGGACTGACCTCATCTGCCACAATAGTGGGCTTACTAACTGAGCATTGTAGTACATTTCGGACCTAAATTTATTTCTAGTGTGTGTGTGTGCATCATGTGCCCTAGGTGCTCTTGTGCCAGTCACACTTTGCAAAGTAGTGAGCAATAACTAGATGTAAAAATGTAGTACAATGGTGGATGGAATAGAATAGAATCCCCTCATATCTTTGTGTGATGTAGATGAACCAACCTTGTCATTTGTGATGGAGCTAAGTGAATGTAAATGATCTCCAAATGCCTTCGATGAATGCAACCCTAGGTGGATGATAATAGTGACTAGTGCTTGGTCCCTCGCAGGTGCAAGAGGTCGGGAATGATGAAAGAAAATAAAGTAAGATGGCCAAAATATGGTGGGTAATTAGTACTTTCTTCACTCAAAAACCTTCTAAATAGTAGTATGAGACCGAGACTAAATAATGTCTAAAGTGCATGATTTTGTTTCTACAATAGAAGACCTTGGAGGACTAGTGTTATGTGAAGTAGTGTGCACAACTAAAGGCCTATCATAAGACCTAGGAGGACTAAAACTATGTAAAGTAGTGTGTGAAACAAGAGATATATCCATATATGTACTAGGAAGAGTGATATAAACTGTATAAGAACTAGACACGTTAGGAGAGAAATCCCTAAAAGGAATACCCCAAATAGTGAAAACCTACTGATGATGAATAAACTTGATACATTGATGAAATATCAATAGAACAACCCTAAGATCATGTAGAAAATGAATACCTAGATGAAATAATCCAATAGCAACAAATTTAACAACCAAGAATGAATTATGTGGAGTGATAGACCCGACTGTGATCGATAGTGTAATGCATTGAAAGTGTGAATCAAAATCAAGTGCAATACTCTCAAAAGAGATACCAAGAGACAAAAGTAATGTCATGCATAAACATTATCCTTATTATGTGGAATAACCAAGACACCCTTGATACGAATATGATGAATAGATACTAGAATAGATAATGTGTCAGAAATAATTGTGTCATCTATATTAGAATCAACAAAAGAAATGATCAGTGTAGAAGATGACGTGCGCGTAATAATGCCAATCATACCATCAAGAAAATTATTATAAGAAGATGGTGGTGGCATTGCATGATGAATGTTATGAACTTCTGAAGTAGATGTGTCATTAGTGTGCTTAAGAAGTGGATCATTGAATATTTTTAGCTTATAATTGTTATTTGTAAGCTTAGAAGATTCAGTGGGCTCATCCCATTCAATTGCATTAGAGTCAATAAGATCTTGAATGGCATGTCATAACTTAATACATCTATTTTTAGTGTGACCAACACATCTATGATAATTGCAATAAACATTAGCATCGAAGCCCTTACTTTGAGGCTTTCTCGTATCAACCTCAAACAATGGAGGGAGAGACACGAGATTACATTCAAGTAATTTCTTTAGAACAACGCATGGAGGAAAAGGTAACCAAGTAAATTTTCATCTTTTAAATTGTAATTGTAGTTTAGTAGGTTGAGCAACAATGACAACGTCTTTAGAAGGAACCTTAGTGTCGTTAGATTTTCCCTTGAAATTATATTTGTTTTGAAACTTGGAATTTGATAGATTAGAGATATTTGTAACATACTTGAGTTTTTACATGTGTAATAACTTAGCTTCACGCTCTTTCATTATATGATATAGATTTTCAAACGATCTAAACTTATCAAACATGGTTGATTCTTGCAATAAAGGAAACAAAATTTGATTAAAAAGATCTTGTAACTCAATATCAACTAACATGTTGTTCATCTTAGTAAGAATTGTTTTATAACATGAGACGTAGTCATTGATATGATCATCAGATCATTGTTTAAGTTTGGAGATTTGTGCGTAAGATATATTATCCCCAATATTGATTTAAAATTATGCCAAAATTTGATTTTTTAATGTAGTGAAAGAGCACACAAAATTTGGGGGGATCATAAAACCATTGCAAAGAAAATTCCTTAAGACTCTAAGAAAATAAGTTAGTAAGTAATATATCATTAGATGCATAGTCAAAATAGGAAACATGGAATGATCTAAGATGTTCTTGGGGATCACCCTTGCCATCATAAATAAGAAGCTTAGGTGTAACAAAAGCAATAGGAAAAGGATATGAGACAACTTTAGGTGTGCAAGTGGATTATGGAATAATTGAGAAGAGTGCATAACATTATAATTATGAGAGACACCTTATTGTAATTGTAAAATTTGTGCTTGTAAAGAATGAACAAGGGACTCAAGAGCCTATGTGCTACATGAAGATGTATGTGAGCCATTATGATGATAGATAGGAGATGTAGTAGCAATAATGGTTGTAGGAATAGGCATAGACACATTTTTCATAGGAATGTTAGGTGCCCCCATGGAGGTAGGTAAAATTGATGTCGGTATAGTAGATGAGGCCTGAGATCTATTCATAAAATATGTGTCATTAGATTTTTGATCGACATGAGTGAGCTTAGTAATAAGTAGAATCTTGATAATAGGTTCAATATGATGTGGATTAGCATGAAGTTGAGCACGAATTTAGATAATAGTTCTACTTGGTCTTGATCTACATTGTTGTCCTCATCATGGTCACAATCATAGGAGTGTTCACAATTGGTCTCAATGTCATGCAAGGGAACCTCTTATGCAGATAGATCAAGAAGAGAACTATAAATGGGAATAGAAGAATCCATTGCACTACAACACTTGTGAGTAGGAGGTAAGAGCTCAAGATGCTCAATAGATTGATTAGATAATTGAGCACCACACCGGTAAGTCATAAAAGGAAAGCATATAGAAACTGAAAAGTAATGATAATAATGAAAGAAAACAACAACTGATGGTTCTAAAAAGAAACCCTAGGGAAACTAGGGTTACTTCTATGATGTTTTATTAGATTTTAAGAATGTTTTATTTAACATACATAAAAAGGATGAATAATGTTACAGGTGATTATTGTAATTTAATTAACTTCCAACATTAATTGCATGAATCAGAATAACACTTATCAAAGTGAATGACTACCTAACAAATGTCCAAAACATAAGGGAAAGAGTGCAATTAGTTGATTCCATGTGTGGATATGGATGATTTTGGGTGGTCTGAGTGTAGGAAAAAGCAAATCTAGAACTGGAAATGCTTTGTCTGTGAAACTATGACTTGAAACCGAGCCTCATCAAAATCAAACAACTTAGTCAATAACATCTATATGGTATTAGACCTTCTATATGGTCTTGGACCTACTTGAAATCTGGGTCTAAAAATTCTTGAGTGATTCACTTGCCTAGAAATGTGTGTCTCTATTTTTCAGTCTTCTTCACTCACCTTTAGAATGACTCTTTAAACTCTACTCAAACCCTTGTAGTGTAAGGAGTTCCTGTAAAACAAATTTAGTTAGGTTGTGGGCACCCTTATGCACCACCAATGTACGCACTACTTTGAAGAGTCCTCAAACCATGCGTCATTCTCCTAGCATGTGATATCTACCAAAGTGCAATCAGAATTTGACAACCGTGCTTTGACAATGCCTTGCTTGAGTTTCACACTTGCTCAAATGCTTAGGAAGGGTCATTTTGCTTGTTTGTATGATGAAAATGGAGACTCCTAAACCTGGAAGGAGACTTCATAACAGTGGAGTGTGCTTCCCTAATGAATATGCATGAGTTATTTCATTGTTTATGGAGTTTTGGGTGCCTTTAGTGCTAGCTTTTGCATGAGGAGTTCATAAAGTGTCAAGTCCCTTAAATGAGTTATGATTTACTTGTTTATATATGCTTTTGAAGGTTGTTATGACATGAAAGGATGACCAAAGGGGTATATTTTTTCATTTGAAGGTGATGGAATTGAAAAAATTAATGCACAACATGTCGGTCCAAAATCGTATGATAGGGTCGATATGTAATTTTACAACCTGACAGAAACTGCCAGTTTTGGACAGGAGAGAGAAAAACACGTTTTGAATTTATAGGCCTAAGCATGGATGTTTCTAGATGTATTTCATGAAATTAAATTTCAAAAAATATTGATAGAGAGGTGTGCAAAGATAAGCAATTACATGAAGTGTTATCAGGGTGTGCTAAGCAAGAGTGAGGAGAGTGCATTTGTCCATACAAGTTTGCAATGTCAAGATTAGCAATGTCAAAGGATAGATTGTTACATATGAGTATCTACAGAGAATGGAAGTATTTGACCTGATGGATCTATGAGGATACAACATGCCCCTACTCCCTAAATACATTTTTCTCCATTAAAATGGAGGGTCCAAGTGTATTCATGAAGGTCAACATTGTTATCTTCTTCTTTAAGTCTAACATTGGTATTTATAGGTTTAGTCTTAGTTTCTCATCACCATCAACAAGGGTTTATGCCTTAACATTAGTGGTGGAGCTATGGTTAATATCCTTAATTGTAAGAGCTTGATCCATTCCTTCGATGAGTAAGATATCCTCCTTGGGTAAAACATCTGGAATGGTCTGGGTTGTGGGCATGGGAGTGGAAACAAGTTGATTTGTGATGACTTGTTATTTGACAATCATTTTCATAATAGTGCATCAATCAAAGTCCACGAGAAGAACCATATATTTACCAATGTGATCCATAAGGAGGACAATATGAGAGAATAACTGGTAAAGAGGGTAGGTATAAATGATGACATAAATAGTTTGGTAGATCTTGTAATGTTGAAGTGTAGTGGTAGCGAAGTATATAGCTAGGAAAGATAATTAAATGTATGTGTATCATGTTTCATAATCAAGAATAGATAGACTAATATAGGAGATAATGTGCCCCTTAAATTTTCCATCCTCTTGAGACAACATTGCCCCAATAAAAAAAGGGTAAATGAGATATAAAGGATGAGTGGACGATCGAGATATGGGGATTGTAATGTAGGGGTAATAAGGAGAAAATTTTAAAAATTATCAAAGGTTTGTTGATAATATTTATTGAATTCAAGTGTAATGTCCCTTTTAAGAATATATTGATGAAATTGGTGCAATAGGAAAATTTGAGCATAAAATTTTGGATTGTCCCAAGTTTCCCTATAAAAGTGTGGATATCAGATATATGTGTAGGTCAAGGAATGTTGAGGATGGATTTTATCTTAGTAGTATCCATATTTATGTCACATTTGAAGATGAGGAATCCTATGATTTTTCCTTTAGTGATACAAAAGATACATTTCCCTGGAGTAAGGTGGACCTTGTATTTACAAAGGTATTCAAGAGTGATTTCCAAGTCATGGGCATGAACTTATGTGAGCTGAGATTATATGAGAAGGTATTCCACATAGACTTTGATGATTTTATGAATGAGATCATGGAATATATGAGTCATATCTTGATGATATATTTCCCCAAAGTTTCTAAGGCCAGAGGATATTTTAACATAGCAATAGGTTACCCATTTGACGGTGAAGGTGGTCTGATGTTGACCCATCTTAGCCCATCATACATTCTCTCCCACCACATTGGAAGAGACTCTTAGAAGGCTAAGCGACATGACTACCTTATGCAAGAATTTGAACAAGAGCCTCAAGTAATAATCAATATAGATTTTGATTATCAAAATGATGGTTCACATGGTTAGATAAAATCTTCCATCACTTGATGAAATCATGAACTGATTCATTAAGAGATTGTTTAATATCGATTAATAACTGATATGTATTTTTCAGGGAGATTATGTTGTTAAAACTTCTTCATTAGACATTTTAGAGTTTCTAAATCTATAATTGAGTATGAAGGGAGTTGATTATACCATTATAAATAATTTAGGATATGAAGGTTTTTACTTGGAGTTTATTCGTAGCATAGGCATTGGTTTGAATGCACTCTTTATAAATGTTTCCAAAGTTTTTGAGATATATGGTTGGATCAATTGACCCATCATAAGAAATTGTATGATATGTGCCCTATATATAAAATATATGTAAGGAGTTAGAGGTTCATTTTGTAGTGCTTAAAGAATTGTATTGCAAATTAGAGGATAAGGGATGTGATTACCATTAGCATCTAAACACAAAGGAGGTGTTAAAGGATGATTAGGACCTATGGGGACCTAGGTTGATCAATAGCCCATCTTTAAAATATTAGATTGCATTTGAAACACACTAGAAGTAGTGGAAGATCGCATAATGTCCATTTGATCTAACAATATGATAATAATGAGACAATGATGAAGTGACAGATTAGGGCTACTAGAGGAATAAGCGTTGGTATTTTTGTTTTGTAAAGGAATTTTTGGAGATTGATTCGGAGTTGCTCTAGCTGCAAGAAGTTTGTTATGATTTTTTTTGTGGGGCTTTAGGATTGTTTCTTCCATAAGACCTATATCTTGAGAAACTTGGATTAACCATCCTTCCTCGCTAGTGTGTAATATTTTTTGTTACTAAGGTTTTTGATGATATGTATGGGATCAATATCTCTAATTTTTACAATATCATAATTAGGTGTAAGGTTAAACTTTGAAAAGATCAACCATTTTAGCGTATCGGGGTTGATAGTATCATGTTGGGTAGGAACAGAGCAAGACGATATTGGCCTTAGTAAAATACATAAAATAGTTTGGTAGATCTTGTAATGTTGAAGCTTAGTGGTAGCGAAGTATATGGCTAGGAAAGATCATTAAATATATGTGTATCATGTTTCATAATCAAGAAGAGATATACTAATATAGGATATAACATGCCCCTTAACTTTTCCATCCTCAGGAGACAACATTGCCCCAACAAAAAAAGGGTAAATGAGATATAAAGGATGAGTGGGCGATCGAGATATGTGGATTGTAATGTGGGGGTAATAAGGAGAAACTTTTAAAAATTATCAAAGGCTTGTTGAGAATATTTATTGAATTCAAGTGTAATGTCCTTTTTAGGAATATATTGATGAAACTAGTGCGATAGGAAAATTCAAGCATAAACTTTTGGATTGTCCCAAGTTTCCCTAGAAAAGTGTGGATATCAAATATATGTGTAGGTCAAGGAATGTTGAGGATGGATTTTATCTTAGTAGTATCCATATTTATGTCACGTTTGAAGATGAAGAATCCTATGATTTTTCCTTTAGTGATACAAAAGATACATTTCCTTGGAGTAAGGCAAACCTTGTATTTACAAAGGTATTCAAGAGTGATTTCCAAGTCACGGGCATGAACTTATGTGAGATGAGATTCTATGAGAAGGTAGTCCACATAGACTTTGATGGTTTTATGAATGAGATCATGGAATAAGTGAGTCATATCTTGATGATATATTTCCCCAAAGTTTCTAAGGCTAGAGGATATTTTAACATAGCAATAGGTTACCCATTTGACAGTGAAGGTGGTCTGATGTTGACCCATCTTAGCCCATCTTACATTCTATCCCACCACATTGGAAGAGACTCTTAAGAAGGCTAAGCAACATGACTACCTTATGCAAGAATTTGAACAAGAGCCTCAAGTAATAATTAATAGAGATTTTGATTATCAAAATGATGGTTCGCATGGTTAGATAAAATCTTCCATCGCTTGATGAAATCATGAACTGATTCATTAAGAGATTGTTTAAGATTGATTAATAAATGATATGTATTTTTCAGGGAGATCATGTTGTTAAAACTTCTTCATTAGACATTGTAGAGTTTCTAAATCTATAATTGAGTATGAAGGGAGTTGATTATACCATTATAAATAAATTAGGATATGAAGGTTTTTACTCGGAGTTTGGTTGTAGCATAGGCATTGGTTTGAATCCAATCTTTATAAATGTTTCTAAATTTTTTGAGATAGATGGTTGGATCAATTGACCCATCATAAGAAATTGTTTGAGATGTCCCCTATGTATAAAAATCTATGTAAGGAGTTAGAGGTTCATTTTGTAGTGCTTAAAGAATCATATTGCAAATTAGAGGGTGAGGGATGTGATTACCATTAGCATATAAACCCAAAGGAGGTGTTAAAGGATGATTAGGACCTATGGGGACCTGGGTTGATCAATAAGTCATCTTTAAAATATGAGATTGCATTTGAAACACACTAGAAGTAGTGGAAGATAGCATAATGTCCATTTGATCTAACAATATGATAATAACGAGACAATGATAAAGTGGCAGATTAGGGCCACTAGAGGAATAAGCCTTGGTATTTTTGTTTTGTAAAGGAATTTTTGGAGATTGATTTGGAGTCATTCTAGCTGCAAGAAGTTTGTTATGGTTTTTTGTGGGGCTTTAGGATTGTTTCTTCCATAAGACCTATATCTTGAGAACCTTTGATTAACCATCCTTCCTCGCTAGTGTGTAATATTTTTTGTTACTAAGGTTTTTGATGATATGTATGAGATCAATATCTCTAATTTTTACAATATCATAATTAGGTGTAAGGTTAAGCTTTGAAAAGATCAACCATTTTAGTGTATCGGGGTCGATAGTATTACGCTGGGTAGGATCAAAACAAAATGATATTGGCCTTAGTAAAATACATGGGCGATGACATCGATCTAATTTGTTGAAGAGATACAAATACTAATGTTTTCATATGGAGATGAAGGAATGAAAGACTACCCATAGAGAACTGATATGGGTTCAAAATGACAAGGAAAATCTTGAGAGGAGAAGTGATGGAATAATGGATTTGAATATCAGAATGTCATATTTTATCCCAAATCCTAACATGATCAACCATGTAGAGATGCACAGGGGTTGATGGCATCTAAAAATGATAGGGTATAAGCTATGAAGAATAACCAGACCAAATTAGTGAATCAATTATTTGCATAAGGCCAATAATGTAAGGCTAGAGAAGAAAATACCCAGGTTAAATTGATTATGTAAGGAGATTTACATAGTGGCTGATCACGTAAGAAAAGTACAAAAAATAAAATAAAAAGTAAACTGAATTTGGCCTCACCTAGGGAATAGTAAGATTCACATTAGGTTCATTAGAATGTATGATGGGCTAAGATAGATCCTCGCCTATGTTCTCAAATGTCAGGGGTAAAAATCTATTCATACACACAAGATTTAAATATGAATGGTGCTCAAGGAGTGCAAGTGTCATTATTATAGAGGATAATAGTCATATCCCTAAGATAGATATAGGTTTCCAAACCCTATACCTATAATAAAGAGAGGTATTGCTAGGATTCAAAGTAGATATGGATCAAGAGATGGATAAAGCCAAAAGGCATAACATACTAATATAAAGAAATATACTAAAGCAAACATACATCTACCCTAATTTATAACAATGAATAATAAATTATCCACGCAATAATAAAAAAGAAACAAAGGGCAAAGAGGGGTTATAAATACTTACTTATGGTATGACAGTTGATACATTGATCCTCTTGAGAGATAAAAACACCAAGAGAGAATCACTATGGGTGGAGAAGGGGAAATATTAAGAAGAAGACCTCTAGTCCTAGCTCACTATGGTGATCCAAATGAAGAAGGACAAGCTCCAAAACCTCAATTCTAATAGCTAGATGTGAAAATATGCACAAATATCCAATGTGCAAGTAAAGAAGTGTTTAGAATGATGTGATGATAAAATGAGGAGAGTGATTAAGCATATATACTTGACGTGACCACCCATGGGTGGTGGCATTGATCATGCAAAAAAATTAAACCTAACACAATCACCCATGAGTGATTGCATCGACTTCAGGGGAAACCGAAGGTTATAAGGTAGAAAACAAAGGGAGGTGGAAGCCAAAATATAATGAAGGCAATGACGAAGGTCCGTACTGGCTGAAAAAAATGATAAGAGCAAGAATGAGTTTAAACAATTGAGCATAATGAGACAAGCAAACACAATGGGTACAAAAAGTAAACAAGAGAGGAAACAAACTAAGGATAAGGTAACTATGGTATAATAATGACATATCCCAAATGTCGTGGTCTAGCACACATGAGCAAGTTTCATCACACCTCGATCCTGGTATGCCCTTTGAGGCACCCACTTAGGAGGATAATGTATTAGAAACCACTACATAAGAGAAAAGGTTGAAAAGCATATGAAAATAAGTGTGTACACCCTTCACGATTGTGATATAATGTGTTGTGCGTGAAAATTTTAGGTTAATTACCTTACTCCCTAGAAAATTTGACCTTGAAATGACTCAAATTTAGACCTATTGAAGGCTTGTAGATGGGGAAGCTAGACTCTTGAACCTAGTTTGAGTGCTTCATACTTGAGTAGTGATTTCTTTGAGATATGTGTTGTTTTAGGAAGATTTATGATAGCCTTGTATGATTTAGGAATGCATTTTGCAATAGTTGATCTTGGTAGTGCTAGGCAAGTTAATGAGTGCATTAGACTTGTTTTTGTGGGCTTTTGTAGGTTAAACACCGTATTAAGACCAACTTATAGGATATGAATCGACCCAAGGAAAAATTTCATATTGGAAAAATGACCATTAGGTGATAGGAGAAGGGGCCATTTGGCCTGGGACTGAACCGTGGGCCAGTTTGGTCCCAGTTGTACGATCCTTGACGGGAAATTAAGGGGATTTAGGAATATTTTAAGTGAGATGCTTGTAAAGATGATACTATTAAGGGCTAATATTTGTGAGCTAAGAAGTGTGTAAGATAAACAAGTCATAAAAAGGAAGATAAGGATAAAACACTTGGGTTTGGAATGTGCATGCAAGTAATTCTTAAGGTGTAAGGCCATAGTTATCATTGTGAAATGATAAATTGACAAATTTAAGTGCTTACATGTACATGTATGTTATAGATCTATATCTCGAAGGTCCTCGAGATATACCTTATTATAGTAATTGGGATTATTCCATACATGTTCATTAAAAGTATTTGCAATATCATTGACATATTTAATAATCACAATATCCTCATTTACATCTACATGTACATATTCTATATTTTTATTTCCATCGTCTAGATTTACTTCAACAAAAGAAGAAACACACAATTCATCAAT
This sequence comes from Taxus chinensis, assembly GCA_019776745.2. Classification (NCBI taxonomy): domain Eukaryota; kingdom Viridiplantae; phylum Streptophyta; class Pinopsida; order Cupressales; family Taxaceae; genus Taxus; species Taxus chinensis. The sequence goes on from CM034154.1 coordinate 226,725,816, forward strand.
GATCATCATTTTATTTTATAAACACACATGAGGCTAAATTATAGGTATTTAAATATAATTAGTGGTTGTACCACTCAATTTAGCTCCTTGTCTAACAAGTGGAAGGGATCTAGCTCTCATTGGTGCATAAAATATAATCATGTAAGCATAACGAAATGCTAGAGTAATGATAACCTAATCATGAATAGAGTTTGGATTAGTTTTTTTGGAAACCCTGAGACCTATAATAAATCCAAAATCAAACACTAAGAGGTGAATAAATGAAACCTAATAGGACAAAGGAAAACCGAGGAGGTTGGTATTCAACAATAAACATGTTCACCAAAATGTTTTGACAATCTTATACCAAATACATAATAAAATTAAAACTAATGCATGTTTAAGAGTATAGAATCTATATAGTCAACAAGTATGAAATACATAAAGTGGGCATGCAAGTGTAGTATGAGGATATGAAAAGGTACAAAGTGATATATAATGGTCCAATCTGATTTATTTATGCTAGTTTCTTGTGTATGATAGGTTCACAAAAGATGGGAACAACCTCAAAAGGACTTTGTGAATAGATCGTATAATTTTGATATTCTAAAATTGCACTCAAGTTGGAATCGTGAGACAATATCACCGATGATAGTGTAAAGTCTAAATTGTTCATGGCAACGTCGTTGGGGCTATAATCCTAGTCTAGAGGGATTATAGTTGATTTGATTTCCATGGTGCGTGTTCATCTTTATATTCGTTTTTGGATTATCGAGTTGTGCATGTGTCTTATGATGCAATGATACAACATTGTGCTCTTATTTTCCCAAACCCTAACAATGCATGCTTGATCACAACACACCTTATAAAATGTTAGCTTCTTGGGTTGGAATCATCTCAACGTACATGTGTGATGGTTAAGCCTTGCCTAATACCACTACTTCTAAGAGGAATCAAACCACATGTAATTATCCCACTATCATATATGAATGCAACTCTTGAAAATACGATATATGTTGTTCCTTCACTTAGCACAAAAACACTTAGAAATATGAAATTTTGACTTTTTTACTTTATATTTGGCTCATGGGCTACTTTAGGGTTGCTTCTAGAGAGATTTAAGATGAGTGTAAGCCTTTGTAATGATCTCGAAGGGATATGCCTCTAGCTTAATGTGTGTAGGTGAGATTATGTCTAACATGCCTACAATTAGAGCTTCAAAGCAACTACTTATATATGAGTCCTAATGTTAATTTATCACTCAAATTTAGACTTAAAAATTACCCCTAGGCCTACCTAAAAAGGTACCCAAATTAAAAATCTAGATGTTCGGAGAGCATGATGCATTATCTTAAGAGGTAGATGGTATCGAGAATGCTAAATATAATCTAAGGAGATGAAAAATAAGAAACTATCTACATGGGTACAATATCAACCAAGGAGATGAAAAATAAGAAACTAAGAATGGAGAGATGTTTGTGTAGATGTTTAAGGAATTCTTGTGTAAACTGCAAGTGCTTTTGAGAGCGAAGATTGGGTAAGTAGGGTTAACCTCATGGACTTGAGACATGCTAGAAGGTGGAAATGCATGGAAAATGAGTCAATTAAATGTTGTTAGCCTAAATGCATAGAAAGGTGCAATTTTGTACATTGTCAAACACCTTGTAGTAATTTTAGGGAACTACAAGCTCTCATATTATTGTATCTTAATCCTTTAATACTTCTACATCTCTATACATCATCAGTGCAAAGTACCCTCTTTATTTTTTGTTCTTTATGTGACACCTTACTATCCATCCTACTTGTGGTATAACTATTGTCTCCATACATTACAATATCAATGGACATGTCTTTTGGATATGCCCACTATATACTCAAAGTATTGAATGATATTGTGAAGCATCATAGGATACCACAAAAGTCTAGAAAGGGGCCACCTATTCTTGTCAAACAATTTTTATGCGATGGTAATTTTTCAATGCCGCCCTCCAAAAATTAAAAACAATGTTATTCATACATTATTAATAAAATATGTAAAATGTTATTATATGTTTGTTTAACTTATATATATATATATATATATATATATATATATATATATATATATATATATATAGTTTATTAATATATAACTATATATAAAAATGATGGTCATATTAAAACTAAACAAGTTGTATGAGACAATTATTTCAAATATTTACAATTTTTAGGCTAAAATCGTGATAAATGTCTAAACAATTGTGACGCCGCATGTTTTGGGCCTCCACAATATACTATTTTGTTATTTTCACTTTAGTGAAGAACTCTGCCAACAAGAATAATTAATTAGGTACGATTTATTATTTTGCATTTGATGTGGGCTTAATTACATGTGATATGCATACATATATTTGTATTTGATTGAAATCCATTTTTTTGTTTTGTAGATTTCAAGAAGGCATTTTACACAGTACAAAGGAACAAACTATGAAGTAGAATGCAACAATTAGGATTCCCAATGCATTACAGGGCAATGGTTCACAAATTATACAAGCAAGTTGAGGCCACAATCAAAGCACATATGTGGTTGTTCAAGTGCTTTAAGAGTGACATAAGAGTCAAACAAGGAAGACCTTTGTCCCCTACTTTGTTTAGGCTATATATTGACAAGTTGGAAGAATGGATAGCCAAATATGGAGGGGGAGGGGCCCACTTGGCCAACTATGCAGTGATATGCCTATTATGTGACGCTGATATAACACTAATGACAAAGACAAACAACAGTTAAGAGACCACTTATGAGCCTTATAACTCTTTTTTAAAGAAGCAAGGATGTTGGAGAGCATCAAAAAATAAACAATCCAATCTTCTTACTAAAATGGAAGAAGAAACATTATAACTTCCACTTTGAAGAAGAATCTGTCGAAGTGGTTCAGGAATATCACGACATAAACTTTCACAACAAAATCGACTGGGATACATGTAGAATGAAAATAATACAAGATGAATGGACAACTATGTATGTGCTTCAAAATAGATACAAGAATGTTGAGCTATGGGATTGGAAGATCATCGAGGTCTTATGTGGGTTATTTGTCACATTGTTGTTATTGTATGGGCATGAATTATGGGCTAATGACATGTTAGGTTTGAAATAAAGACAAATGGAAAGGATCTAAAATCATTTAATCATAAACAACTTTATAATTAAGGCTTCAATTCCCTATGAAAAAATCCTTGCAAAAACATGCACAATCCCGTTAGAGTTAACTGTTATGATGATGCTGTTATGTTAACTGAAAAACATAAAACACGAAGATTAGCAATTGGCATAGGGCTACAAGAGAAGAAGAGTTGTATAGAAGGAAGTACACATGGACAAAACAAAACCACAAACAAATGAGTAGATGGGATATTAGCCTAAATAAATATTCATAATTTAACAAAAAAATATAAAACTATGTGAATGAAAGGTTTAGAAGGGTTATGTGGAGAAAGAAAAAAAGTAGGAATCACAACATTATATCACAGAGTTCTACGTGACTTAAGGTGTACATAGGGGTTGAAATCAAATGGAGTGAGAAGATGCTCGTAGCTCAAATAAGGACTAGTTCCTACAGGTTCAAATGCGAGGTAGGCAAATAAACAATGCCTAAGGAAGAGTGGAAGGAGATGATGTGTTTTTTTGCTCCATAGAGGCAAGTGGAAGTGGCTATGTAGAAGTGGAGGTTTTTCAATCCTTGAATGCCAAATTACATGGACATTTAAATTAAATATACTAACATATTACGAGTTGGCTCTATAATGGGGCTATATAAAGAGGCTACAATAAAAGGGTTAGGAGAGCTAATAATCCAAATCAATAAGAAAATGAACAACCTTCTTCAACAAACAAATCAGCCCACAAATTTTTAAACTGTTGAAGCATGCAGAACAAAAGGGATCCCATACACCATTAAGTCTTGTAGACCCTTTTAAAATAATTTCATTTCTTTTCAACCTTGTCGAGACATGTACTTTTCTTTTAGAAACAATTTCTATGACCGAGCTATTATGTTACTTGAAAAACATACAAAATATGAAGATTGACAAATGGCTTAGGGTCGCAAAAGACAAAGAGTTAAACAAAAGAAAGAACACTTGGATGAAGCAAAACCACAAGTGGATGAGTAAATAGATTATTAGTTTAACCAAATACCCAAATTATAACAAAGACATAAAAATCACGTGTATGAAACATTTAAATCAACAATGTGGAGGAAAGAAACAAGTAAGAAGAGACAACACTGTATTTCAATGATCAACCTGACCTATGAGCATAATGAAAAGTCACATACAGGGGCTAAAAGTAAGTGGAGAGAAAAAAACACTCATTGCTTAATTGAGGACTAGTTGTCCCAGATTTCGATGTGAGACAAGGAGATGGATGATTCTTAAGGAGCAGTGGGAAGAGAGTGTTTGTGTTTTTTGCACCACAAGGGCGGTCAAAATAGAGGAGCACTTTGTTCTTGGGATATATGTGCTAAGCATGCATAGATGTTAAAAGTGAGCTCCATGATTGAAGTATTAAAAGAAAAAAAAATTAAAGAGTTTTGGGTACTGCTACCTCAAATTAGCGGAAGAAGGAACAACCTTGTAAAGTATATCACAGACCGAAAAAAATCTTCGAGCAAGAGAAACAATAAATATAATCAACGGTCCCATAAACTGTTCGATCTCGTAAACATAACTGAAAACTATTTCAAGAAGAAGAAGAAGAAGAAATTTTAATGTCCACGAGGCTACTCAAGACAATCTATGGGACAAGAAAACTTGCTGAAGATTTTATTGGTATTTAGATCTCCTCATGATGAGTTTGATAATCAACTCCCCTTTTTTCCAACTATATTCTCACCGGAAATATTTTGAAAGAATGCACTAGTCACCAAAGAAATAAAAAAACCCCGTGAAACCAAATTTGGCGCTTTAAAATATCTGGAAGGCAGGGCGTGAGAAATTTGGTGCAGCCCCTTTCAATGGGACCACCAGGTTAATTTATTTGGGAAAATGAGCGAAGCGGTGGAAGGAATGGTTCCACACCTGTCATCATTGGATTTTATGTCCCTACGCGCCACAAGAATCTACCTCGCTCACATGTCACCTCAATTATTTGCCTTGCCATTCGTAAGTACTTCAATATGACAATAGTAAAAATAATATTTAACCGGTTTTCCAAAATTACAAAACTCTGCTTCGATTTCACTCTGCCTGCAGATCTCACAACTTGCCAGAAAAACCCAAACGAAATTTGAGTTCAACATCTGTATTTTTAAGGAAAATTTGGCATCTGCCAGTATTTTCCAGGTGAGTTTATTACGCTTTTATCACTTGGAAAGTTTCGATTCGCCCTCATTCTCTTTCCTTTCTCTTTGATCCACATTTCTTGTACGCTTTGTCGTGGATACTGTCGATGATTTAAATATTTTGAGTGCTTCTGGTAAACAAATAATAAATTACAGTGGAGTTTAAGTTTGCGACAAGGATTGTTCTGGTTCAAATTTTGATATCAAAATTTCGACGCTTTGAAAACCCTGATTATGCTGTATATTATGGCGGTCAAAAGAAGGCTGTCCATTGATTGTCAAATTAGGGTCCTGCAATAATTTTACTGTTAATGATGCATTATTACGAGCGGATCTTTTTTTCTTTGCTCTTTTTGTACTTTTTTTTTTTTGGTTTGGAAACAACTGATAATATATATAATTGGCATTTCTGCCCTTAAAATACGGAATAACAAAGTAGCGGATTACAACATGCTTGCTCCTCACGTCTAAATCAGAGTCTCCTTCAGCTAAATTGCTATAACTTGGAGGATCTATTCCATAATAGAAGGCTCAAGATTAGCAAAGCAATTGAGAAAAAACAGAAGTAGCAGTTTTGGGCTGGTTTCTTTGGTGTATTTGGCTGGCTTGTTTTTGTTTTTTTGGGTCCCATAGGCTGCTTGGCCTCGTGGACGTCATTAAAATCTTTCATTCATTCCTAAAGTCACCCACGGAATGGGTATATTTGGGGATGAGCAAACAATCTCCATTTATATCACTGCCAAGTACTTTTAACTGTTTGACAAGAAAACTAATAGGAAGTACTTGTATTATTTTCGCTACTTTTATTTACGTGAAGTCTATATGTTTTGAACAACTGCCACTTGCAGGCAGAATCCGGCATAGCATTAAAAAAAAGTCTTTTTGATGCCCCCGCCTCAAACTCTTCATTTTCCTCTATTGTAGCTACTTTCTTTTCTTTCCCTTTTTTTTGTTTCTAAATTTTATTCAAATAACCTTTGTCCCTATTTTTCCTTTATAAGACATTACCTTCTGCCTTTGGTACAATCCTCTGATATCAATTTTGTTGCCGAGGGAGGGAGCAGGTGATTAAAAACCCACATTCCTTTCTTCTCCACCCTCCACTTGGCTGCTATATCTGCCAACTTATTTCCCGAGCTTCTGATTTGATGATATGCAATCTCCAAATTTTCTATTTCTATCTTGATTTCTTGGTTCATTTTTTTTTCCAATCCTTACATTCCTATCTTTGACAGCTTTGATCATTATTATCGAATCTCCTTCCAGTCGGAGTTGCTGCTAACCTTCTCTGTCTGCGATCTTATTCCTTCCAAGAGAGCCATTGTATCAGCCTTACTATTTAGATCTATTTCTAAATGGACTGAATACTTTTAAGAGTGGCTGGTCATCATCATTTCTGAAACTACGTTCTCCTGCCAAATCATGATTTGTTTGGCTGCTCCATCAAAATTAAGCTTAATTCAACATTTAGGAGGTTTTGTTCAAGTCTCCTTAGGTGTTTTCATATTGTTTCCACAAAACCCATTATCGGTTAACTTGATTAGCTTCCATTTATTTAGGGTTTTTTCTTCTTCATTGGAGGGCTCAGTCAATCTATGTTGCCAAGTATTAATGAATTTTGATATTGATACCTCAATCTTTACCCATAACCTCCACATTGGTTTTTCTTTCCATTTGAAAATTCTTGAATTTCTTTCTAGCCATTAACTCCAAATTATAATTGCCGCACCAATTGTTTGGATTGCCTTCAGAATGCCGCGATGGATTTTTCTTGGCCAAGCCATAATCTGCCTGCTCATTGGTTCAGGTCTTGTTCAATTTACAGCAGTTTATTTAAAAGCCTGTACATATATCCCATCACATGTGGCAGTGCAAAAAGTAGATGCTCGTTACGTTTCACAATGTCCTTACATAGAGGGCATCTTGAAGGTCCGTAGAAGCTTCTTTGATGTGGGACATCATATGTCAATGCTTTACTTGACAATGCTAGCCATAGGAAAGAGTTGCTTTCAGGAGACAATGCTTGAGCAATACGTTTCTAGCTAGGAATTGCCTCCCTCGCCCCTTTGCTTTATGGAAGCAAGTTTCATATGTTTCTTTAATTGGAAGCAAGTTTGGCCTTCTCTCTTACCAGCTGATTGCTTCCTTTTGCATTCATAGGAGGGTACTTTCTTAGAATGTCCTCAAATTTCCATTTTAGCGAGGGTACTTTCTTAGAATGTCCTCAAATGTCTATTTTATCGAGGGTTCTTTCTTAGAATGTCCTAAAATTTCTTTTTGATTGGAATGAAGATGTGGAGGCCATTCCATTTTTGTTCGAATTCATCTACCTTCTGAAGTTGCTAGGTAATTTTGACCTTTTCTCCCCAAACTCTCTTGACATAATCCTTTATTTCTTGCATATCCCTATCTTGACCTAGAGATGCCTAGCCTTTCCATGTGTTATGTGAAAACAAAGCCTCACCTCCCTCTCTTATATTCTGTCTTGCATCTTCTTTTATCATGGGGATGCATCTTCCCCATAAAGTCACAACCCTGAGAACCATTGGGGAGAGGTTCTTGAGGGAATATTACTTCCGCTTTATGACTGTTCAAATATTTCCCTTCTACCACTGTACTCCATAACTTGTCCTTCACTTTGTATACCCTCCATACCATCTTTGGCCCTAAAGCTAGGTTCATGCTTTCATAGATCTCAGTCCCAAGCTCCCATGAGATTTTGGCTGAGAAATCTTCTTCCAAGCGAGATTTGGATCCCCATGTATCGAGGGGACAATGCTCTAGATGGGGACCTGCATGTGTTGTGTGCATATGCGGATGTTTTTTAGTATTGAGTGAAACAAAGGAGAGAGACAATAAAACTGGACCAGTAAATATATATTGTTTATCTCTGCACTCATTGATGGTATTTTATTTAAGAAGGATATTATTGGTGTTCTTTTGAGATGTGTAGAACCTTCACAAGTTGACAAATTATTGCAAGAATATCATTAAGGTTTATTAGGTGTTCACTATGCTCCAAGGACTACTGCTCTCAAAATCATGAAAGCATGTTATTATTAACCAAGTATTTTCAAGGATTGTTATGAATGGGTTAAAAGATGTAAAAAATTTGCCTTCTTCGCGGGTAAGGAAAAAATTGCAGCCCTTCCTCTTCATCCTATTTCAGTGGATCAACCTTTTATGCAACGGGGTTTGGACTTCATCGGAATGATCAATCTACCATACAGTTTGGGACACAAGTGGATTCTTACAGCCATCGATTATTTTACAAGATGGGTGAAACAGTTGTATTAAAAGAAGCGAATGAGGCTAGTGTGCTTGACTTCCATGAAGATATTGTTACTAGATTTGGAGTTCCTGCTACTATTATTTCAGATAATGCTTTTGCTTTTGTTGGTGCTAAAATTACAGAGTGGGCTGTCAGGAATGGTATTTACTTGAGTACTTCATCAAATTATTACTCACAAGGTAATGGGCTTATAGAATCTACAAACAAGAATTTGTTGAAGATTATTAAAAGACTTTTGGATGAAAATCAGAGGTCACAACACACTAAACTCAAATCAGCTTTATGGGTTGACGGAATTACTCCTAAGAGGTCTATTGGTAACTCTCCATACATGTTGGTTTATGGTAAGGAAGCAAGTCTTCCAATTTCTCTTGAGCTTCCCGCTTTAGAGCTTATTCATCAGATGGAATTCTTGGAATCAGGACCAATGGAGGTAAGGTATGCATAACTTATGCAGTTGGACAAATTCAGGCATGAAGCCATGCTCACCATGGAAGCTCATCAAGCTCAGGTAAAGTAGACTTTTGACAAGAAAACAGTTGCAAGAGTTTTTCAGGAAGGTGATCTTGTTCTTAAGTGGGATGCAAACAGAGCAAAACTGGGAAATCACACCAAATTTGATGCTATTTGGAGTGGTCCTTATGTTATTTCAACGTGCAAGTCTCACAATGTTTTTCAATTATTTCGGTTGGATGGCGAAGAATAACCAATCCCGGTTAATGAGATTTTCTTCAAAGCTTGCTTTTGAGGATTTAACATTATTAGAGTAGTTTACTTTCAATAAGTGCTTGCATGCACATTGTTTTTCCAGTTTTCTTAGTTAGTTTTCTTTCCAAGAAGTGCTTGCATGCACATGTTTTCCTTTTGTTGAGGGGGATAATTCAGTTTTTTTGTTTAGAGGATGCAAGTTATTGACAGGGTATGTGACTCCATAGCCCAATGGATGCAGAAGGCTACTAATCTTTTGTTTAGTAGACAAACAATCCCGTGATGTCACCAAAATGTTACCACAAAATTCAAATTCACATGCATAGAATTTGTGCCAAAAGGGAAAACAACAGTTTAATTCAGCCTATGGCGCCAAATTGGGCATGAAACCAATCTAATATGATAGCAGCATGCTTTATTTATTTTAATAAATAAAATGCAGCATGCTAATACAGAGTTGCGCCAAAGTTGGGAGTTAAAATGAAATAGAGTTCTTGGGCGCCAAAGGGAGAAGAAAAAGAGCTTGCATGCACATGGTAAAAATAGACATCTTATTTTTAGCAATGGCTGAATAGAAGAGGTCAACATGCTGGTTGTGTTATTTTTAGAAAAGGAATTGGTTAAAATAGAAGCCATGGCGCCAAAGGTAAAAGCAAGCTTATGCTATTTTTAGTGTCTTGCTAAAAATAAAATATGGAGTTTATTAAAAGCTAAAGCTGCTGTTCATAGTCCAAGTCTACGCCATAAAGGAAAGCAATGAATTTATTTATTAAATAAATCAGCTAAGCTGCTGTTCTAGTCAAGGGTGGAGAAAAAAAAATTAAATAAAAATAAATAAAAGCAGCAGCAAACAGTCCATACGCAGATCATGCAAAAGACAAAGCAAAGAAAAGACAAAATGAAAAACAGTGGCAACACTCCTAGTTTTGGCGCGGCAGCCTGTAGGAGGTTGTTTTTAATTATTTAAATTATCATGCATGCCCCCAGGGCACAAGGATGGTGGAATAAATAAAATAAAATATTTTGCATGTAGCGGAGGGCTGAATTGGGACGCAGCAGTCCATATAGGCTGGTTTTTGATAAGAAAATCAGTAAGACACTACTTTCAGCTGTTTTGCTATTGTAATCCTAGCTTGTACTTGCATCTCTGAATATAAAAGCTCCATTTTGCCTTCTCATATTACTGGTTTTCTGAGTTTTCATCGTGTTTAATAGGGTATTGTATTGCTTTAGTGTGGAAATCGTTCCCTCTATCTCCGTCCTTTCACTCAAACCTTTGAATTAATTTTGCAAATAAGCTTAGAGTTGTGTAGGTGTGTGGATCCTTATCTTCCTTGTATGCAATAGTACGTATATGTGTCAAATCATTGGTGTATCACCTCCATTTCCCTTTTCCTTCTCCTGTTTCCTTGTTAATTTTTTTAGTTTTTAGGTGATTCACAAGGGAACCAACCCTCTCTGGAGGTTCACCTCAGCCATAAGTTACCCACAACCTTGAGGTGTTCCAATTTTGTCAACAGGAGAGAGAGTACACACCATTCTCTATCAGGGTGCACTTCTGGGTGACAACAAGACCCACATGTGTTGTGTGCATATGTGGATGTTTTTAGTATTGAGTGAAACAAAGGAGAGATACAATAGAACTGGACCACTAAATATATATCGTTTATCTTTGCATTTTGTGCATGGCATACTCTTGGGGGAGATGTATGGCTGCTTGTCTTCTACCTATCTGCTTGCTATCTAAGGCTACATATGTGCACATGAATATTACGAAGCCGTGAAGGCACATGAACCGTTATGGGAGTTGAACTGCTTTGGATTCCATGAATGACTTTACCTTTCGACCATATGTGGTTGGACTGCCAGGTGCATGTAGGGAGTTGTCAGGTGTGCTGGTGTAACTTGTGCTTTGGAGGTGCCACTTGGCATGGCGCAGAGTGTCCATGTCTGTGTAACCTGAAAGTGCTGTGCAAAGGCCGAACTGTGTGGTGTGTCTTGAGGTGCTGTGTGGATGGCCAAGAATGTGCTAAGGTTGTGCACATGGCGTGGCTTGATGCAGAGTAGTGTGGTGCAGGTGTTGCTAGCGCATGAGCAATGCTACTGCAAGCGCATGAGTGATGCTGCTGCAAGTGCAACATGGTGTTGTGAGCTGCTGTTGTCTTCCGAGGCGTAGGACATGTTCCTTGGCTCTACGCAAGAAGCACATGATGCAAAGGGCTGCGAGGCGATATTCAAAGTGAAGATGTAATCTTCTAAGTCATGCAACATGTTCCCTGGTGCCGCGTAGAGTGTGCATGATGCAAGAGGTTGCGCACAGGTGCTCGAAGCACAGACTTGCACATAGTTGCACAAGTTATGAATGAACTCAAGGCAAGAGTGTGTGGTTGCGCGGCTACTTATGGATCAAAGCGACTTAGGGGATTTTTTATTTTATCTTTCATTCCATTTTAGAGGATTTTTTTACAACCTGGTCATTGCTTCCATTATTTTACTTGGCACTTGGAATAAATACATCACATATCAGTAAAAAGGCAGAAGCTCGAATCATAAAACAAAGTCTGCAGATCCAAATAGCCACGATGATTTGCAATAAACAAATGGGTTGTAAAAGCCCCACATCTAGGCCAAACATAGTAACGATGTAGACTGATATAACCAACTTTTGAGTATAACTGTAGGACAGAAATCGCGTGACAACAAAACTATCCAGAAGTCCTTGACTGTGAGAAGCACGCACAATATCGTTAAAAAAAGAAGACATAGTATACATGTGGACCGGGCCACTTCGCCACAGGACTGTAGCACCATTCCTTCCTCGGTAGAGCATCCTGTCTTCTTTGGGGATTATCACCGGCAATACACCTGCATAACATAAGTTCATTGCTAAATCTGGCAGCTATATGATCACTGCCAAGGTTCTCTATGAAGTCCAGCCAAACATAGTAACAGTATAGACCGATAGAACCAACTTTTGAGTATGATTACTATAGGACAGAAATCACTTGACAAAAAAACCATCCAGAAGTCCTTGACTGTGAGAAGCATGCACAATATCATTAATAAAAGAAGACATAGTAGACATCAAGACTGGGCCACTTCACCATAGGACTGTAGCACCGTTCCTTCCTCAGTAGAGCATCCTGTATTTTTCGGGGATTATCGCCAACAATACACCTGCATAACATAAGTTTATTGCAAAATCTGGCAGCTATATGATCGCTGCCAAGGTTCTCTTTGAAGTTCATAACGATCAATTGGTTGCCCTACCAACTGCAAGAGCCATGCAATTGGCAAGTTTGGCTTGCAATTCCTCATTTTTATTCTCCAGGCCCTCATTAACAGTTTGATGGTATTGAAAATGTTAGATATAGACTGGTGGGGTTCCAAGCCTTCAACACTCCGTAATTCTTTCTAAGAGACAGCAGGCAACAACCATCAGCCTTGTTGCATTCAAGAGTAGCCACCCTCTTCTCCAAGGACTTAAGTTTGGCCTTCTTGGCCCTCACCAAGTTTGACTGACAAACTAGCTGCAAGGTTTTTCCCCCATAAGACTAGCTAATCCTGGTTGTGCTATGCCCTTAATTTATAACATGTATGGCTGACCTGTGGCTAACTTAACCTTTTAGCTTGTCATATCACATTTCATGCTTTCATATTGTTATTAGGGTCAGCCTATGGAGTAATCGTAGCCTATGTAGGGTATATGTAGGAGGTAGTGGTTAGTAGTTGAACATCATATTGAGTATCATATTTTTATTGTAAGGTTGTGGAGTTTGGCGCCTCGTCATAAATTTCCAATATTCTTCTCCTATTTCCATCATTTGCCATTAATGTGCTGTTATTTTGCTCATCTTTCCAAGTAATTTCATTACAAGTGGTATCAGAGCTTTGATTTGGGAAAAATTGTGTTGAAACCCTAATTTTGAAGATCTGCCTATATCTTGCAAACCATTGTGAATTTTTCTACAATTTTTTTACTAAAGTTGAGGAATCATTCAAGGAAACTGCAGTCAAAATTTGAGCTTTTTTTGATCTATTTTTGTAGGATTTATTGTGGTTTTAGGGGTCTTTACAAATTCGCTCCACATGCCACAATTTTTGAAAATTTTCTGAGTTCTTTACAGTTTTGAAAAGCTTGCAAAAAAATAGCAGAGATCTATTCTCTGGGTTTTTAACTGTCAGGTCAACATCACCTTGAAATCATTTGGTCAACGTTTGTGCAAAGGTGAAAGATCATATCCTGCACAATCAAGTTGTTGCATTGCTAGAGAGCGAGGCAAAGGGCGTGTCACTCTAGGAGGAACACCTAATAAGGAAGAGATGGGATTTTGAATCTTCTGATTCAGGGATTTCTGTGATAGTGTGCCAACTCTAGTCAGATGTGCAAAATATGGCCAAAAAAATGATTTGGAAGTGGTCAATGACAACTTGAACTCAATGAAGGGGGCATTTCTTTTGTAGTTTTCAGCTATCAATGCAATCTTGGCTAATCTGCAGTCACAAGCCAACAATTCCCATCATGGTCACGCAAGATCTTCAAGCAACCCGAATCCAAATTTGGTGCAGCCTCAAAACCCGCCTTATTCCAATATGGGGGCTCGGAACATGCGACCAAAAGTGGAGATGCGCAAGTTTGATGGGAAGGATCCGGTCACATGGATCAACCAAATGGAGAATTTTTTTGATATACATCAGACTCCATGTGCATAGAAGGTGGTATTGACATCCTTGTATTTGGAACCCAAGCAAATCATTTCAGTATCGATGGTTGTGTGCTCAAAAAAAGAAGGGCCTCACTATTACCTAGTTAGTATTTGATGAATTGTAAATGCACTACTGCAATAGTGTGACAGAGAACTACTTTAGCCAATCAGCAAAACTGCATCAAAACAGGACCTGTCAAGGATAAAATTCAGCAATTCCAGAACCTGTCATGGTGCTCGGAGAATATCACAGAGGAACAACTGTCTGACTTATTTCTTGGGGGCTCAAGGATATCATCCAACTTGATGTTCGCATGTTAAATCCAATTTTGGTATCTGAGTCCATGGTATTTGCACACAGGGTAGAGGAAAGATAAATGATCAACACCAATGAACACACATTTGCTAGCATTAGAGACAATAGCTCCTACGCGTTGTCATTTCTGCAACCGACTAGGTTAATGCATCAACAAATTGAAGAGAAGGCAAAATGGTTATGTTTCAACTTTGATAGCAAATACAGCCGAGAACATAAATGTGCCAAATAGTTGTTCTAAATCGAGGCCATCAATGAAAGAGAGAACAAAGAAAAACAAAAGAGGTTGTTGACAAGCTTGAGTCAGGAGATTCCCAACCAATTATATCTTGCCATGTGCTTTTAGGTGTTAGCACCTTACAAAACATCAAGGTAATGGGTTTCTTAAAAAATCAAAAGGTGATTGTATTGATTGACTTAGGAAGTACTCACAATTTCGTCAATGATAAGTTGGTTGCATGCTTGAATTGCTTTGTTTATCCAACACTAGAATTTCAGGTCATGGTTGCAGATGGGTGTATTGTGAAGTCTTCACGTAAATGCCATAATCTTTAATTCACTACAGGTGACTATTTGTTGAGTAGCCCTATGTTTGCCATTCCCATGGGAGGATCTGATATTGTATTTAGAGTGGAATGGCTCAGAACCTTGGGCATGATCGAAATGAACTTCTAGGAATTGTTTATACGTTTTCATACAAAAGGCAAGAGGTTTGAGTTGAGAGGGTTGCACACTACGTCACTGCATACAGTAAGCTCTCATCAAATGCAAATGAGTCTCAGAAAGGGATCAATAGGACCTCCAACACAATTGTTTTTAGGGGAAGAAAATTTGTCAAAGCACAATTACCGCTAAATCTTTGGGAAGGGGTGAAAAACTATTCAGTAGTGGCTGAGGACATGCCATGGGAGCAGCCACCTATCAAAGACACTTCTTTGATAAGGTCTCTTTTCAGAGCTTGTTTTGGCTCCCAGCTGCCATTTGTTACCTCTTCCTTGAAAGTACAACAAAAAATTCAAGCAGTCAAGGAATACACTCAACACCATTAGAAGTGACCTTTGTTAACTAACATACACACAATATTTTAGATGTTTGATTTTTGCCAGAAGATTCCCATTTAGATAGAGTCACTTGAAGGAAAAATCATCATGGAACTAGAGGGAATTAACCAGACTGTACTCAAGTAGATGTAGAGGAGGGCACTTGTCGAGGATCTTATCTAGTGGAAGAACCCGCCGAGAGAGGATGTGACATGGGAAGATGCAAATTTCATACAAAAGCATCAACATATGATCAATGTTGAGTATAATGGTTGTTTGAAGGGGGGAGCATGCTGTGCCCCTGACCTATAACATGTATTGGAACATGTATCGCCAACTTGTTGGCTGACATAACCTCTTACCTTGATATATCACATTTCTATATGCTTTCATATTGTTAGTACTGTCGGTCTATGGAGTAACCATAGCCTAAGTAGTTTATGTATAGGAGGTAATGGTTAGTACTTGAACATCATATTGAGTATTATATTCTTATTGTAAGGTTGTGGAGGTTGCCCCCTTAATGTGGTTTGGCCATATATTTCCAATATTCTGCTCTCATTTCCATCATTTGGTGTTATTCTACTTATCTATCCGAGTAATTTCATTACAGGCTCTCTTAGCAGAGTTGGAGAAACCCATAATAAAAGAGATTAGAGCAGGCCAAGTAGAAAAGGGATAGAAACACCTTGAAGAAAAGCACCACCAATAGTAGAATGGTTTGGAGAAGATGTAATATATTCCAGCTCCTTGTGAATGACATGTCCACCAATTCTTTTGTTATGAAAGATTAACCTTAGTGCCAGGTTCTTTGGAAGTTTTTAGTATTTTATTTTTGTTAGTTGGTCAGATATATTAAAGTTAAATATAGTTTTGGTAGTTAGAAAACAATATAAACTTTAAGTTACTTATCCCTCATGCATAAATTGAAATGTTTCACAAAGAGAGTAACTATTAAAGTAACTTTAAGTTATTCCATATTCACAAGGTGAAAAGTTTACAAGAGGGAAATTAATTATAAAAAAGACCCCCGGGTGTAAGAAGGATGTGTTTTTTGGGTAAGAAATTTTGTGCACAGGTCAAGGCTGTGTTTTTGCCAAGGCAGCACCCTTACTGTCCTGGGTCTGGCCCAAGTTGACATCCATATGCTCTCAGGAAGTCTCGTTTCTCTCTCGTGTGCTGTCTTATCCATGTTTAGTGGTATTGCTTTAACTTGCAATTTCTGCAGGTTTAAATGCTCGTCAGCATAAGTTACTTTTCCATAAAAACACTGTCTTCCCAGTTCAAAAGAAGTTTTACCAGCAGCTTTATTTCAGACTTACAACAGTTTTAGTAATTTCATATTTCAGTGTTCAGTTCAGATTTTTGGTTTCAAACATAAGGATTATTTTTGGTTATAAGCACTTTCAGATCTGTTTTTACATTTAGGAGCACAATATCTGTTCTGCAATTCAGACTTTAATTCTATTCTTTAAGGCCGAGGGTATCTGCCCTAGGGTCCACAACAGTTGTATCAAATAAGGACGACAATTGTTCAAATCAAACAACCATCAACATGATCAATGTAAGAATCTAAGAGGTGATGACAATCACTAGAGGCCAAACAAATCAGATAAATTGCCTTGAGTCATGAATAGAGAAAGCACGAATGGCTGAAGCAAGAGCAGAGTTAGAACAATCCATGAGAGAAGAGCAAAGAACTTCCCAAGAAAGTACAAGAACACCAACCAATTGGCTTGGTCCATACAAAGAGATTGCAATACAAGTGTTGCAAACCATTATTTCTATCAACGTAGCTGACCTACTACAGAGCATCCTAAAGCTCATGAATGTCTCAATCACTGTTGTACAAGACAACAATCACAACATATAGTGGAAGGCAAACCTTGTATTTGAAGGAAGAACAAGAAAGAGGACAAAGGGTGAGAGCAGACTTAGCCAATTGTCGAACCCTCTTGGCCGTGAGACCTGGTAATTTACTGTTTGAGGTTGGTTAGTAGCAGCCAAGGGAGATCCCAATTGGAAGAAAAACCTTGTCTCGATCGAGAAGAGAGGCTAGAGATACATCATCAACTTAAGGATTCAGGTGGTCAACGAAGAGGCAACCTTATTTGATGATGACTTGACAGATACTGAGACAGAAGATACGGAGGAAGAACACTCATGGTATTTGAACTAAAGTTCGATAGAATCAAATGAAGGGTGTTTATTGGAATTACACTCACGCTTTGATGATGAAACACGGTTCGACAATAGCCTCTTCCCCTGGAAAATGGAGGATTATGAAGTATCCTAGCTTGAGTGTAACTTCGTCGAGATCATGGAAATAGAAGAAAGTAATGGTTCACGATAGGCAATTCAAAACCAAGAAGGGGACAACATGCCAGGAAGAAATTGAAGTCTATAGTTTCTAATCAAGCAAAATCATCTTCGTTGTGTTTGAACTATCCTCTAGAATTCATGAATTTCTTAGAGGGTAATGCAAAGGTAAATGAAGGACCAACCCAACACTTCGAGGGGGTAGCAAATATGAAATACAAAGAACCAACCATAGTCAAGGTAAACCTTCGATCCAATGACAAGCCCCAAAGGATCATGATGGGGGACGACTAGAACCCGATGTTGAAGGCTGTGGTGTTTCAGATATTTATGGAATGTAAGGATGTGTTTGCATGGACCTACAAAGATTTGAAGGGAGTACCACCAAAGATATGTGTATATAAGATTCCATTCATCCTAAGAGCTCAGGCAGTATAGAGGAGAGCTTATAGAATGAACTAAAATCATGTTGCGAAGGTATAAGAAGAGATTTAAAAGATTCTAGAGGCAAGTATAATCATGGGAGATCAAACAAGTGCATGGGTGTCCTAAATAGTAATCAACTTGAAGGAGTTAGAACATATAAGGATATTTGTTGACTTTAGAAGCTTGAATGCAATCCCATTTACAAACCTTCTACTAGAGGAAGTAATAGGACATGAGATCTACTCCTTATGGAAGGGTTCTTGGGCCATAATCAAATCAACATTGCAGAAGTAGATAAAATGGAGATCACTTTTATAGTGAAGGATGAAGTGTATGCTAATAACTTAATGTTGTTAAGACTCTGCAATGCTTTGGCTACTTTTTAGAGGATTGTTCTATACGTTTTCAAAATGGCCATAGGTAACTTGAATGCTTTTTTGGATGATTGGTAAATTTACAACAATCAAGAATTCCACCAATGGGGCCTCATGGAATGTATGAGACGGTGTTGAATGACAAAATTGGCTTTGAATCCAAAGAAGTGGCAATTCATGGTCCCACAAGGTAAGCTTCTTGGGCATATAGTGTTTCAAAGTGGGATTGAAGACAAATCCAAACAAGGTAAGGATAATGGTAAAGATGGGAGCACTAAAGGACGTTGCTAGGGTAAAATCCTTCCTGGGCCACGTTTGGTGCTACCAATGTTTCATAAAGAATTTTGCTCGAATTTGTTAACCTTTGGACATCGTAACAAGGAAGGGGACTTTGTTTGTATGATCCAATGAAAAAGAGTAGGCATTTAAAGAATTGAAGGGTCGATCCATTCCCCTATACTTGTCTATTTGGACTGGGACAAGGAGTTCCATGTCCACGTAGACGCCTTCAATTGTGTGGTTGGAGCGACGTTATTCCAAGTTGGAACCCAAGGGTTGGACTACTCAGAGTTCTTTGCAAGCAAACTCATGCCTAGTGCTAAGAAGAACTTCATTACCAAGAAATGGGAAGCTCTCAATATTGGTGTATGCAGTGCAGAAATTTTGGCATTACCTACTAGCTACCCCTTTTACTTGGACCATTAGACATTGTTCTACTTAGTCAACAAACCCATCATTTAGGGATGGATAAGCTGATGGCTGATGTTGCCACATTCAAGATCATTGTTAGACTAGGGAAGAGTCACATGATTCCAAACCAATTCTCTCGGTTAAAATCAAGAGAACCGGCAATGTAGGGTGTCAACTGAAGATTTTCCCAATGCCCACTTATTCCAAATTGCGACTGGTACCAGCGTGGTAGGGGAACATTGGTGACTACTCATCTCTCAACACTCATTTCTAAGGGATATGTAGTTGGGGGAGAGCAGGAAATTAATGTTGAAGGTCCTGTATGTTCCAATTAATAAATAGGTTGTTAATATAAGATGGGTCTATAGATCACAAGTTTTGTATCAGTGTGCGCTAATTAAGAGGAAATCAACAATGTACTCTCAGAAGTGTATGCATAGGACCAGCTAGGGAGGCCACATGGGACCTGATGCTACTGTAAGGAAAGTACTTTTTGTTGGAATTTGGTGGACTTACACAACACCATGATGCAAAAGATTGGGTGATGGAATGCGACACTTGCCAACACACCAAGAAATCATCAAAAAGAGACGTCATGCCCCTTCTGGCCAGTCACAACCCCAAGAACTTTATGAAATGTGGGGCCTAGATTTTGTGGGGCCTTTAATAACAAGTCATTCCACCGTTGCAAGTACATCATGGTAGCCACCGAATACTTAACCAAGTACGGTTTGAAGCAAGAACACTGACTGGATAATAGTGCTCTAAGCATCGTCCATGTTTATCTATGAATAAAGTGGTAACCTGATTCAGAATTCCAAGGACAAATTACCAGTGACAAAGCAAAGCATCTTGCCAACCCATGATCCGGCTGATGACTTTGGAGTTTCATTTTTTTTCATTCACTATCAAGTCCATACTACCCATGAGCCAATGACCAAGTTGAAATGGTGAACAAAGTGTTAATATGTCATTCATAAGTTGTGTGGCGTCAAAGGAAGTGATTGGGAGGAACACCAACACGCTGCATTATGGGCTTATTGAATGGCATATAAAGTCATTACCAACCATACACTTTTAATTAATGTATGGTCAAGAAGCGGTTGTACCTATGGAATACCTAGTACCAATTATATGGATGGTAGTGCAAAATAAATTGGGGACAATGAAAGTCTTGTAAAACAAATGATGCAGTTAAATAAACTCAATAAATGTTGGGTGTTGGCATAAAGGGTGATTGAAGTCACTCAAAAAATGAAGGAAATATTGGTATGACAAATATTTGTGATGCGTGAATTTTAAGGTGGGAGCTCTTGTGCTAAGATACGAGCGGCGAGAGATTAAGCTGGATAATATAAAGTACTACGGTTGGGGTCATTTAAAATTATATATATTTTTTGATAATGGAGCTGGAATATTTGAATGTAAAGCCTATTAAAGATACTATTAATGGCTCTAAACTAAAGCGTTATTGAGCATGAACGAAAAGTGCCAATATATTAGACATTGGCTTCCCACTTAAGGAACTAATTAAAGCAATTGAAATGCAAGACAATACAAAAATTGACAAAGTCAATGATTTTGAATTACATGTTAAGATTTTTGAGGTGTCAAAAATAGCAGGGTTGGTGGTGAAAAAGCAGAAAGCACCACTCTTCAAAAATCCCAACTGCTCCCCCTTCACATCCCTATATGACCTTTCACAAGTCAATGTTGTACGACCCCCCCCTTCACATTACAGTGCTGTACAACCTCCCCCTTCACACTATAGTGTTGTACAACCTCCCCCTTCACATCTCAACAGTGTATGCCCTTCCCTTGGTTCGACTCGTGCTTGTCTTGACCCCTGTTTGACTTCCATAGACTTCTGTTTGATTTCTAACCAATCAAACTCCACAATAGACCACCATACGACCTCCGTAGGCTGTTGTATGACCTCAGAAGGGGTTGCGTGTTGTACGATGATTTATGCTACTCCATACTGCCATTCAATCCATCTAAATTACTGTTTGACCACCCCTAGATTGATCCCACTGCTAGAGCTGACTTGATTGATCTCATTGGCTTTGCCAACCCAACTACCTATATATGCCCCTCTACAATTGTTACGAATCACAACGGGGGATTTTTTTTGAAAAGCAATTAGCACATTCAATATGCAACAATGATTTTGGAATAGAAGATTTTCAATTTTTATTACCAGAAGAATGGGGCTCGTCAAACATCCATTCAGCCTTGGTGTCAACAAATAAATCACAAAAGGATTCAATGAAAGTAATAAGATTCAAAGACCTTAGCCAAATTCCAATTGCATTGAACAAGTAGGATTTAGTAATTAGTCTTTAATCGACATAGGTGAAATTAATTCAGCAAGAATGATAGACAGAGATGCAAACCCTCCCTTGTCCATAGGTGCAATGCAAGCCACTATCAGGTAGAAAAATACCTTGGAAGTTGCATTTGATAAATTTGTCACAATTAGCGAAGACGGGATAATTCCCAAGAAAAACTCTTTCCCAAACCCCAAAGCGGTGCAAACATCTCTAACTGGTAATAGCTCAAAACATAGTGTAGCTATAAGTGGAAAGAAGCAAAATCGGAGTGATTTTGGACAGAAAAATAAAACCAGGGCAGCATCCACCTTAGAGATTCTCACTTGGGAAAGCCTACCGGCTTTTGATGCACGAACTTGGTGGGCAAGTAAATTAGACACATGAACTTAAGGTAGCTTTGTTGTAATGTCCCTTTCCGGGCCGAAACTGAAAAAGAAGGGAAATGGTACAAACCCAACTCATAACAAACTGAAATTTATAACAGTCAACTGAATTTTTGGACAGCAAGGCACAACAGTCTCAAATCTTATGACAACAAGGGGAAAATTGCAATAATTCACCACCACAACCACTTTTACAACATCCAAAGCATGTAGGAAACTTTATAAATATTTTAGAATAAGTACAAGCCAAGAAATGAGCTTTAAAACCCTAAGCTGGAGTATATTTAATTAAAATTGCAACAGCAGCGAACTCACTTACAAAAACGGCTGGAAGTTGAGATTCCAAGGCCCAAAATGCAATCCGGAAAATGCAATCAGCCTTGGAAATTATGAGCAATCCAAATGTCAACAAAGAATAAGTGCCGTGCTCTAGATATCACCAAACTCCACCACTATGCAAGTCGCTACCCTAGGATAGGGTTTACAATAGGCTGAAAATGGTGAGTTTCCCAAGAAAATCTGAGTGTAGCTTAAATATGACCTACGGGTGAGATCACCAATGAGGAAATGAGGGGTTTTGTCCTCAAATCAAGTGCAAAGAGGATTTTTCGTCTTCAATTGCAAGAGATAGCAATTTCATGCTCCAACTCCAAGAAAATGAATTCCAAAAACAAGTATATATAGCTAAAGGTGGCACCAAATTCCAAAAGGATGATCTCCCAAAGAGGACTGACCTCCTTGTAGAAATATAAGTATCTTTTTATGTTTTCACTTTATTCCATAAAGTCTCTTCCTTTTCATCCCTTTAGTCAACATATAATAATGAACAAGCTAAAAGTATTAAAAATTACCTTTTATTTTAGAAAAAGGGGACATTACAATTCTCCCCTCCCAAAATTGCTTGCCCCCAAACCAATTGCAAGCTTCACTGCTCCATCTTTGTAATCCTTGGATCCCAATTCAACCTTGGGAGCTTGCAATTCCATGTTGCAGCTACCTTTGAAGTCTTCTTCTTACATCCATCAATAGTCAGAAAATGAAACTCCTGTGTGGTTGCAAATGATGTACTGCAATAGCGAGGAATGATGATGACAGAAATCCCAATGATTCTTACCATGACAGCCAACGTTGTACCTGCAGATCTATGACTGCCTATGACAGATGTCATTATCCCAAGACATGAATTTGTCAAAGTGACCATAGAGAATATAGAACCATGGTTGTCAAACTGGTTTCTCTTACTCAAAATCAAGAATGTAAAGGCTGGAAACCATTTTGTATTAGTTGCAAATACCTTAATAATGAGAATGGATGGGAAATACATTTTCCAAGTGGCAAAATTTGCCTTTATGATTTTAAATAGAGGATGGGACAAGCTGGAAGTGTGAGTAACAACAACAGCTCCCATAATGATCCGTGTTATGGTTCTTGTTACCCATAACCTTTTTTTATGATTTCCCAAGCTATACCTTTTGACAAACAACATGGATCATATTGTATGTGGGCTTTAAAATGGCTGTAAAAGTCATAAGTTGCTTGGAGTTTTCCTCTAAACAGCAATGTGTAGGCTGGAAAACTTGTACGTAGTGACCCCACAAGGTGAAACCTCCTACACACAACATCAAGCAAAGAGTCCTTTTCCATACCATGGCTGTTATACTGTATTTTCCCGCTTGAGATTTGACTTGTAATGGCTAGAAACGACCCTGCATTAGCTGTACATACCTCAACATTGATAATAGGTTGAAAATCCTTCCTCCATGTGGCTGGAAACTCTTGTATGACTATACTGACAGAATGGAAGTGGCTGAAAATATCTAGAACAACAGATCTAAGGTTGGAAACCACTTTCATAGTGGCCCTTGGTTCATGTATCTTGCTGCCCTTACTTATCCCTACCCTGCATAGTTGGTGAATTCCAACAAGAGAGCTGCGTTTTGCAAATATTTCATTTGATGACCACCTTAGGGAAGTGATATTGAGTATGACCTCATGATATGACTGCTGTTAGGTAAAAGCGGTTGTAGATCTTACCAAACATTGTGCTGCCCATTCTTGACTGTTGATCACAACCGGCAGATCATGAGGATACACACACAACTAATCACCATTATCCTTTTACACTTTGAGGTTGTTAAACAGTCCTTCCTTGATTGTGATATTATTTCCACACAAATACAACTTATTATATATGGAGGATATAATGCCCGTGTGGAATGGTAAACTAGCAACTGGATCAAAACCAACATAAGAAGAAAAAACAGCTGTTGCCTTATCTAGGCATACCATGGATCTTATAAAGAAAACAGCCATTTGCCAACTTATTGCCAATTACCATGTCATATGCATTTGCCAATGCAATCATTGTTTGGATATCAAATCTGAACCCATCAAGAATGATATAAATTTGTTTACCTGGACTTTTTGTCCCATTACTGCTTGCTTGGAGAGTACTATCAGATGTGTGGTGACATGCCTTGATTCCCTGCATTTGACTTGGGAGCTCCAACCATTGAACCATATTTTTCTTATACTCATATGAAGTCAATTATGATTTTTTCCTTATCCCAATGAAACTAACAGCAACAAAAATATTGAAATCAGAGTTGCTACCCTTTATAGATCCCAAAATATTACTTGGATTCCACACCATCTGGCACTAAAAATATGAACATGAATCAAATGATCTATATGCCCTATGTTGCAAGTTGTATATTTCACTCTATCATTATTTTTAGAGTGCTCATCATGATGACAAAAACATTGTAATTTCATAATATGAGGATGATGCGATAAATTTTTGCTACTATTATCATCCTTTTTTCTCGAGCTGTAATCACTGTGTCAATCAAAGTGTGTACTTTCTTTTGCCGATTCAATTTTTTTTGAGAGCTTTGTAGCTATATTACCATTCCCACCGTGAAGATCATCAATTGAAACATCCTCCTCAGGTTCTTGCCCATAGTTAATTTGCAAACAATTCTCAGATGCTAATGGTCCCATATTTTCAATGTTTGAAGACTTGATAAGTGTTTCTTGGGTTGGAACCAGTGATAGTCTCTTTTCCTCGACTTCGTTGAAATAAATTTGTTGCTGAACTTCCATCTCAGAAGTCAATAAGATATCATCTTCTTCTTTAGATTTCATACCTTCCACAGGCTGCTCCTTTTCAATTTCTTGTAGCTTTGATTGTTCTTCTCTCTTCGCCTCCATGATTTCTTCCTCTTTCCCTAACACTAAGGGAGAACTCTTTAAACTGGTCTCAAAAGGTAATGACTCAAACTTTGCAATGATAGGAAGACTGACCGATGCTTCTAGGGTTGAAACAACTTTAATTTTGGAGAATTGGCATTCAACATGTAATGCATGTTCCTCCTTTACATTATTAATGCAAATATCTTGTTTATCACAAGTCATACCTTTTTCTGGTTCTTCATCTAGCAACACTTCCCCATGCCCTTTGCCTAGACAACTGTAGCTTAGCTCCCAAGGTTCTTCATGGTTCTTCTTCAACCCAATGAAGTTGGCAATAGAAATTTCTCCACGGATCTTTGTAGGATGTGCTCTATATTCTGCATAGATGGCAACAATGTCATCCACTATGGAGGGCTGCGTCTCTCATAGGAATGGCTTCTTCTTTTGGAAGGAAAGTAGGTTGGAATGACCTAGATGAAGAATCACTCACGGTTCTTGGTGGTTGAATTTTATTGTTTGTCCTTGAAGAGTTTCCTTCACCATTCGGATGTTGCATGGTATGGTTCAGCTGTGTCACTTTCTCCAAGGCATGTTGAAGATCCTTTGATTGTGCTTGAGATCTAGGCTCGGGCCTTGATCTACCCTTGCTCACTCCTATGAACTCTGCAAGTGAGATGGCATCATGAATCTCATTTGGAAGGGCCCTATACTCCGCGTAGCTAGCTGCAATGTTATGACCTACTGAATGCTGTGTTTCAACCTCTGGAATGACTTCTTCTCTTGGGAGGAAGGTAGGCTGAAAAGGCTTAGCAACAGATCCAAAATTTGACCCTTGGGGCTGCTTCATATTGTGAACCCCTAACGAACTGCCTTCATCCTTGTGATGTCTTGGACCTTGAAGATTTTGCAAGGTTTGGGCTAGCAAATCCATTGTATCTGCCAGCCTCTCTTGCCCTTTGAGAAATCTATCAAACTTGGCCTCTTCAGAACCTTTGTTGGCCATGTTAAGCCCTTCAAGTGACTGGTCTGAACTCTTCTTCCCTTTCCTTTGATAGCAGTGTATTCTTCGTTACCTTCTTGCATAAATACCCTTTAGGCTGGGAAGAACTTTGCTCTAATACCACTATAATGTCCCTTTTCGGGCTCAAACTAAAAAAAACGGGAAATGGCACAAACCCAACTCAAAGAAAACTGAAATTTATAACATTCAACTAAATTTTTTGGACAAGGTACATCAGTCTGAAATCTTATGACAGCAAGAGGAAAATTGCAATAATTCACCACCAAAACCACTTTTACACCATCCAAAGAATGTAGGAAATTTTATAAATATTTTATAATAAGTACAAGCCAAGAAATGAGTATCAAAATGTAAGTGCAGGTAAGTGCAGCAACAGACTAACACACAATAATAATTCTCTGATTCTATTTCATGCAGAGCAGGTTACACATATATAGGAATATGTATTCCTAAAAACAAGGAGGCTGTTCAACAACACTCCCTCAAATCTCTCTCTCAACACCTATATACGTGATATTGTTTTAACTCACAACAATATCACAACTATCAAATAATACAGCCAAATATGTGAATAATTACTCACGTAATTATTCTCTTTACAATATCAATAATAATGGAGCACTAATAAATTATATTTCCCAACACCTATAAGCATGAGGATTCAGGGAACGATGGAAGAAGTTTCAATTCACATGATCCTAGAGGTACGAGTGAAGTTATTTGATATAACTATCATCATGTTGGTTATATTGTAAAATTTTGTTTTCATGGTCCCTCAAGAGTAAACAAGGTATGACATGGGAACCAAGGATTAATTAGGGAAGTCCATCAAGGCATAGGAATGATGATGGAAAAATTAAGGGATCCTTACATGTTTTTATATGCAGAAGAAGGATTAATAAGACAAGTCATAGGTAATAATGAGGTCTTGGAATTTCCTTAAGCTTTTATTTTAGATCCCTATGATTTGGTATGTATCTAGTATAACTTCATAGAGGAATTCCTCAATCAGAATGAGCATATAGCTAGGGGGAGATGGAATGGATGTAATGAATATGTGTCATAAGGTATGTATATATGTGTTATTTTGTAGCTACAATCATGATGACCATCTAAAATTTTTATGAAGGCCTTGTAGGGAAATATATTGTTTGAAGAAGAATCATGTGTTGTTAGATGGCAATTGACTATTTGAAGAATGTGATGAGCAATTTTTGAGATTATATCTATGGGTGGTGATCTAATATAGGTATTATATTCTTTCAAAATTCATTTCCATGTTGAGGTGAATGTTATATATGCTTTAAAAAGAATGAGCCACAGGTGGACAACTTGAAAGGAAAAGGTATGATTTTTTATAATTAAGTCTATGTACTTTGAGGCAATGAGTGTGTATTGACCCTTGAAGATATGATGATTGGTAGGTAAATATCAATATATTCTTATGGTTTTAGCCTATAATGTTATATAAGATATTATAGAACCAAATGGATCCATTGAAGTACTTGTGAGGTCATAATCAGATATGTTGAACTAGTTTACATGAGTTTTGTTGTATCAAAAGGTATATTCATCTCAGTCATAAGGATATGTTACTTTTTGTTGTGTATTGAATTCTAAATTGTCATATGTAGCATTTCCTTTAAGGTTTGATTGTTCCATAATCTTCAAATAATAATATTGAAGATAGAATAAGTGGTAAAACAAGGTGAAAATATGATCATACATAGAAGTTGCATGAATGAGTCGTGTGAAGATGATTTCAAGGTATGTTGTTGTGATTAAAGAATTCTTGAAGTCTTGATAGATAGTTAAACACCATGGAGAGATGCCTATGAGTCATAAATGAAGAATAAATTATATCTCTAAAAGTGTTTTACTGGTATGACTCTACTTGGTTTTGGTGAATTTTGCATGTGATGTCCTAGGTTACAGAATAGTGCAAGGAATTTAAACAATTTGGTTGATAGAGATTGATGTAAATGATGATATCATGATATTTCAATAAATGTTATCTAAGATGGTTTGAATCTTCTGAGAAGTAGGTTGTATATATTAAGATAGTGAAATAGACATAATTTAAATTAAAATATTCGAATACAATTTTGTCAAGGGAAAGTTACATAGTTTAATTTTCTTGAAGAATAAGAGATGGTTCAAACAGCTTGGAGTGGTGTTGTGTGACCGTATTTATCTTTGTTAAAATCTTGATAAAGCAAGATTGAAGGGTCAAATATGGGTAGAATGCTTCAAGTAGGTATATTTTAGTTTTCAATGTGCTCAATGTTTTGGCTGGGGACCTATTTTAGTCTATAATGAATATATATGTCTACTTGAAGTTGTTGTTTACATAAATACGAAAAACATCCTATGTTTTGTGAAGTGGGAGATTGAAAAAATGAACTATTAATTTTTTACATAGGATTGTGTTTTGGACCTCATATAGGTCTTTGTTTCTTGAGATGGATATTGTTCTAGTCTTATAAACCTATATGAGTGATATGAAGACCTAGATGACAAGATATTGAGATGAAATATATAGAAAAGAGCAATATCAAGAAGTGATGCATGTCTCAAGGGCAGTTATTGATTTTAGAGAGTTTTGTTTTATTCCACAAAGGAGATCTTGGTATTGTTATTAGTGTGTTATCTTGTCGAATATATGAAATTTGAGTTCCTATATTTAAATTTTTGTATGTGTGGTTGGTGTAAAGGTGTTTTTTTACCTATGATCTTGTTCAGGGTATGATTTTCATTTTATGCTTCTTATTAATAAATAAGATTGAGTTTGAATAGTTGATGAAGTTCTTGAATTCAAAGATGGATTTCACTAGAAACGTTTTGAGAAGATTGGTATCAGCTTCATCAAGGGAAAGTTTTTTTAATCATTTTATTTATTATTGAGATGTCTAGAATTGAGGGGGAGCTGAGTTGTTATTTTATTAGCTCCATATGAAGGTTGTAGTTCCATGATGGTACATATAAATATATAAGACATGTGGTAAAAAAAGATAGTGTTTTTGGTATGTTTTCTTGAAGTGCTAGTCATGAAGAAGCACATGATTCAGGGGGAGCTTGGTTAGTCTAATACTTTCTACATCAAGCCATGTTAGTGGTGTCAAGAAATTAGGGAGAGAATCAGTTCAATTTAGATCAAAATATAGGCACGCAAGTCATATTATTTCTTTAAGAAGGTACACATTTGTTAAGGGGGGATGTGTTTCTCTAAGAGTCAAATTAGAGTTGAAGATCTCAAATGGACCTTAGTTTGTTTAGTTGATAGTTCTAACCAAATTATGTTCCTAATATGATGTAATAAGAAGAATTTCTTGGTACATTTATTTTAAATTAATGTCAAAGGGGGAGAATGATTTGATGGTATATGTGAAGTACCTTTGGGGGAGAATGAGCTTGCGGTATATACGAAGTACCTTTAGGGGAGAATGAGCTATTTGTGTTTTCTACTAATAGGTTTTTCATCAATGACAAAAAGAGATATTGTTGTCATTTTTTGTCATTGATGTCAATGTTTGATTGGTGTTTTCATTGATGTATAAGGTATTAATCATTTCAAAAGGAGAGAAGGAACATGAAGGTTTATTGGTAGTGTCCTTCATTTCTGTTATGTCATGGTGAAATATCTTTGTTTAAGTCTTATTGAGGAGATGACATGGTATCTTGAGTGACTGTGTTGGCTTGAAGTAAAATTCTAATGATTTGATGATGATTTCATGAAGCATGTTGATGGTCCTTGAAGGTTTTCCAGAGTGTCAAATTCATGAGATGGTGATAGAACCATGGTTAAGTGGCCTAATACAGAGGTCTAGTCAGGAGGATCAGGTTAGTATTTATGAAGTATATGTTTGTATGATTTGTCTATGCATTTCTAGAGCATAGAGTCCATGACTATGAGGTGTTGAGACACTCACAAGTTTCTTAGACTGCATGTATGTGTTTTGAACATGTTATCTAGGCCTACCCTAGACCTATTCCCAAGTCCTTAGTGTCCAAATGAGATTGGTTGAGAATATTTGAGCATTGTGATAAAAATGTGATGATTGGAGAAGGTTTAGTAGGTTATTATAGAGGTGTGATATAGGTTTCAAGTCCTATTTTGCATATTTAAGAAAGATATATCACATTTTAGCTTATTGAGTTCTTAGAAGTGATAAATCAATCTCGAGGTGGTATGGTTGATGCTTGTTGGGATGTGTGAAGTATGAATATGAGGATAAATCTTCATGATTTTTTAGGAAGGGTCCTATCTCAATTTTAATGACGTTATTTTTGTCTTTGAGTGGCAAAGGTTTATGAACAATCGTTAAGAAGTTAATGTCGTCTAAAACCCTTCCAAAAAGCTAGTTCAAATGAGATGTAGAATAACTTGATCATACTATCCTTGAATGGATTGTTAGACCTTGGTAAGTGATTTCATGTTTTAATGCACTCCTCCATATTTCTCCAAGTGTTATTTAGGTGTCTTGATAGTATGTGTACCCTATAATAATGTACATGTTTCAAGAAATGTTCTATTTTCTACAATTTTTTGTATTGGAATTTTTGACTAAATTGGTGTTTTAGGAATTCGGTAAGCCCTAATTCATGTCCATGATGTTTTAGAGAATTTTTATCCAGTAAGAGGTATGTCAAAGTCCATTTCGCAATACTATATTTTATGGTAAAAATGGCAGTTTTGGTTTTCATGATTGCTGAGGTGATTCAATGGTGCTTCACTCTATGTGGTAGTGTCTTATGCATTTGGTGATGACATTGAGATCATAATATTTCCATTAATTTATCAAAATTGTATAGTTGAGGTAATTGGTTGTTGGTTTTGCTTCAATCTTTGAAGACTAGTTTTGGGGCATCTTGGTTGTCCTTCTTCTTAGGTGGCTTCATGATGTGATATTGTGGTGTAGAGTTGTGGATGGTTATAGAAGGTTTATAGAAGGATTAAAAAACATGTATAAGTGGATTCTGAAGTTGTTTCATGGTCACTATTGCTAAATTAACTTGTCTTTGGTGAGAGGAAAAATTTGCCACTTTAGGGCTTCTTGAGTCCTAATAGAGAAATTATGGTTCTAGATGTTATTTCCAACCTAAGCGGTACTTTATATGATATGGTAATTGTTTTTTTATATTTTTTTAAGTGAATATTCCTTATTATGGCCTACTAAGGTGTGTTATAATAATGAGTCATGTATATAATCATATGTAAGGTTTATTTATGTGTTAGAGAGAGCAAGGAAAAATGTGAGTAAGATAGACATCTAAGGGAAATCCAAGAGATGATCAACCAGAATGTAAGGCAAGATTTGGCAATGATAGTAAGTGGGTAGGACTAAAAGGACATCTAATGTAAAAAGATAGCTGGGATCTTGTAAATCAAAGAACATGTGCCAAGGTAATAATAACATCTAATGAAGTCTAAGAAAGATCAATTAATGTCCAACGAATGACCACAAAAAGTAGGTCAATGGGACTGTAGCCCAAATAGTATACAAAGTGTGAGCGGGGGGACAACTCAAAACGAGTTCCCAAAAATAGAAAGAGAAAAGAAGACAACAGAAATGAAACCCGAAGCCAAAATACTCCCCCCAACAGGCAAGCGGGGGAGAAAATGGGAGCAAGCAAATAGAGGACCAAGGAGGGGGCAATCAAGGAACAGTGTGGTAGTCAGGAATACACCCCTCCTAACATTAGAGGCCGACAAAAAGAAGCTGGTCTGATGGACTGGCAACCCGAAGAGAGGGGCGAAGACCTCCTTCCTTGCTGAGATCTGAGAATGGCGCGATGGCCAGGGGGACGAATGGAGCCGGACTGCCCTCTGGTACGTGTGTGCATCCGATTCTGCTGGCGGTGATCGAGGGAAGTGTGACAATCCAACCAGGGCCAAACTGATCTATGCACTGTATCTGGGTCAGAAAAGCTCCGTCGCTTAGTTCCTCCACCGGTGGGTAGAACCGGAAAGAAGGCTGTAATTCGTCTCGTGGGGATGACTCTCAGAGGGGGATGAAGAATCTGGTCTCGGAATAGCAAAGATTCACGGATGAAGAGGGCAAGACACCACTGGTCGATATATCTGAAGAAGACCGGGAGAGTTTGAACCCCTCTGAGAGAGGCATATGGATTCCTCTGAGGTCAAGTATAGGGGTAGCAAGATGAAATGAATCTCAGTTGCAGCTTTGTAAGGCTACAGAACTCCTCCACAAATTATGTCAACCTGTATTCAATAAAATAGGTAGGAAACTATGATTTCAATGTTGTTCTAAAGTGAAATGTGTGAAGATAAAATATGTGTGCAATTTAAGTTATAAGGAGGAATAAAGGGCATCCACTATAGTCAAGGTATTTGAGGCTTGTAATAAGGAAGGCAATCTTAAAAATGTACACTTGATGAAATCTAAGAAAGGTCAAAGACAATAAAAGATGTGATAAAAATGCTACCAATGTGTGTAGTGTTCAATGTAAGGGTATTCATACACCTTGCACTTCTATTTTCCCCCTAAGAGGTGCAAGCACTACCATCCAATTCAACTTGTGAGTGGAGATGGTAACAAAACCCAGGGAATGTATTTATAGGAAGGTCCTCAAAGGACTTTACCAATCATTGAACTCAAAACCCCTTTGGCTCGGGAGCCAACACCAAGGTGAGGTAAAAATCTCACTGTAAGATGTAGGTTGGTTGGGAGGTGAGTTCTACCCCCTTTCCATTCTTCATGTGAAGCAGAATGGAGCTCATCCAAGTTGACGGAAAAATCCAAAAATTTTGCTAAGGTTTGAACTCCTAAATACATAGCTTATTTGAATGTATCTTGTAGACATTGTATAAAAGGCAAGATATATTTGAAAGCAACATGAATTGTGATAATGTTAATCAATTACCAATTTACTAATTAGGAGTAAAAATGGGTATGATAAAGCTTTCGTAATATCCCAAGTCAGCTATAGTCTGAAAAACCTACTAAGATGCTTACGTAATCCTAGACACTCTTATGTCTGTTTTGAGATTTGGTTATTTAGCTCTAAGTGTGATCTAGTTATCTATGTGAGGGTTGGAGATTAGTGGGCAAGGATTTCTAGGTATTACGATTCTTAGATAACGAATTTTTGCAATAAAAAGACACATGATTGTATGGGGATACCTTCTGAAAGTGAATGATTGAAATTGCCAAATTTACCATGTTTAACGGATTGGGTTAATTGGTTAGTGAATTTGCA
Source organism: Taxus chinensis (assembly GCA_019776745.2). Lineage (NCBI taxonomy): Eukaryota > Viridiplantae > Streptophyta > Pinopsida > Cupressales > Taxaceae > Taxus > Taxus chinensis. The sequence continues at coordinate 226,759,140 of CM034154.1, forward strand.
AGATTCCTAGGACATTATAACTAGTGTATAGACTAAAAATTTTGCATCTATTTATATGTTTCTCACTTTTCACTTGTATGTCTTGTTTGAACAAACATATATATATATGATATATGTTTGTTCAAACAAGACATACAAGTGAAAAGTGAGAAAATATAAATAGATGCAAAATTTTAGCTTGTTATAAATAGTGTACAAGCTAAAAGTGCTTTGCATCTATTTATATTTTCTCACTTTTTCACTTGTATGTCTTGTTTGAACAAACACGTAGGTTATATATATAATATATATATATATTATTAAAAAACTTAACTATTGTTTAGTCCATTTGGGGCCCCCAAGCTTGAGGAGAAATGAAAATAGACATTGTAAGGTGCCCCAAAGGTTAGAGGATGGTAAAAACTTGGATGTTTTTAGTATCAAAATAAAGCAAATGAAGGCATCGAGAGATGCCCCGAAGTGCAAAGTGAGATGGAAGGGTAGGCATCAGTAGATTACCCCAAAATGTGCTGCTAATAGAGGGATGTGCATCGCAAGATGCCCCAAAGAGTGAATGAAAAGGATGAATTGCATCAGAAGGTGCTTGTAAAAGTGCTAGTAAATGTGAGGTGCTAAAGAGAGGACCATTCTAGTTAATGTCAAGTTTGAGATTCACAATGTTGTGATCGGCTATGGTGATTTAGTTTGTGAATTTGGTTGATATCTAAGGACTGTAGAATTAATGGATGTTCCTAAGGTGGGATGGCGTTGAATCATGAACAACGAACTTTTCAACGTATGCATCGAGAACCATAGATGTAGATTAACTCAGGGCAGCCAATGCAGTTATCTGCCAACAAGTTTAGTTAAAAACTGCATCGGGTTTTCTAGATAATGGCCTATGCAATCTGGCAGATTGAGGGTCTTCAGAACAGCATCACACTTTTACAGTAGGATGGTTGATGCAATCAGATTGGTCTGAGTTTTTCTGAGTTGCATCATGCTTTTCAATAGTCAGACCGATGCAGTAACAACCAAGTGTCTGATTTTTTTTACTTGATTGGTAAAATAGGTAGTGAAATTTGTTGAAATACCCATTGAGATGTTTTCCAATAGAGGAGCGTGGAGGGAGGATTACAAGATGTAAAGTGGCATTGCTAGTATCAAAAAGCACAAGGATTGAACATTTTCATAATAGAAATGGATCATATAAAGGGGTGGGGAGATCATCATGTCGTTCTTCGATTTCCAGCTATGTCGAAATTTGTTTGAAGATCCTCATTGCAGATCTTCAGCCTGATACAGGTCAAAAATTGGAAGATCCTCTTGTGGATCTCCATCAAAGATGGGAAAATTTTCTTGTGGATCTTTGTTCAGATATGCATCGAATATGGGAATATCCTCTTGTGGATCTTAGGCAGTGGTAGAATGGTGAAAATGGGAAGATCCTCCTATGGATATTTGACCATGGTAGAGTGATGAGAAATGGGAAGATCGTGTTGTGGATCTTTGGCCATGGTACAATGATAAGAAAGGGGAAGATCCTCGTATCAATCTTCAGCCGTGGTAAAGTGATAGGAAATGGGAAGATCCTCTTGTGGATATTTAGACATGGTAAAAGGTTTTGGGATAATTTCAAGAGATACGTCCTCCATAAGAATGTAATTGATGTTATTATCTAGGTTTTTGATGATGCATCAACCATTGTCGAGGTCATCGGTGGGAAGATCTAGGATGAGACATGTTTTCATGTACAACATTATAAGAGAATTGCATGAAATGGAACTTGGCAGGGAAAATTTTGGCAAGCAAGGTTAGCTTGGAAAAATGGATAATGCTAAGAAGCCTAGAAAATGAAAAATAAGATAGATAATAAGTTGTTATTAGGTTGATATAAAGTTTGGTATGAGGAAGGTTAAAACAAGACATAAAGATGAACATGAATAAGACTCAATCAAGGGTGGAGTAAGATTCAAGTCGGATTCACCAAAATGTATGTTAGCTAATATGCTCAACATGATTGTCCTCTCTCTCTTCTCAATAATATAGATTTAGATATAAGTAGAAGACCAATCTAGGGCCAACACACAAGCCAAGGATAGAATTCCAAGAGGCATAATATTCGTGGATCTAGAAGACAATGGTCCACTCTCTATCAAAGGCATAAGGTTACAAAACCTAAGTCTAGGATAGGGAGTGGAGACTTACTAGAATGTTGAGGCTATAAGAATAATAATAAGCAAGTGCTAAGGTATATAAGATAAGGGTTGTAATGCTATGTAGCGATAATAAGCAAGGTTTGTAAGAGATAATGTGTAGAAAAATATATACTACTCTCTCCTAGTCTAATAGGTGATACGTCAAATAAAATCAAACATACCAACATAAAGGAAAGAGAAAGGGTAGGGTATACTTACCTTTGTGAAGACATTGTTTGCACATTAAACCCCTAGGGTTAATAGCACCTCGTGAGAGAGTTATCAAGGGTAGATCACAAGAGGGCTAGGTGGAAGACCTAAGTAGACCAAAGTTGGGAACTCCAAAGAATCGGTAGACCTTCATGAGTGTAGCTCCTATTCTTGGTGCTCCTAGTAACCCAATGCCTCAAAGTTAGACTTCCAATTATAAGCTCCACTAAACCCTAAACCTTCTTAAACCTTTAAGGACAGATTTACAAGCGACAAACATAGCAAACTATGTGGTGATGATCTTAGACAAATGACAACAAGGATGCCCTTAAATAGGGGTAGATGACCCGAGTTGTGAACTATCTCTAGCTAATGGCATTGACAACCAATCGGCTTCGAAAACAACGTTTTGCTTGATTGCATGAACCATGGTCAATGCAATCGGATACAAACAGTTTGACTATAAAGGTGAGTGTGAGGAGAGAGAATGGAGGCAAAACAAATACTTGGAAGCAAATATGGAGGTGACATGAAAGTCCTATAGGCACAGTGTGAAGGTGATAGTATAGAGGAGGAAGTCGAGTGCAGTCGTAAGAGAGGTAGTCAAGGAGGCATGATAAGGGCAAGCTAGGGTGATGGAAGGTAGGAAGGCATCTTTCAGGAGATAAGTCTAACCATCTCAACTCCACTCCCAATCACCCCCCTTAAGGAACATGCACTTAGGGAGGTTAATGCGGCAACAACCCCGCAAAGAGAAATCATTAGTGAGAGTGAAAAATAAAGTGTATATAGACTGTTCTCAAGTTGTTACGGAGCATAGAGCGTAACTATAAGTACTAATACTTGCTGCTCCAGGCTTCTATGAGCGAGCGATGATGGGTGCAAGGTGAGAAGGATGGTCCGATCAGTGGCAGCCTCGAGATAAGAAATAAGGGATCAATATGGTTGCTTTCAGTTGAAACTATCCTAACAAATACAACTCACACATGCACAAAGTAGGAGGGTGTCAGAATGTGAGCAAGAGCTAGGGCAGGTAAAAAACTAAATTACAAACAGCTGAACAAGAGGTCCTCCATGAGAAAAGAAAGATGCAAGAAGCAACATGTATGGTAAAGTATTCACGGGAATGGGAGCTCATAGCTGCCAAACAGCTTCAGCAATGGACATCCGAAATCTTTGACTTGAGAACCGATCTACATCAATCAAAGGCTGCTCCATCGAGCTCTCTAGTGGGCCAGCCCACACCTCATTATCTAGGGACATCTTCCTCTTCCCCTCCTCCTGCTTCTTCTTCTTGAACTATTTTTGTTGTATAGTCAGAAGAGACTCCAATAGTCTAAAGGGGGAGATAATGTCGATGGTTAAAAGGTTAATCATAAATAGATGTAGTTAACATAATTTGATTAGTATTTTGTCAACATTTTGGCTAGAAGATTAATAAGACTTTTTCTATGATCGCTGTAATGGTTGTGTGGACTGTCAACCAGTGGGTGTTGCCCTTTAAATAGCATTAGTCATGTAGGGGTAAGGGCACTTGTATCAGGTGTGCCCTAATCTAAGAAGATCGTACGAGAATTTTTCTTAAGGAATAAAATGCTGCTGTTGTTGCATCCAAGATAACTTATCTCGAGGAATACAAAGCTGCTGCTGTCCTATAACTTATTATGGTATCTACTTACATTGGCTATTCTTCGTACGCTGTATTGCTAGTCGAGTATCTCAGTTGACTATATCTATTACAAACCCTAATTGGAGAGAAGAGATGTTGATTGAACATATGCAAGGGAAGAGAAAATTACTGTTATTTTACTAAACCAAGAGAAATCACTTGAAGAGCACAATAACTACTCATTCTCAGGTGATACGTTTTTGTACAAAACCATGTATATCTAGTGCCAAACTCTAAATTCAAGGAAATGATTCTATTCGAGTGCCATCCTTCTCCAAGTGCTAGTCATACAGGTTTCTTTAAAACCTACAAAAAAAAAAATAACTTATTTTGGAATGGGCTCAAATCAGATGCTAAAAACTTTATGGCATCATATGAAACATGTTGAAGGAATAAAACAAAGATAATTTTAGAATGCCTAAGCCTTCATCAATAATTACCCATTCCGAATGAAAAATGGGTATCCATTAGTAGGGACTTATAACAAGATTTTACCAGAACTTGCATCTTTAATCTAAGCCTCTATTTGTTTATTGCACTTTCAATATAAGGCATCTATCTGTTTTTGGTTGATCAATGACAGTTTGCAGTAGATCCCTCAATCTTGAGACACAAACGGGGGCCCAATCCCCATGCATGCTATTTACCCTGTGCTAATGTGGTTGCCTTGATGCGGGTATCAAGCCCAACAGTTTGCCGGATGAGATTTGTACTTGGGTCATCATTCTGGTAACACTCCAACCTTACCTCTTCTTAATCACACCCGTGGGAGAATATAAGACATCTGTCATGTACGCAGAATTTAATAGAAATTGCATACATATTTTAATTCCTAGTTTTGAGAATTTTGTTCCTATTTAATTCTAATTATTTACCATGAAGAACTAACTACATCCAGCAATTCCAAAATTTTCTTCTTCCAACATGTAATGATTAGCTTGGAACTTATGAACTTGTTCAATATCAGAATTTGAAAATATTAGTCTTTTACTACACAAGGAAAGAATTGAGGAGAAATAGGAAACATTGATAGATGACCTGAAACATTAGATAGGCACATACTAATGTGGTGCAATTAAATCCTCAATACGGAACATGCTACTGTATTTTATTGAAGCTTGTAATTACTATAAGAAATGTGATGTTGGTCCTAGAAAGGAGGCAGGTGCGAACACATTAACTCTGGGATTTTGCACACCAAAGCTATTTCTGGATTGGCAAAGCTTTTAGTGCATATAGTGCCTTATACGCGTTTGTTATCTCACAATTATTGTGAATGTGGGATAAATTCACACACCCAACAAAAGCTTGAAGACCAGATTTTTGAATCATCAAACTAGTAATTTTGCAGCTAAAGGTTATGTTTTAATTGCTTTTAACTAGAGTTGCACGAAGACTTGTCTCCTACCACTAGAGACACATCTCAGAGACCGGTACTCATCTCAGAGACTTGCATTTTAGAGTTTTTAAAAAATAAATATTCTGTACTCTTGACCCTAGATATGACGGGATATCAAGGATAAAATAAATTTAATATTAGCCTGTATAATATCGTTTTATCTAAAACCTACATTTATATTTAAATATTTTCAAAAGGAATCTATATATATATATATATATATATATATATTGCTGACTCCAAGTACCCATCTCCTATTTTCTTGGAAAATGGCATACCCATCCCTGGCCCCGTCTTCTTGTACCCGTACCCATACATGTCTCCTGGTAACTATGCTTTAATCTCTGGAAGGAAAGTTGAAGAATTAGAAAAACGAGTGTTACAGTTTACTATTAATGTGTTTCTGTCTATGTATCCATTTGACAATGCATTTTTTTTTTAATTCCATTTTCATTTTTAATTATATGTAAATTGGGCTGTAAAATACACCTGTTGGAGATTGTTTCTTCTTTCCATTTTTGTCATTGAATTTGCATTGCTTTGCCTGTGCAGGGGAATGTTTACTGTTTGTTGATGCAAGAAAAAATCAGCATATGATGATTGATAACTACTGGGATTTGTAGTAGGATATGTGAAGCAGGGGCAGGTCATAACAACTATCAGAGCAATTTTTTCTTGTTTGTGATGATAAATTGAAAAGCAGTATTTCTTTTGTTTGGACTTGCCGGTTGTCGTGCATTTGTGGCTGCCAATTGATATTCTTATCAAGCAGCAATTTAGAGTTGTATGACTATGGCCAAGGGATTGCAATTACACTTGTTTTTATTAGCATGAAAGTTGGAGCTTCTTTTCCTTTGCCATTTTGCAATTCCAGACAATGAAAGGCCACTGTCTAATAAACACTGTAATTCCAGATGAGATAATTATCAAAGTGTTCAGGCATTTGGATGGACATAAATTGGACAGAGATTCGTGTGCTCTGGTCTGCAAGAGATGGTATCAGTTGGAACGTGGAAGCCGACACACAATCCGGATAGGGGCTTCTGATGGTCCGGATGTGTGCCTAGGTTTGCTAGTACAGCGTTTTACTGACCTGCGCTGTGTGTACATGGATGAAAGGCTGCCAGTTTCTGCACAACTTCACTCCAGTTTTCATCTTGGCTTTAGACTAGTGGGTAATCTCTCTTGTAAATTCAAGATGGTAACTCTTAATCAGACCACTTTATACATTCATTTTCTGGAAATATGTTCAATGTATTCACATGGCAGAGCAGTCCATGTTTAAATTTGCAAACTCCTATTGATTTATCATATATCTGTATTTTAATTTGTCTAAAGTAGGTTTTCATTTCTATTTTGCATATTTTTGTCAAATATTCACTTCCGTTTGTTTGTGCATGCTGTTACAATGCTGGATGGTCTTTACCTAGCAGCTTTTGAGAGCAAGAAAATTGAATACATATTACTGTTTTGGTCTGTTGGTTGTATATGCTTTTTTATTCCACAATTTCTCTCTACAGTTACAGAGTTTTGGCTAAGATTAATTTAATTGAAACAGAAGTCAAACAGAGCTGCTGCCACTGGAAGTTCATCATCGAGGCGAGGACTGAAGCGAAATTACTCTGTGGGTAAACACAGAATTGAAGAAGATGAACTGGAATGGTGCAATCTTTCTGATCGTGGTCTGAATGTTCTTGGCAAAGGATGTCCAAGATTGGAGAAGCTGAGTTTAGTATGGTGCTCTGCAGTGACCAGTCTGGGCTTAGTTTCAGTAGCCAAGTGTTGTAAGTCCTTGAAGGCCTTGGATTTACAGGTAGGTTTTGCTTGTACCTACTGTAGTGCTGGCCACTATTATAAAAATTATAACGATTCACTTTTTGGGGGCTTTCATAAGTTGTGTGGCACCATTATTCTCCCAATGAAATTATTACTTGCCCAATTATATTCACATGCACACGCACACACACATGCACACACACACACACACACAGACACACACACAGAGATGCACACACACACACTATACAAGATTAACATATCTAACACACACAATCTATGTATATGGAAAAAGTGAAATTGACGTGTGATAACAAAATCTAAGCAATTGAATGCTCCGGGTATCTCAATTATATACTTATCTAGCATATATGAACAATATCTGGGTACTAATATCAGACGCTCTGATTTTTTTTAGTCATATAGAGATACAGCCGTATCGTATCCATCGTATTTCATGATTTGAATTCATTTTCTCATCTCCAAACACTCTCTAGGTTGTTCCGTCCTGCAACAAAATCAGTTTGAAGTCAAGCATTTAGTACAAAGAAATCTTCTCAATCTGGTTTGTTTTAGTTTTCATTGTAATCTTGTTCTAAGAAAATCAAATATAATACATATTCATCACAGCAGACATCAATGAATACAGATACATGTAAAGGTTAAAGGTAAAGATAGCTTTTTAGGTCACCGTCAAGCAAAACACCAATTTGGTGTATGAGACACCCCTTTAAGCAAGCATTCCACAATGAGATTGTTTTTCCATTTACTTATCTATTGTTCTCAAGGTGTACAACCCTGCTCCCCTCCAGATTTGAACCTGTGGCCACCACCATGGAGTACACATGCCTTGCCCATTGAACCAACTCAAGCTGTATGTAAATTGAATTGGTAGTATTCAAATATGACACTTAAGTTTTCTTGGTGTTTCCACATATTGATGCCTATTGAGGAACTACGTGTTATGATAAGAGTGATGTGTAGCTATATAATAATTTTAATGGAGTTTGAATATTCATAGCTCTTGCTGCGAGTTATATTTAACCTCAATATTTTAATTGCACATGAATAGTTACCATCTCTAAATTACACAATATGATCATCACTGTAATGTCCCCTTGTTCGAACTAATTCATTTTGAAGACTTCTAGCCCATTCCACTGCCCGTGGGCCAGAAGAATGTGAACAAGGGAAGTATTTGTTTGTGTTTTTAGTATTATTTGTGAGCATTTACCTTTTCTTTCATGGTTTCTCTCATAAGCTAGGTTGGCTGGGTTGGAGGAGTAAAAACCCAAAGACAAAAGAAAAATAACACCATTATGAGGTTAGTCATGGGGGAAATTCCCTCATGGGGTTTGGCGCCACCAAGAAGATATATAAGAGGTCACTTGGACTCATTTTGGGCAGACATCTTTATTATAAGTTTATGCTTACTTGGTTTTGGGGCTGATTGCTCAATACCTTTCCACTTGAGGATGAAAACCCTCTGGTGGCACCCATAGAGGATGAAACCCTTCTTTGTGGCATAGTGGAGAACGAAAAACTCTCCAATTGGTGGCTCCAAGGGCTTCAAATAAGGTGATCTTACTGGTTTGTAGCTAGGGTTTGAAGGAGAAAGAGTTGTCAAGGTCTTCTACATCAATTTTGCATTTTCTCGTAGGGTGGCAATGTGGGTAAAAGAGGGTTTAAGTGCTTTCCAGGGCACATATTGACATTTGAAGTTGATTTCATAATCCTCCTAATTTATAAGGCTGATTCCTCACTTCATTGGTATTTTTGGGGTTTTGGAATCATCATTTCCAGCCCTTAATGTGAGCTGTACTTCTGCTGGTTGTTTAATTAATTACAGTTGTGGTTTATCACTTGTTTCTTATTTATTTTTGAAGTATATTGGCTGGATAAATATCTTCAGGGTTGGATAGAATACTTGGAAGCATTCTTTGTCATTTTCAGCTTGTTATTACGTGGGAATTGATGCCATTAAGTGCTGTTACAGTTCGCAGCCATAGAGGAGTTTATTCACTAATTTCCAGCCGGTTTTTGAAGGGAGTTTGATGACCTAGAAGTGTGATTTTTAGTTCGTTATTAGGGTTTGATAGTTGCTGTTCCAAAAATATGATTTCTACCATTTGGGTTTAAGACCAAACCTTTATTTTCAGTTTCAGTCCTAGAAAGGGACATTGCAATCATCAACTTAGTACTCTTTGATAAATGTGTTATTGATGCTTATGGTTTAGGCCAAGCGATTGTTGACAAGGTGGTAAATGATAAGCATTGATCAATAAATCAATTTTTCCTATTGAGAAATGTTGCACATCAACATTGACATGTTATGTTCAACAATGCTCAAATTTTATAACTTTGTTTTTATTTAAATTTCTACTCGAAATGGTGTTTTTTTGTATTTATTTATTTATCTCTTAATATATATATATATATATATATATATATATATATATTAGCTTTTGGTGCAGATGTATTCATGTCAAATCATAAGAATAGTTAACATGGTACTTTAGGAGGGAAGAGCCCCAAGGAGAGAACAAGAATATTGGCAGGTAGGGATGAAAAGATAGTTACCAAGCAAAGCAAAATGATACTCAAGGAGAAGGTGGGGGAGTTATACCCTCATCTGTTGAATATGTAAGCTTTTAGGGACCATAAGCCTCCCAAATTGTGGAGCTATGATTCTAAATGGCTTGGTCAAAGCAAAGATGCATATGCATCTTTTGAAGACACTTAGACTGTGTTCGGATGCCAAAACTGACCAAACACGAAAAATTGACAAACATGAATTAGGAAAACATCACAATCAACAAGTTGTCTAGTTCCTTAGGAGACTAGTGGAGAATTTTAGGGCAAAAGGGGAAAATGTTATGAGCATAAATGAATGAATTCAACACTAAAAAATGTTCTGATTGTAACAGGGAAATTTGACACATGATGAGATCATCCTGATTGGAACACACAAATGCAACACCTGCTGAAATTGTACAATTTGTCTTTTGGATTGTGATTCACAAGGGATTCAAATTGGTCTATTAGCCTGTCCATCGCACTTCCTATGCCCATACAAAGGTCAAGTGCATCTGATTGGTCTAAACAATTCTACAAACTGGTCTAGAATGATGATCTATATTTTGTAGCTGTTGGGAATATTGAATCCTTATCAGTATTTTATTCAAACATTAAGAGATATTTGTATAATTCATGTTTTGTTATGATCCTATATTATAGGACACATTTTTTGCTTTGCACTTATCCCCCAACCAATTCTATCTATGTGGGTGTTACAACAACCACCTGACAAACTTTATCTAACCAAGCATATTAGAAATAATATACTATGGTCATGGTGTAATACTATTCCTAACTGTAGGAATAGTTGGAGTGTGTACAATAGATAGTGAATCTGAGTAGTTTAATTATGCAGAGCAGAGAGTAGGAGGAAGTTATAGAATTATTGAATTGGTGTCCACAGTGGTCTATCATGCTCCAATGAATTGGTTGTTGATTCACTTCCATCTCAATTGTAAGCACAAACAACTCCGCGTTATGCAATCTCTAATTTACATAATGTATAATTCTGATTTTCATTCATCAAAAATTTATTATTTGTATTAATGAGTTGTACATTTGAATATCCAAGTCGATCATAAATAAAAAACAATTGGAAAAATTGTTGGAAGCACAATGAATATCAGTCCTTTAAAACTTTTACTTCAATTGTGTTTAACCATTCAACATTCATTATCCATTATATGAGCAATATCAAGTATCTTAGAAAACCATCAAGCAAACATATCAATCATCCACATAAGCATGAAACAAGAGAGAACACATGAACACCATATTTAATTGGGAAACCCTCAAGGGGAAGAAAACCCACTGAACCTCTGCATATAGTACTCAACACAAAGGACTCCTATGTATATTACACAACACGAGATTTCTTTAGTGAGACACCAATCCCACAAGGAGCACCAACCCCTAGTTTAGTAGGGCACCAACCCTACAAGGAGCACCAACCCCTACTTTAGTAGAGCACCAACCCTACAAGGAGGCACTGACCCCCTAGGATGACCAAGCACCAACTTAGCCACCTGAATATAAAAATCACTTGATGACCTTGTTGCTCAACCAACTGATTGTTTCACTTTTTCAGGCCTCTTCACTCAAAACCCTCTCAAACTGCTCTCTCTTCCTCTTCGCTCATGCACGCACCTATGACTGTTGATTAGGTCATATGACGTTGAAACTCTACTCCTTTGCTCTTCTCAACTTCTCATCCTCTGCTCTGCTCTGCTCTGCTCTAGAGTCCTCTGACCTCTTCACACACTCCCTCTTACTTGCTCACACCTCCATACTTCTCACAAAACAACCTTCTTGTCTTCTTTACTCTAGGGCTTCTTCCCCAAGCACGATTAGGTCAAGTAACCTATCTCTAGCTGTAAAACAAACACAAAACATCATGAACATCATCTCTACCCTCTCATCATGGTCACTAAGACCTGCAACACATCCTCAATCAGCCCTCTAGCTCACTCATCCTCATGCACACCAATTAGGTCTTCTTCTCCAACTAGGTCATGTATGGATGACCTTCTTCAGGCTCGCCATTTTCAGATCAGCAACATAGAAGCATTCTCCAACATTTTCAAGGCCTCATACTCTTAAACTCTGCCCTCATAGCTTGCTCATACCCTCTTCCAAAATTTGCTACATTCCAATCCTACAAACACACTCAAATGAGCCTTCTCAACTTGCTTATATACCAGCCACATCTTCAATGAGCCTTCAAGAGTCTTCTCACAAGACTTCATACCTTTAGACACAACATGTTTTCATTGAGAACAAAATGCCCAAGCTTCATTTACACCATATCCATTCAAGCAAGATCCTTCATGACTTAACTCAACTCCCCCTGGGATGATGCACACATTCACATCTATATGGAAGACAACATTTTGACTTCCTTGAAGATCATCTTCTCAAGACTTAACTCACCTCTACATGGAGCACGATGACTTGAATTTTCAAGAACACAGAGCTATTACTCAGATTTCACAATTCTGCACCAGTCAAGATAGTCTCAACTTTCCATTCTTTTGAGCTCAAAGCCAGATCTCTTTGATACATGGATATGTCAAGGGTTCATCATGCTTTTAATGACAAGAAAATGTCTCCATGAAGCATAGTGGAGGCACTCCTTTCACCAAATACATTTAGCAATGCCAAACACCCATCTCCTCATGGGACAGGTCACCAACCTTAAGAATCCACTTCCTTGGTTAATGTGTCTTCATCTCTCCATCATCCACCTGGTAGTCTTCTTGTGCTGATAGGAGTTCTTGAGGTTCTTCAACAACAAACAAGCTTCTTTGACCAGTAGGCTCATCATGACTAGAGTGAGCTGCTTTAGGTTCTTCCTTTGCTTTCTCAACATGGTTAGACCTTACATATGCCTTCCTCTCAACAACAAGATTCTTACCTCTAGGGGCTTCATCTCTCCAATTTTGTCTAGGAGACTCCTGATGACAATATCTAACAATGTGACCCTTCTCATGGCAGTTATAACAAGTATTGTCTCTTGATTGATATGAATGGTCATTTCTACCATTGCTCCATGGATAATCATTCTTGACGGCACTTCTACATTCCCTAGCTCTATGACCAAAAATGTTGCACGAATAACAAAAACCATTAAACTTACTTGAGAACCTCATTGCATTAGGTTGTCTTATGACATTCTTGTGAACCTTGATATTCTCCTTGGCTTCAGCAGGTCCTTGACTTGGTTCAAGATGCATCTCTTCCTTCTTTGTTTCTTCAATGAAGCCCAGACTAGATTTGTCACTAGAGGATATTTTACTATTCAACAAATCATCAAGATCACTAGTGCTCTTCTCAAGTCTTCGGCAAATCTTCAGCGTGCTTGAGGCTAGTTCTAGCAGACTAGCTCTGCTTTTAAGGTCGTCAACTCTGCACTCAGCTTGACACAATCCTCCTCTCTGGCTTCTAGCCTTGCTGTGGTCAGCACAAGATGATCTTCAAGCTCCTTGTTGATTTCTTTTTACTCCTCTTCCTCCTTGCTTAGTCTCTTTTCTAGAAAACTGATCTGCAATTCATGCTCCTTAAGTGTTGCTCTCAACCTTTGATTCTTCTTCCTTGTGAGTTGTAGATCTTCTAAGGTACTAACAAGTTAAACTTCAAGATTGACTCCTACCTCTTCCTCATCTGAATCATCCTTACCAACCTGGTTCTTGCCTTTTGAACTGCTGCCATCTTCCACAACCATGAGCAATGCGTCAAAATTGACATCATCATCTTCACTCTCTGAGTCACTACCTTCACTATTATTAGAACTGCTATCTTCTTTGTCATTTTCATAACACGCCTTAGCAGAAACAGATGGAGACAGAGGGAATGAAGAGCTTACATCAAGGATAGATTGCCATATGTCAAATCCCAAGGGTTTTAAACATGCTCTCATTCTGACCAGAGGTGTTACTTTATCTTGAACTAGACTGCCTGCCATACCTGTGCTTCAATGATCTCTTCCAAGCTGTTAGACTTGCTTCACAAGGACCTTGCTCTGATACCAATTAACTGAAACCGATAGCTTGATAAGTGACATATTAGGGCTCATACCTTTACTCAAGTAGACATCCTCTTGGATTTGTGCCTTCTTGTGACTGCCCATTGGCTTAGGACACTTCAACAACAACCTTTAGATGTCATCTACAAGCATGAAACACTCTGCTCCATCCATCTTCAGCATGGATCACACCATTGGGCAAGCACCACCAATTAGGTCTCAAGCACCTAATTATACACTCTCCAAAAGAGAACAACTTTGCGCACCAAAACTCTTCTCCAAGACACATGTGGCACATTACTAGAAAGCTCTCAACCTCAGGCAACTCACAAGACTCATAACATCCTTGAATTCAGGGTACAAGACCCCAAAACACTTCCTTCTCTGAAACTACTCAAACCTGCATATAGGACTCAAGAACCAGTCTTGAGCTTATTAAGCTCCAACACCTCCAAGGCAACTTGCAAGCACTTACACCACTTGGAACACTTCACTAGCAACCTGACACTCCTCAAGCACTCATATGCATATGTCACATGAAGAAATATGGCACTTGCATACCTGTTCCACAGACCTTCTTGACAAGCCTAATAGGACAGTTTAGGCCATTAGGGGTTAAGCATGACAACACCTCATCTGATCAAACCATGGGCTCAAACACATTATATGGAACCTCAACAAACTATCCATGATCATAATACACTGCTACAACTTGCAAAACACTGCAAACCCTCGTAGACTTATAAGATTGGTTTTGCACCCTTAAGGCCATCAATAGTAGGCAACTTTGAGAGAAAGGTTTCACCAATTTCTTTCACAGAACCTATCCAAATATTTTCATGAGCACTTAGAACACGTCCAAAGCTTGCTCCCATAACTGGTCTTTCACCACGATACCTGCAAGACATACCTGTACATGCAAATCTTCACAAAACAAAGGTTTTGCTGTAGCTTACCATCACACCTGGAGCATGCCATCGCCACCAAAATGAGCTTTGATGAATTCTCTACATGCTTGAACCTTCATACTAGTCTTCCTAAGTCATTACATGGCCAAACCCTTCATATTTTGTCCATTGGTCTTAGACTAGGGTTTAAGGAGGGTTTAAACCCACTTGGCTTCTTAACAATGGTTCATAAAATTCTGAAGACCAAATGAACCCATTCCATTTGGAAAATTATCTTGGTTTCATGCCCTAGCATCCACAAAAGGTCTGGGTCCCCATGCAGAGGACACACGTGTGGGTGAGTACTTTAAATTGACCATTGAGTTGGGAATGACAGTTTTGAGAGCTCGATAGAGCTCAAAACAGGTTTTCATGCTTTGTCATCAACCTCCTGACCTCAAACTTGGACCATACCTCTAGAATGACCTCCTCCATGATTTCCAATGCTCATCCATTCTCAGCTACCTCTGAAACTCATCCTGCTACTTGGTTTGCCCATGCCTTCTTGCCTTGTCTTCTATGTCTTGCTTCAAAGGACCTTGAACATGCACTATGCACGTGAACCATGACCTTGTACAACTTCCACACATGCTATGCTATGTCACAACACTCCTCACATGCTCAAATTAGCCCGCCCTGCCTCATACCTTATGCTACCATACCATTTGCTCCAACACATGCTTCATAGAATCTGACTTGTTCTCCATCTTGTAGACTCTCATACACCTCTGACACATCTCTTTGAACATGTTAGACACCATAACAACCTTTGATCACCTCTACACCTTGCTTACTTGAACCATGCATCAAGAACATGCACTCACTCCTAGAACATACAAGCTAAACCACGCACATGCACCAAGACACCATGCTATATGACTAGTGCAATACCTTATGACAACATCATGCTCCTTCTATGCATACCAAGATTCCCTTTGACATCAATGCTACTTGACATCAATGACAACAACAATGACATATATCCAACAAAAATAGTTGGATAGAGTCTTTGTATCCATTTGTCCCAATCGGTAGCAGCCTCACACTACATATGCAGCTCGTCATTGTCTTAAAGTGTTTGACCCTATGTTGCAAGAAACTCTAGGAAACCCCTTGTTTCCTATTTCATAAACATTTAGGAAAACAAATTGAATCTGTTCCAAAATGACCAGTTTGAGTAACTTTGCCAAGCTCTTCTCCTTGTGGCAGCCCGATGGTCCTCGTGCCAAAGAAAGATAGCACATGTCACTTGTGCATAGACTATAGCATGCTCAAAAAGATAAAGGTGAAGAATCAGTATCCACTACTGCACATTGTCGACCTTCTGAACCAGCCCTGAGATGCATAATACTTCACCAAGATCGACCTAAAGTCAGGTTACCATCAAGTACCAGTCCATCCTGAAGACTTCTAGAAGACAACATCCAAAACTAAGAAGGGATTGTACGAGTGGTTGGTTATGCGCCAACATAAGTTGCAGGCCAACTAAGCCAAGTATGCATATGACGCCGCACATATTTAGTACATGGGTTATATCATCGATTGCACAAGCATCCATGTAGATCTAGAGAAGATCAAAGTGATTCAAGATTGGCCAATTCTGCGTTATCTAACCAAGTCAAGGAGTTTACTTGGACTTGCTAACTTCTATCACAAGTTCGTTCTTAGATTTTTGCACACATCATGGCCTCTCAGTTAGATCCTGTGCACCAAGTGACATTCCATTGGACATTTGTGCAGTGATGCACATTTGAGGAGCTCAAGTAGCGCTTTTGTGCTACGCCATTTCCAAACAATGCCCGACATTATCCACCCCTTTGAGATCTAGACTGATGCATCTGAATCTGCACTTGGTAAAATACTCATACAACACGAACATCTGGTTGCCTATCTTTTAAAGCCTTTCAGTGACACAGGTCAGCACTATTACACCTATGAAAAATAGTTGGACACCATGGTTCAAACAGTTTGAAAAGGCGGCACTACAGCTCGGGTAAGGAGACAATCATCCATTCTGATTATAAGCCACTTCAATTTTCGCATACATAAAGCAAGCTGGAGAATGTGTGCTGCATGAAGCGAATGACATGTTTGTAGCAATTCCACCTGGTGATGAAGTACAAGAAGGGTAAAGACTAAGTGTTGTAGGGAGATGCATCCCCCACCAGGACACATCTCTGGTAAAAGAGAGATATGGAGACATCTCCTGTAATTGGAGATGTTGTCTGAAGACTTTTGATGTCCCCTAGACATTTCCCCTTGTCAATCGTGCCATCTCCTCTTCTAAAATCCTAAACACGGTTTTAAAAAACCCTAATTGCATAATTTTTATTTGTAAAAACACTGAAAATGCCTCATTTTATCATCATTGCAGTTGGATTCAAAGATGTATGCTGGATTTGCAATTCGATTTGAAGATAAATACCGGATTTGAGGATAACTGCCAGATTTGTTGTCACGGTCACAGGTTTTGCAGTCACAGCCATCACTAATTTTCAGGGTTGAAATCAGGGACAAAAATGCTGTTTATAAATACTGAAACACTGAAAACCGAATTTCTTGCAATTGAAAAACAAC
Source organism: Taxus chinensis (assembly GCA_019776745.2). Lineage (NCBI taxonomy): Eukaryota > Viridiplantae > Streptophyta > Pinopsida > Cupressales > Taxaceae > Taxus > Taxus chinensis. Next base: position 226,776,493 of record CM034154.1, read on the forward strand.
TACTAAAGGAAATGAAAGGCACTCAAACACAATGTGCAGCGTGCCTGGTAGCATGCACTAAAAAGAGTACCCTCAAGTAGTGCTAGATGCACCCTCTAATATGTATTGCCAAAAAAATGGCTGAAAGTTATCCCTTGCTTCCTGCCCAGCCCCTCCCCCGCTGTTCCCCCAGCCCATTTGCTTCTAACTGTGCAGTTTAAGCACAAATGTAGTCTTACAAATTTTGTTTACATCAGTCAATGAATAAAAAAACAAGTGCTGTATAATGTGGAACAGTTTTTACAATTGAAAGAAATTTGTGATTGCTAAACTGAAAAATTAACCACAAGCACTCAATACAAGTTGCAATGTCAAAAAAACTACATAAGAAATGCACCTTGCAATGGCTTGTTAGAAGCTAAAAATTTCAAACAGGAGTCTTGGCATCCTTGAGATCCGAAGGAGATTTCACAGCCACATGATGCGGGGTCAAGGAGCAACAATTCCTTGTGGCACTGCTTTTCCACAGCCGAGGTTGAAAAATGATACTCCTGGAATAGAGAATAATTAGGGCTTGAGCATGACCGAAAACACAGAGCTAGGGTTCAGTGTGGCCACGGGGCCTAGAAGGGACTGAGCATAGTCATATGACCTGGAAGGGCCTGAGATCAGTCACAGGACCAATTTGTTTTGTTGAACAAGTTGGGGCCTGTAGCCAGTTTCCAGAGCCTGTGAGATCTGCAAATAAATACAAAAAATACTGGGGCTTGAGAAAATTCTTTCGAGGCCTAAGCGGAATAAATGTTGCAAATGCCAAAAGGCAATGAGCCCACAAAACAAAGATCGCTCCAAATCTGTAGAAAAATGCAAAAAATGTAGTGTTATTTTTGTTTTATTGCTATGTTGCCTGGAAACGGAAATGGGTACGGATACGCGTACGAAACGTGGAAACGGCAATTTCAAAAAATCCTTGGATACAAAACGCGGCGGAAACGTCCGTACAATATATATATAGTACTCATTTTATAATTGTTCTCCATGGACCATAAGAGATAATTGATAAAACACTCAAAATATTTTGTATTCATTGAAATTTGAAGTTCTAAAGAGTCATCATTCAACATGGTTACAATTTCAATGATTCACATATACATAGATAATAATCTAGATTCTAGAATATATCATCTAGTTTAATAAAAACTGAATTTAGCAAGAGAAAAATGAGAGTGTGATTTAGAATGGACCAAATATGTCATTATATAGCTTTTAGGAAGTGTTTTTAGCAAGTTTAGGTAGATAGATTAGGTTTAGGTGCAATAAATGAAGGTATTTTTTTTTTTTTAAAGTTACGATGCTTTAAAAATTAAAAAACTGTTGGGAACGGCTGGGACGTTTCCGAAAACATTTGGGACGTTTCCACAGTGTTTCCGTCACGTTTCTTGCCTGTTTCGCGTTTCCAAAACATTTCTAGGCAGAAATGTGGGCCCCTTAAGTGTTTCCTAGCTTCACAGTTTTATTGGAAAAAATATTTTTACAATAATAGAAGGTAGAGAGATTTTTAGCCAAAAAACGAAGTGAATTTATTGCTGCAACTATGAAGACGAACCAATGACCATGTAGATCGTCTGCTACTCTTCAAATATCCAAGGGTAGGAAACTTGCTTTCAAGCCCTGTTTGATACCACGTAAGGATATAAAACTATATATGTGCAAGGATCAAACATGAAAATATCAAAGCGCTCTAGAATAATTTTGGTGGCATAATCACAGGCAATAATACAATTGCACAAATGGATTGTGTGGATACAATATTACTTCAATTCTCCTTATTCAAATGTGAACATACAAATCCTTATAAATGCAAAAGAGATTGGTTTTTTACCGAAGACTAACAGATCAATTAAGCTAAAAATAGATAGAACCTGTAGTTAATGGAGTCTAATTAAAAAGAGTCTGACACCTATCACACACTAGAAGTGTACAAGACACCTCACCAGAAGGTTTACACCTAACTGAAAGATAAAGATATTGGATGAATATTTTGATTTATAATTTTTATTTGATGCGACAATAATACATGATTGTGCAAATTCAGGAAATAGAAACTAAACTAAATGAATTTTGATGTGTATATTCATACACTAACACACTTATTTGAACACCATCCACCTCGTGGGATTCCCAACAGTCTTTAACTTTTAAACTCTATTGCCTTCAAGCTTCCGTCTTAATTTTCTCTAACCCTTCTTGACCTACCAGAGGATTGTAGAAAATACTCTGATCTAATACAAAGAATCCATGAAATAGCTACACAGACAATAATTGAAATTAACAACTCTATATTATATTTTTTTATTATTATTACACTCCATTATATAGGAGATGTAAAATAACAATCCTTACAACAACATTTGTCTTCATATACAACCATACACCCATATGGTTTCAACCTCTCACCAATATAATAATAAAACAATACTAATTGTTTTATTATTCTAACTTACTAACTTACCACATACTAACCACATTTTACATTTACTATTTACATTTACATAGTAAATGTACTTTCACTAATTTACCATAATAATAATTACACATGTAATTATTATTCACCCGTACATACAAATGGAGCACTAAGATATATTTCCTAACATTCCCCCCCTTAGTGCGAACATGGGGAAAACCTGCCTTATACTTGCACCTGCTCATGATCTGATGATTTTACAGGATGATCATAAACCTAATAGATGGTTTTTCATAGGGTTGACCATAAACCAAAAATGATGGTTTTGCAATTGGTTTACCATAAACCAAAAAAGGGTGATGGTTTTGCATAGGGTTTACCAACAACTAAAAATGGTGGTTTTACAAGTGGTGTACCACAAACCAAAAGGGTGATGGTTTTGCATAGGGTTTACCAACAACCGAAAATGTTGGTTTTACAACTGGTGTACCACAAACCAAAAATGAAGGTTTTCAAGTGGTTTACCTACAACCACATCATGATATGCCAAGTATTATTCTTAGTCCTCATCACATCTCACTGCAGGGAATAACATAGGAAATTCTGCTGAAGTCTGCTGCATATATAGAAAATACCAGAAATGTAGAAAACTAGAAATGGAACATTGAGATCATGTTCCCCCCTCAATGTGAAATTTTCTTTATTCTGCAAACCACAATAGGAACACTGCAACCAAACACTACCAAAAATACAAAGAAACAACAGGAACACACTGTAAAAATAATAATCAACATAGCTGATACGGCCCCGTCGTTGGTGACTGACGAGAGGTCGTTGAATGACCTCCAACCTCCTGTGCCTCCTTCCTCCAAGAAATTCACTTAGTATAGAAATTCTTCATAGTTATAGTCAATTTCATCTGTTATTCGTTCATCTCTAGTTTCCCATTCTACAAATTTGCTTACATCTATAGGTGCTTTTTCTTTTCCATCTATTATCCTCCATAGATTTTTATTCATTAACAACATCTGGATTTTTACTCTCCATATATGGAAGTTCAGCCCATTAAATTTATCTAATGGTATATCCATTTTATTGAATCTAAATATCTAAAAAAAATTGAATGTATATTTGAATTACTTTGATTCTCTGATTTCTTCAAAAAAACAGCAGTGATCAATGTGCTGTATAGTAAATTGCACGTTTCTCCCAAACTATAAACTGGGTTTTTCTGAAATTTTTACTGTATCTTTTCGTATAATAGATCGTTTCACACACAAAATTTTGGAGAAACTCAGATCACGAAACAAAAGTTATGATATCTTCTTCAAAACAGATTTTACCTGCTCTGGTACCAAATGTAGAAATTAATCTGATCTAATACAAAGAATCTATGAAATAGCTACACAGACAATAATTGAAATCAACAACTCTATATTATATTTTTTTATTATTATTACACTCCATTATATAGGAGATGTAAAATAACAATCCTTACAACAACATTTGTCTTCATATATAACCATACACCCATATGGTTTCAACCTCTCACCCATATGGTTTCAACCTCTCACCAATATAATAATAAAACAATACTAATTATTTTATTATTCTAACTTACTAACTTACCACATACTAACCACATTTTACATTTACTATTTACATTTACATAGTAAATGTACTTTCACTAATTTACCATAATAATAATTACACATGTAATTATTATTCACCCGTACATACAAATGGAGCACTAAGATATATTTCCTAACAAGGATAGCCTTGTATCCAAGCATCTTCGTAGTTAGAGTGCCCTACATTGTAATCCTCAATAGTATACAACAAATTAATCGCCATTGCATACATTCCTCTTGGATCATCCACATGTTTCCAGATAGCCGGCACTTGAGGGTTTAGTACAGTGAAGATTATTTCCGGTTCATATCTTTCTACAGATCATATAAACTTATGCAGAATATATGCTCCTGAAACATAAACTGAAATATGCCTTAAACATTTTATCGATGAGAAATTAGTACTTGTCGCTGAAATTGGGTAGATACCCCTATTCTTGCTAGATGCTAATCCCAAATCAACATTTTAGTGCAAACACACCTCTTTCGAATGATCTAAAAAATTTCAGGGAAATCAAGATCAAACCTCAGGTAAAATGGTTAGTTCCTCTCATCCCAATTTTCCATAGGACTGATTGGTCTAACATTACCCTTCCTATTAAACATAACATTATCCCTTTAATCCTAAACTAAGATACATCGAGGAGACAATGTGCGAGAGAGATCTGACCTTTAAACAGAGGAGGTGCCCATGCACATTTACTAAGAAATTGGATCGATCATAGATCTAAAAGATTCTGGTTAAATAGTTATGCAGACACACAAGTGAAATATTTAAGATATGACCCATGATTTCCTTGTAATGAAATACAATGTCTTGAAGCCACTTCATACTTTATGTGAGTCTCCTTAAGTATGGTGCAATCTGTTAATGTCTGCTCAATGAAGTGGAACATCCTCTAAAGAAATCGTAAACGAACACTCTCCAGCATTACGGGGTATCAGATCCCGAACTTCTACCTATGGTGCTACAAATATAGAGTTGAGGCTAAGAACCTATGCCATGATGATGTAGTAAATATAGAGGACACGAGAAAGAGTTTTGAAAGATTATAAAGAGAAGTTACAAATTAAACAGAAAAATAACCCCTATTATGCGCCAAAGTACTTACATTTATAAAATTCTTAGATTCAAGGGAAAAGCATATCCTTAACCCATTATCATATAATGATCAAAGAGAAGCCTCAACCTCCTGCCACGAAATTGTCCAAGGAAGCACTCGATCCACTGTGTGGTACGGGATCTTGGATATCACCCCATGCAAACATGCCATTACCTTTTATAGTGCCAGAAGGATGTCACCACTCAAAATTAAATTCATGGGTTACTGCAATTGTATACAAGAATTTGTCTTCCCTCCAGTAAAACTGCTTTGACAACTTGCAATTTAATTTTGGCTTTGAGTTCAAGTTTTAGGTTGTGTTCACTCTTGGTTAACCATAACTTTGGCACTAATTTTCATGGCTGCAATTCTTGCACACATGCATCCTTACATAGCCCTTCCTGATATATTCAAGCTTACGTGCTTTCTACCCCTTGGTGATCTTTCACTTTAGGCATCTGTGATCATGCATTTCATACTCTCTTACCTTATTCTTCTAGATCTCCTTCTATTATCCCTCCGCGTAACATCAAGCTTGCACTAGATCCCAATAATGTTCATTCCATCAGTGTAGCGCATCCTGCTAGTGCACCTCTGTGAAATTTCGCTATCAATTTTGGTATCTCAAAGATAACTTAGCATCCTAATTTCTCATGCATGATCCTTCTTCAATAAGTCATGCATATTTCATCGTGCAAGCTCATTCCCCTTCCTCATGTTTCATTTACGCATCATACCTTTATGCTTCCTTTCTACGCGCTATGTTTCTAAGTCCTCACTAAGTGAGCTCTTCCTCATTTTTTCATCACATTCCCCTTCTTGCATAACCTCTGCATACTATCTATAGATATGCACCGTTTTCCTCCCACTGTCTCATGCAAACCCTTGAGTTTTCTCATAGACCTTTTCATTCTTCTAGTAGGGTCACACTTCTTACTCTTGCACGTGCTAAGAGAAATCCCCTCCACAGACCCAGTTGATATAGCAACCACATGTCAACTTGTCAGAATGAACTCGTCTCTCCTGTACAAAACCTATTAGAGTCATCCAAAGCCTCGTATGCCAAATCCATCACATAAAATAAGAAATTGATCATCGAGGTAAAAAATACAAAACAAATGAATCCAGTCAATTCTGAATCTCTTTCAGCTCGATCAGATCTGCACCACGTGTTCATTGCATGTCAGTTCCTTCATTGTATATCCTCCAATTTGGATTCATCCAGCTGAACTTATACTAGGTAAATCTCATACATTCCCTCATGCATGGGCGTTGATTGACCATCACCATACTGATGTCAGGGCTCATAGTATAGGATTTTCAAAATCAGGGTGTTCAATCCATGTCTTCTGAAATATGAAAGAATGCTTTTTATGGGGGGCATCTGCCTGTATTCAGACTTCGGAGGCTGATTGGCGAATGATCAGATCCCAAACTTCAGATTTTAAAATGAACCCTTGTTCTATCCATGCCATTGCACCTAGAAAATGGTCCAGTCTCTCAGTAATTGATCACCTCTCATTCTCCAATTATTCTAGGTCAAAAAGCCATAAGGGGAAGAAACATCCCATAAATTTCTTTTAGAAACAAACTCTTGTAGCATTAAACATATTTTCCATGAGAGGGGTTCCTCTATTTTCAACTGTTTAGCGCGGAATTTAAGTCTCCTTCAATATTCTTTTTAATAGGGACCAAGCTTTGGATATCGTGTCCCAATTATTGTAATGCTAAAACTCTTCATCCTATTTGACAAGGACCATAGAAATTAGTTAAAATAACAGAGAAGAGGATTTACTTTGGACATGACGCGTGATCCAGTCTTAGGTAGAATGTACCCTAGCATAAGTGACCTCTTCTGGATTCCAAAGAATAGCTAGGCCACCAGCTTGACCAGCCACATCCACTCCCAATGCTGTAACTTTGTTTTCTGATCCTTCCTCCCAAAATGTCCACATAAAATGTCATCTCTTGCAACATAAGAATGTCTGGGCTCTCACAATCTGTCAAACCATTCAACATTCTTAATTTTGTAGGGGCATGCATACCTCTTATATTCCATGAGATGACTTTCATTGGATGTCCTTACTTTTTTTATTGTTCTTTCCTAGCACCTCCTCTAAGATAGGTTGTTAGCCATTGGCTACATTTGCCATAGTTTCATTTTGGAGTCTGACAGTGGCTACCATGTGACCTCTCTTTCCTTCCCCAACAGCACATGCCTTCTTTTCACTAGATAACGACAAAATCGAGTTGTAGAGTCCCCACTTTTTTCTGTTTTATCTTACTTTTTATCAGAAGATCTGCTTTATCTGTGCTTTTTACCAAAAGCTTTACTTTATCTTTGTTTTTTAGCTTTCTCTTCACTTTTTTTGGGCAACCTCCATCACATGAATTTCATCTAAAACAAATTCCAGATCAAGAGATGTCTCCCCATCCTCCAATTCAATATCATAAACAAGATCTTTTTTGAGAAATTTTACCTTGGGATTTGGTTAGATGTAGTACAATTTTCTTTAGAAGGCCTTTCAAGTATTTCTTTCTCTCACTCCATTGAATCAATACTCTTGAAATGATTCTGTTTCTATCAGAGAATCTTGTTGTTAACAGCCATCTTATGTGCATCGTTCTCTTTGCATTTGTGTCTCCCACCTTGAGCCATCGTTTAGTAACATGTTTTCTTTTTGGCTTCTGTAAGACATCTTCCTTAATTATTTTCTGTGATATTCGTTTGGGTTTGAGTTATTGGCTTTGCTTTCACAGGGAATTCTTGCTCCAGGTGGCTGTTCTCATGGCATCCACGTCATAAAAGGAATACATTCATAATCAATAGGTTACTCCCTTTCCGATTCACCTGCTTTCAATGTTGAAATCTTCAAAAGCTGTTGATCCAATTCCGTCTCTATGCATATTCTTGCATAGTTTGATGATCCCTTCTTGTTGTGTTATTTGATATGCATATAAATCCTCCCATGAAGGATTCTACCATTTTAAAAACATATGTTGACCACTATTAATGGGCTAATGTATGTAACCTGATCCAGATTGGAGCCCTTGATGTATTCTCCTCTGCGGGTTTGAAGCCAATATGCCAATGTTTCATAAATAAACCCGCATTATGGAAGAACCACGATCCTTCTTGAAAGGTTTTTTCACGATTGGTTTCATTAACAAAGATTACTATAAAGTACCCTTTGGAATGAGATCTAATCTCGTTCTTCACACGAGTTTTCCAAATTTTCCTTCCCCAAGAATTCAAATTCTCATCTGATATATACATTCCGAGGAAACAACTTATTAATCCTCTTGTTGGCAAATGAAGGATGCTATCTTCTAGTTGTTCCATATCCAATTCTAAACTCTATGCCAAGTTATCAGACATGCAACTTTTAGAGCACTTGGAAAGAGGTCATCTTAGAATAGGGGGCAGTCCGACTTCAGGAGAGAGTACCAAACTATTGACCACATATTTACACTTCTGGCTATTATTGAGGAGGCTCATCATCGGTCTTCCAAAGTCTTTTGTTGTTTAGTAGACTTTCGGAAGGCCTTTGACTTGGTTCCAAGACATCTGATTTTCTAGAAGTTACGTGATGTCAACATTCCAGTTTCTTTGATTATCGCCGCTTGGAGGCTTTGTGAGATAGTTGTCAGGCAGTGTTGTACTTCTCACGGTCATTCTAACTTTGTGAAGAGTATCATTGGGATCAAGTAGAGATGCCCTCTCATCGACTCTATTGAGCATCTACATCAATGAGGTAGAGGATTTTCATCAACAACATACCCATGCTGATGATGGTTGCTATTTACACGATGGGGTGATAGCCATGCTTCTTTTGCCTATGATGTGCTCTCACTCTGTTGATGGTTTGTTGAGACAACTTGATGCCCTTGCTCATTTCTGTGAACTTCGTTAGCTGGTGGTCAACCTTAGCAAAACTAAGGTCATGTGTAATGTCCCCATTTTTTGAAGACCATTAGCCTATCTTTCCCCATGGGCTTTGGGATGTTGCAAGGGGAAAAATTATATTAAATAATTAAATATTATTGCCTGGAGTGATTTTTATCATTTGATATTATAAAAGAATAATTATTTAATTATGTAATTTATTTAATTTAACTCCCACAATGCAAAATTAAAAGGGGAATTAATTAAATAACTTTTAGGTGGCCTTTAAATTTAAAAAATGACCCTTAGAAAAGGGGACGCCACACCTAGGGAGGATAAGCTATTTTTATTAATGATTTCCCTCTCCTATGGATTTTGAATTTTGTGCCTCCTTGTTTATAAAAGGAGAGCTTGGATTCATCACGAGGGTATGTTGATAAATTATTGATTTCACTCCATGCTTGGAAAATTGGGATGTATGCCCTAGTTCTTGCATTGATCTCTCTCTTATTTGGATCCATTATTGAAGATTATTGAAGACTCCATTGTTCTTTCCATTTTGCTCTCTTGTGTTGAAGGTGTTTATGCATAAAATATTCTCTCTAGCTTTGGCGACTTGTTTAGAGTATTGGTGCAATTTATTGAGAGTAAAATCTGCATGTTATTGAATATTGTGAAGGATTTTATGGTGCTTTTGATTTGCTGGTTATTGCTGGTTTTATTCTAATTATGGCGACTTGAATTGAACATCTTTTGGCATGTTTTAAGGGTGAGCAAGCTATATTTGTAATTTGATCTGAGTTGGCTTATTTTTTTGAGTGCGAGTAACCTTTTTGGGGTGTTTTTGAAGGGTTCTAAAAGCTGGGATTAATTTCATGATTTTTCTTTAACCCTAGCGACTTGAACTGCAGTTTTGGGGGCTGTTTTGAGTGGGTTACAGTTGATTAAAAATTCTGATTTTGGTTTCATCTGAAAGATCCTAATTTTATCTTTCACCTACATTTGGTTTCATGCAAGAAGAGCTGATATTAAGGAAAATATCAATTTTTGAAGTTTGCAGCTAATTTTCAGCATATTAGTTTATTTTTCTACTTCTGCAAATTGTATTGGTTAAAGAAGTGCTAATTTTGACTAGTAAGCCCATCTAAACCCTTACCTTGGCTCACTCCAACCCCATTTGGGTTGTATTGAAGCCGACATTGGGTTAGTTGATGTGAACCAGAAAGGGTTTCTCTTCTAAGTTTACTTTATTTACAAGTAGTTTAATAAAAAATAATTAATATCCCACAAGGGAATATTACATCATGATATTCAATACCTTCAAACGTTGTCTTCCTTGGTTCTAGTTCTTTTACATAGGGGAACTTTTGGAGATCACATTGGCCTACACTTACTTGAGAGTCTTGTTTTTCGGATTGTCTTTTAGTACAAAGTTTGCTTCTTAGTTACGCCTTTGCAAGGGATATACCTCCCATTTTGTCCTGGAGTGCTAATGTTTTCAAATTCACTTCTAGGATATCCCATCGAAGATGTGCTTCTTCGATATAGTCATTAGGCCCATGGTTTTGTATGGGTTTGAGGTTTGGGGACCTAGTTTGGGGTCCATTGATTGGGCCCGCATTGAGAAGGTTCAAACTTTGATCATTCAATGTATGCTCCATTGCAAATTGATTGTTCCTTAGTGCATTGTCCAAGTTGAGTTTGTTGCCTAGTCTTTGTACCTTGAGACTTGTCTTGACACTTACTTTCTATGTTCATAGACTTAGAACCATGGGAGATTAAACTTATAACATTATCCATACTTAGCCATATGCTTTTAGAGAGGATTGCATCATTGGGCCCTAATAGACGTTGGTATTGGTGGTATTTTGCGACTAGTATACTCCAATTCATCAACATCTCTATCGATAGGTTACCTCCTTTCGTGTAATCGTTGGATGCCCTCATTGGCTTCTTTCTACAAAGGAGATCATCATTAGATCCCTCAAAGAGGATATCTACAGGTAGTGCATCCAAATCACCAGGACCTCTCCTCCTCAGGTGCTCAGCCCCAAGCTTTCCTTTTACGTTGATCATTTCTTGTGGGTGGTGGATGGTGTCATTTATCGTTCTGACTATCTCTAATGTCATTGGTCTCATGGCTTGAGGTTTCCCCTCAACTAGTACAGGGTATGCTCACACCAGTTGTAGGTTAAGACTGATCATCATATTCCATGTAAGGATTAGGTTTGTTGTATTTTCTCCATATAGGAGGTGGAGACCGAAGAGTACTCCATTTTCAAATGCCCCATTTATTGTGAGATAAGGGTGAGATACCACTACCTGTACAAAGACTCAAGGTGACATTCTCCACTTTCGTTCAATAGTTGGACCGATGTTGCCTGGCTCTTTTTCTTTGGGAGGTTGTCACCCTTTGACTTAGGTCCATGCTGGGAGCTCCTTGAGGCCCGTAGGTTGATCACTTCTTTCTTTCAGCCCATCATGGATGTTTGCGGCATGAAGTTCCCTATGGATATTGTGGCTTCACACGCCTTGGTGGGTAGGTTAGTGAGGTAGTGCTTATCTTTGCTCAATACTGCTACTAACATTCCCCAACAACTATCTCTTAGTGACGGGGACCTACTCCTCCTTTGCATCATGGATCTTCTCATATACTTCATACGATGTGGGGACAAGTCTACACTACAAGTTTTTTGCTACCATGAGATTTTTTTTGGCCTTGGATGTTAGGAGGGATTCTAGGGGCGTGCTTTACTTCCTTCTAGGATTATCAAGCCTAGTCCCCTCACCCCTAGACTCTCTCCATTGAGCATTATCAAATCTTACATTGGCCCTTTTACATTGATAGACAATGACAAAGATGATTCCATTTTCCTAGGCAAGATTAGAGATGTTTGATGGGATCACCACCCAATCTTTCCAAATTTCATCAGCCCATTCTCTTTGGGGTTTTTTACCCCCCCACATGGCTATTTGTGTTGATACCTTAACCTATAGTTCAACTATTCATTGAGTACACACAATTTTTTTTGCTAAGCTAGTTCGTACAGTGTTAACTCGCGAGTCTTTCCTGGACAAGTTTTCACGATTTTTTATAGAGTTTTGCAAGATTTTGCCAAGTTTTTTTAGTTTCCATATAAAGATCGAGTTTTTGTGTTCAAACCGAGTTTTAAGTATATTTCAAGTTGTCGAGTTTTTTTGAGGCTGGTTTACTGATTCCGAGTATGCGAACCATTCCTTAACCACATGGGTTTGGGCTTTATTGCTTTGGGTTTGCCCCTCCATGTTTAGTTTCAGTGCTTTTGTTCTTTAAGTTTAGTTAGTCTTTGATCCAATGGTCCTTTACCCTAGCACTTTCTCTTGTAAGTGGATGTATTCTTGAGTCCCATTGATCTACTTTTGGTCATTCACAGACATTAATATCATAGTTAACATACTCGGTGAGTACTTGCAAAAAAAATCGCAAACGAATAATCGCTCAAATAACTCGCCACTCCGGTTTCGCCGAGTATTGGCAAATATTTGCCGTGAATATTCGCCAATACTTGGTGAGTCCGAGCTTAATACTTGCCTGACGCGGATAGTACGCGCAACACGCCAAAAACACTCAAAAACGCGGGATTTTTTCTTTATAAGGCACTAAAACACTTCATTCTCATTCACACAACCATTTGAGCTTGCATTGCATGTGTTGAATGAATTTTTAAGCGAATTCGAAGAGGAAATTTGGAGAATTGCATTTGGAGGAAGTTTAAAAAAAAAAAATTCTTTCAAGTTTTTGCAAATTTAGTCTATATTATTTAAGTTTTATATATTCATATTGTAATTCTAAATACATCTAATGTAAAAGCAAATGCTTTTACATTTTTAATAGTCAGTTGTAGACAAAGGTATGTTTTTTTCTTTATGCAAATTTGTTCTAAATCATTTAAATTTTATATATTTTGTATGGTAATTGATTCATCGAATATGTTTTGTAATTTTAAATGCGTTCAATGTGATTGCGAATCATTTTAAATTTTTAATACTCATTTGGAACCGGAGGTATGTTATTTTTATTAAATTACGGTGAAACATGGTTATTTAGGCACGTTTTTTTAAATTTAATTAAGCTTACATTTTTTTAATTTTTTAAATGTGCATTGTGTTGCAGATTAGAGCTTAAGAATGGCATCAGGCTCAACATCAGGTTCGACATTTCGGTCAACATCACTAGTAGGAACTGTTCCTGTGAACACCCGTACCCTCGCTTGGAAATATGGTGTATGTGGAGCAATTTCGGGAACAGTGGTTTGCAATTTTTGCAGGAAAACATTTTCTAGAGGCATCAATCATCTAAAGTATCACCTTGCATGTATTATTTGCTAGGACGCTATGGTTTGTCGCAATGTTACGGAAGAGGCAAAGCGAGAGATGAAAGCAGAGCTGACAAAGCTAGAGGAGAAGAAACTAGAGAGGAAAATGGTGCGTGCATCCATATGAGAAGTTGATAGACGTGGGGTAGGAATGACAGAGGATTCAGAGGATGATGCGGCAACAATTGTGGGCTCTACTCGCGGTCCACGCATACGAACCGGAAGAGGCACATCTGCTTCATCGAGTTCGAGCAAAGGCATACATAGGTTTTTTGTACCAAGGAACATACCTGGAGCACAACCTTCTTTGCCAGGTACATCCTGGAACAAGGATATGCACGAGGAAGCAGATAAAACATTTGCGAATTTTTGGTACTACAACTTTCTATTCAATATGGCAAAAAGCTCGTACTGGGAGTACGTGGTGACAACATTGACAGTTGTAGGAAAAGGGTACAAGGCACCCTCTCCAAAAGACCTGAGTGGGAAATTGCTCAAGGGTTCAGTTGCAGATGCAACTACAATTCTAGAAGATCAAAAGAAACAATGGCACAAATACGGATGCATCATTCTTTTAGATGGATGGACAGATGGAAGGAACGGTACCCTAATTATTTTTTTAGCGGCTTCAAATGGTGAGATGGTATTTTTGAAGTTTATTGATGCCTCTAACATAGAAAAAATACAAAGAATTTGAGTGTTATGTTGGAAAAGATTGTATTAGAGGTGGGTATACAGAATGTTGTGCAAGTTGTCAAAGATAATGCAACAACATATGTGGCGGCTGGAAGACTATTGCAGGAGAGACATCCATCACTCTTTTGGACTCCTTGCGCGGCTCATTGCCTTGAGCTTCTTTTAGAGGACAGGGAAAATTGATTGGGTGAGGCCGGTTGTAGAAGATGCAAGAAACATAACAAAGTACATATATAATCACCCTTGGGTTCTAAGCTTGATGAGAAAACACACAAAGGGAAAAAAGCTTGTGCGAGCCGGTGTTACAAGGTTTGCAACTAATTTCTTGACGTTGAAAAGTATTTCTAGTTTGTTGACATCATTGAAGCAAATGTTTGCGAGTCAAGCATGGCTAGAGTCACAATATTCAAAGAAAGTTGATGGAGAGAGGACTGCAAAGATAGTTTTTGATGATATCTTTGCAAAAAGAGCTATAGAGATCATCAAGGTAATTTCAAACTTCGATTTATATTTCAAGTTGATTCCTTTATTTTAATTTGTTAAATTATAAATATATTGTTATTCATTTTTTTTACTTTATTTGTAAATTTGTAACCTTACATTTTAATTTGTGTAGGAGCCAAAGCTGTTGGTGAGGGTTCTGCGTTTGGTTGATGGGGAGAAAAACCCTATGGGGTACATTTATGAGACCATGGATAGGGCCAACGAGTCTATCCAAAACTATTATAGGGGGATATCGCCAGATATGGTCCCTTTTTGGAGATTATTGATTGGAGGTGGAACAATCAACTCCACCAACCTATTCATGCAGCGGGGTACTACCTCAACCCCAAGTTTTTCTTCTTCAAAAGCTTCACAGATGTGAATGGAGAGGTTATGAAGGGCCTTTCAACATGTATTGAGAGGATGATACCAAAGGTTGAGACGAGGGACCTCATTAATTTAGAGCTACAAAATTACAAACATGCTAGGGGGAGGCTCTTTTCTTTAGCGTTAGCTTTCCGAGGGAGAACCACGTAGTTACCAGGTAAGAAAAATTAGAATGTTTACTAAGTTACTTATTAGTTACAAATTTGATTTTTTAAATTACTTATAAAACTTTTGATTATCTTGTTTGTAGGTTCGTGGTGGGAGGATTGAGGATGAAATACCCCGCATCTTTAAAAGCCAACCCTTAGAATTCTATCTCAATCTTATAGCGCTTTTGGATGTTAACGCAATTGGAGTTTATTTGAGGCCATTTACACGAAGAAGCATAACAAGTTAACTAAAAAATGGCTCAACGATTGGGTGCAAAGAGACTATTCCTCATAATATCATCCTTGCCGAGTTTGGTGCTCGCCCCTTCAGGCTTGAGGTCATCTTTAGTCTCACCTCACTCTTGCACCGTATCCAGGGAATTTCTGATTCTTCCACAGGCAGAGACAAGTACATCTACCTTGCCTACCGTTCCTTTGAGGCCATTGCTCTCTTTGATTGTAGTGGCCGTGTTTGCTGTTGGTAAGCTGGGGTCTCTCGTCTTTTTGGATCCATTGGGATTGACATGGACCATCTCCCCCCTTCAGGTATTCCATGGATGCTCCTGTTCATCTCCTCCCGAGCAAGTAGGACTTGCACAGAATCATCAGAGACGACATTTACCGACAGTTGATTCAAGTTACTTGGACCAACACCCCCGATGTGCTAAGCCCGAAGATGGCCTTCTACGCCAATCACTTTGTTGATGTCAACAATGGACTCATCACTCGGCCCACCTATATCTCCCGTCATTGGATACATGCTCTTCGCATCTCCCTGGGCCAGGTTAGAGTTGGCTCTCACAGGCTTCGGGTTGAGAGTGATCACCAGTTGGATAGGACCGAGCGGATTTGCCTTCTTTGCTCCCTCTAGGAAGTTGAGACAGAGAAAGACTTCATTTTTCGATGCCCCACCTACTATGAGATCAGAGGGAGGTTTCGCTGTGTATTCCATGAACGTCCCACGTTCACAACCTTCTTCAGGTATTATGATTAGAGGTGTCTTGCTCTCTATTTACAGGAAGCTCTTAAGCTTCGCGACGGGGTCCTCCATCCACCTTCGAAGGATACTACTACTAGACGGGTCACATCTTTCTTGCTGTGATCTCGAGGGAGAGGGGCACCAAGCAGAAACCTGACTCTTATGGGGACTCTCATTCTAGATCTGTTAGGACCAGAGGTGCTTCTTCTCAGGGCAGAGATTTATGGACCCAGACCCGGCCAAGGGCCCCTTCTCATGGACGTCAGAACACCAGGTTCACCCGGAGACCTCGACTCTCCACTGATCATAGGCGTTTCAGAAAACTTCCAGTCCCTGACACCAGACATCAACACATCACCAGTTTCTTCTCGGATGACCTTGGGCGACAGTCATGAGGGTTGGTGTCGAGGCCTCTCCCTCCACCTCCCCTTCTTCTTCTTCTTTGTTCTCTTTTTCTTCTTCTTTGTTATTCTTGGGGACCCGTTTGGGTTTTTCCCTGCTACTTCTATATTGCTTTGTATGGTGCAGTCCCATTGACCTATTTTTGTGGTCACTTGTTGGACATTTAATATAATTATCTTATCTTATCTTATCTAGGTTAGTTTTATTTTAGTTTTTACTTTTAAATGTGTTTTATAAATAAAACATATAAATAAATGTTTTATATTTGTAATTAAAATTTAACTAGCATAGATATCTTAAATACATCTATCTAAAAGACATCGAGAGATATTAATCTCGAGGTGCCTATCTAGCTTATGTGAGAATTCCAATATAGGCACCTTAGATTGATATCTCTCGGTGTCTTTGAGATAGATGTATTTAAGATATCTATGCTAGTTAAATTTTAATTACAAATATAAAACATTTATTTATATGTTTTATTTATAAAACACATTTAAAAGTAAAAACTAAAATAAAACTAACCTAGATAAGATAATTATATTAAATGTCCAACAAGTGACCACAAAAATAGGTCAATGGGACTGCACCATACAAAGCAATATAGAAGTAGTAGGGAAAAACCCATTCTCTGTTTAAAAAGAGGAACCTTGCTTCCATCACAATAGAGCTATGCCCTCATGATGATAGAGATACACTCTAGTGACATTAGAGCTACACTCTATTCCATTGATAGGGCTCATTACTCCAATATAACATATAGACATTGCTTTATCATAACCTAAATACACTCATATAATTAGAGAGCTACTTTGGTCAAAGGGTACATACCATGGCATAGTACTCCCTATGATTGGTTTTGTTCATATAAGGGTGTTTCCCTTAACAAAATCCACTTATGAGTAAACAATTTTTGTCATATATCAAATGGTTAGGCATACATGTTTTATCTTAAAAGGGTTATAGAATTGCTCTATTATCTGCAGTATATTTTATTGTTTTTCAATAACCAATTGCGTTTCAATAATAAATAGAACTATTAATTTCATGACGACTACACTAAATCTTTCTCTTCCAACTTACCATAGAACTGTTGTTTTTTATAATATCAATATCAATTCATTGAAGTCAAACTAAAACTAAACCTAAAACCATTTGCCCCACTCTGCGGTTTGAATCATATGAAGTCATCAACAACACAGAGATCTGCATGGTGGCTTGTGACCTGCAACACCACCTCTTGGGTACTCTGATATGCTGATAGTTAAAGACTAGAGCGAGAGGATCTACTAAAAGTCTGAAAATACTAGGCTGGGATATTCCGAGAGCAGTCATAGCATATCAATATGAATTAGTGCTTTAAAAGTTAGATCCATATTAATATTCAGAAGGAAAGGAGGAAAAGTTATCCTACCTTTAATCCATCAATAATAATGGTAGAAGAAGAATATAACCCACAACTGCTGGTTGAAGTAGTCAATGCTCATTGAGCTCCCACTTTCAGCAATGTCAATGCCTATATTCTCCATTAATGAGGGCCACGTGGAATACATGAAATCTCTCTTAAGAAAGCGCCTGGCAGTAATAGCATATTTATTCCCCTCGGTAAAGTCTCAAGAATGTCAAACCTGCTGTTTTCCCCCGTAGTTAATACTGATACTTGAATTCAGTCCACTCCATCTGTGTGCCTGGCCGTTAATTTTCCTCTTTACCTTCGGCATTCACAACAAAATATGTGATACTGTTGAAAGGTGGTGTGCTGTCAGCAAGGCTCGTAAGGAATTTAGGTTGTTTTTAAAGGACAATTAGAACTTCCGAAGTTCCAAAATTTTTCCTGGATCAGGAATACTGCAAGATGATATGCTGGTGTCCACTTTAACCACATCGCTACAGCCAAAGCTCTCAGAAATGCAGCTTTTGATGTCAATGAAGCTCGAGAAGCCCGATCTTCACCCACTTGTATAAGAGGTATAATTGAGTCATAGGATAGCAATCAGAACCACTTTACAAACGACATCCTAAACAGTGCGTTTTGAGAGTGCGGAAGATTCATAAGAACTAGTTTAATGCCACGCCCCCCATTAATCGTTTTCAACAGTTTTGGAGATAATATACTGGGTTCCACGGCTCAAACAGAATACCGGTTAAAATCCCTGCTTATGCAGATATTCATGGTCAAGATTGACATCAACATTGCAGCTGGGACTTTGTTGGGCTTGCCGGTGCTGTTTAAATTCTTCTATATGCCCAATATCCTCTCAAAATATACATGCCTGGATTCTCTATCCACTGCCTCTTGCACATATGTATGAATGGTTATTTTTGGACTACCTCCTCTATGGAACATCACACGTACAAAAAAATCTCTTTTGTAGAGACGTCTTCTAAAACTTACAAACACCCCCGTGGTCGTTATTCTCTTCTCCAAAATTATGGTCAGCCCTTCAAGTATGGATCTATTCAAGTATTGGCACAACCTGCTCTGCATTCTCAAAAATATCAATGGTGACAAATCCAAAGCCTCTTGATTCATGGGTTCTTGGATCCACCCCAATCTGGCAATCAACCATCCAATTTAAAACTGCCAAAGCAATAACTTTCCTTACAATGATATGATTCTGCTGCTCATCTTACCATCAACACTTAATGAAGCATACTGCTTGCTGCCACGAGTGCCACCTCTTGGACATAATATCTCTCCAGACACCGGCAACATAATAGATTGGCATCACATTGTTAAAGTCACATGCCACACCCATCAAGTGAGCTTGGCTGATGAAATTCACTGCATATGCATAGTTCTCTATCTTGGTGAAAATCCTTGCATCGTCTTTATGTTAGAATAGATGTATGAGCAAATTTGATAACATACCTGGATCTGCTAGATCAATAGCAGTGCCACCAAGGCACTGAAGAGAAACAATCAATGCCAGCAGCCATAATAGTGTAGTGTAAACTTCCATAGCTGAAAGTGTGGGTGGGAAGCATGCCTATATCCTCTAATGGCTCTTTGGAAAAATAAACAAGAGCTGGCTTGCCTGCGTATGATCTTCATAACTGCCATTATATCCACTAGGCCATACACAGTATGTTATTTTAAATACTCACCCCTCTTCCTTTCTTTTATTCCATGCTAATCCCCACAGAAAAAACAATACACACCCATATATCCATAACCGACCTCCATAGTATCCACATAATGATGCGATTTCTCCTTTTCTTTGGCCGTCATCATGCATGGAATAAAATGAGGGATTCTGCATGCATGGAACGAGTGCCATCTCTCTCCCACAACTTTTCTTTTGAAAACATCATAGTCACTTAATAAAACGCTCTTATTAAAGATTTCAAACCAAAACCAACTCTTATTCCTTGCAAGGGCATTCTTTTATTAACAAAGACTTCTTCAATTGATGACATTAACTACTCGCAGTTAACTATTTCCAACTACCTCTCCCATTCAAACTCAAGTTCTTGTTTATTAACTCTTGGTAATCATTTTTCATGTTTCACCAAGGTACATACCATCAGATGTTATTATAAACATCTTAAAAATAAAATTGATGGTACTAATATCAATAAGGCCGATACTAATAATTGAATTATTGTCATTGATGTATGGGTATTTACCCGAGTGATTGTGAAGGGCCTCAAGTACCCTAGAGAGTAGTCATTACCCTAATGACATTTTACCCCACAGATTTTTATATAGTGAATAAATCACTTAAGGGATCCCAGGCGAGAGGACTAATGTGGTACACAAGCCTTGCAAGCAATTGCCTGCTTGCATAACTGATTGCGGTCTTTTTACAGGGGCACATCTGACATTAAAAAGGTGGATGTTGCACAATCCCATTCTTCTTCTTGTAATTGATTGGTGAAAGGTAGTACCTGAGGGGGCTTCAGGCTCCCCCTTTTCTTCTTCTATTGCTTTCTCCTTAGCCACCAAGGGAGTTCACAAAATTTCTTCCAGAAAAATTCATTGTGAAAAGCTTCAAACTTTACAAGGCATGCAAGCAAACCCAAATAGAACTCCAAAAATAATTTTCTACCTATGTGCTCTACTTATAATTTTTCAAATCCCAGCAATTGTATTAATGTGTGCTTAAAGTTCTATTGAACATATGAATTTTTTTCATAGCTTATTTTTATTTGGTATCTTCTCACACCAACGCATGTAGATAAGTCATCGGTGCGTTGAAACCCTTGTGGTGCAGGGTTGCTATATAGGTGATCAAGGTCTTGCAGCTGTAGGAGAACATTGCAAGCAGATTGAAGATTTAAATCTGCGGTTTTGTGAGGGGATGACTGACAAAGGTGTGATATCGATAGCTACTGGTTGTGGGAGAACATTGAAAGCCCTT